>VXBN01000325.1:525-72466 GCA_013397395.1 Sinosuthora webbiana
GTGGTGGGACTGGGACACATCCTGGGCCCCAAACCCAGGGTGAGCACTGTCCCTGTGATGTGCTGCTGGTGCTGATCACACCCCAGAGCTGCACACTGGAATTGTGTTGCAATTCCGGGGAAATCGTCGCCCTCTGTGCCCGAAATCCGGCGGATTTAAAAGGAAGGTTAAGGCTGTAGTAACGAGGGCTGCTCATGCAACAGAAATCCCATCTCCTAAACAACTCCAGGAGCAGCTGTGTTTGATAGAATGGACCTTGCTTCAAGAGCCTCCTCAGCTGGAAGGGTCTGAGACTACCCAGAAAAATAAAAAATGACCAGGGAAGAGGTGGGTCATGTCCAGCACCTGCCCTTTCAGCACCACGTTTCCACAGGGAGAAAATGGGGGAGACTGGAGCTGCAGGAGGGTGGACACAACCAGGAGCTGCTTTGGAAAGAGACTTGCCAAAAAACCCCCACAGATTTTCACTATTATTAATGTCAATTCATGTTCCTTTATGTCGTCCTAAATTCTACTTTTCAGTGCAGTGAGAAAACCTATCAAGGACTTCATTTTGCAGCGGTTTGTCCGTATAAAAAAGTGCCATCCCCACCCAGCCTGTTGTTCCCAGGGTAAATATGTTTTTAGGCACAGAGCAATATAATCCTACAGATTTGCAGAGAAGCTGCAAACCCTCCTGGCAGCGCCCGAGGCAACATAAAGGCTCTGTTCCCATCTCTCCTATTTATGGAAAACCAAAGGCCATTTATCTCCTCGGTTCCCCCGGGATTTTCTATAGCTTAGTCAATAACCATGAATTACTGCTTGGTCGAGTTATTTTAGGGAAAAGAGGATAGGATGGGAAGAGGATGTGCCTCAGCAAACAAGCAGTGTCTCTAGCCTGGCTTCCAAGTGGGGCCACGGTGAGGCCCTGTCCCCTTCCCTAAGAACCAATGTTTCATTGCAAAAAATTAGGCTTTCATTTAAAACTTCTCTGATTAGAAGCGAGTTTAGAGCTTGCACTGCTGATCTCTGGCTCCTGGAAGGATTCCATCCACACCCCCTCCTAAACCTGCTGCTCCTGGAAGGTGCTGGATTGTGGGAATTTCAGCCAGAGGTGAAGGAATTTCCTGGGTCCCCAAATGGGGACGTTCAGAGACGTGGGACAGGGAGAAGATGCAGGAACCCCCCAACCATGGTGGCTGCTCAGTGTCCCTCTGTTGTGCCAGGGACAGGCACAAGTTTTTTTTTGTTGTTGTTCCCATAGACATTCTGTCACTGCAAAATTTTATGGAGCAATTCCAGCCATAAAGAAATAATAAAAAAAAAAGAAAATGAAAAAAAGGGACTATTTAAATCTTCCCGACTGGACCAAGAGAAATTCCTTGTGGTTGAACTGGTTAGACTCCAGCCCTGTGCTGGCAGAGGGCCCAGCTGGGGGAGTGCTGGGGGATGAATCCCTGGCACTGAGACTTTCTGGAGTGTCCTGGGTGTCCCTCAAAGTGCTCCAGGATCCCCCAGGGAACCCCTCCTGCTTTTATACCCCTCAGCTGATGGTGGCTGCTGCTGCTGTCACCAGATTTGCCCATCAGCAGTGACACCCTGGCAACCCCAGGGCTGTCATTTGATATTGATGTTTACAGGGCAATAAACACCCTCCTGTTTATTTCTGCCCTCAGCACCTCACCTCGGTGTGTGGGGAGCTTTGTGTTCCTGAAGTGCTTTGGCAGAAGTGGAGTTATTTCTGGTTTTGTTTTAAAAAGAAGCACCCTGAAAGGAGGATTATTTATTTATTTGTTTTGTTTTATTCCTAGGAGAAGATGCTGAGGGATGCGTAAACCACTCTGCAAGATCATCCCAGGAAAGGAACCAAAGGAGCCAGAAATTAAGTAAAATTCTTCCCTTATTATTATTTTTTGGCAATAATTATTTGCAGAAAAATCAAGCTTCTAGGTAAAATACTCTAGCTTTTGAGATGATATTTTTAAACTAAGAAAAAAAAATAGAAATTCCCTTCATTGGAAAGTTCTAAGAGGCAGGGAATGAAAGGAAGTTCCTGATCTATTTCTTATGGAAGATTTTCCCCTACCCCATATCTGAACAGATGTTTTAAATTAAATGATGACTTAGAAAATGTAGTGATTTCTGCTGGGAGTTCAGTAGTTCCTGGGTTTGCTGTCAAGAGGAGCTGTCTCCTCTCCCTGTGGCTTCTCTAATTAGGATGTAAGTTTGCAGGAAAGGATGTCAGTCTCAGATTTTTCTGCTCCATTGGGTGATTTCCCATTTTACCAGGGTAGCAGGGCCTGCACTGTGGAGCTCTTGGGAGGTTTTTTTTCCTATTTTTGCAAGTTTAACTGGCACCTTCATGAAATCCTACCACCAGACTCATCTTTTCTTCATGTGATCTTTTCTCGTCTCAGTAGCTCAGTGAGTTGTTTCAGCTTTAGGATACCTGAAATCTTTGTGACAATTGTTTTGTTAAACATGGCCTGGGTTGAGAAAGGGTGACACGATTTGGGACAATTCTTTGTTTCCATAGCACCAAACTGGGTTTGTAGGGGATTCACCAGGAGGAAGGGTGTGCTGGCCAGAGGCGAGATGATATTTGGTTGGACTCTTTAATTGCTTTTTTTGAAGGTACAAATGTGGATCATTCTCCAGGGAAATTATCTGTAAATAGGATATCTACTGTGCCTTGAAGGTTTTGTCATTTTAGAGATGTTTGTAATCGAAAGCAGATAAACTGAAGTCCACCTTTTGTGTCTAACACAAAAGAAGCAGAAATCATCTCCCCGAGTACAATTACTGATGTAATTATAATAAATATTAATGACATTATAATGCCCCCTTGCTCAAGTCCTTACACTGGCTCAGAGCCTTTGCCCTCCAGCTCTCCCTTGCACACAATTTCTCAGATTCATTAAACCATTCCCATGTGTTCCAGGGGAATAACTGAGGTTTTGGGACTTATTTTGGGCAGCTGGTTTCTGCATGGATCTTCCTTGGTGACTCCTGTTGCTGCTGGGTGTCACTGCTGCCCTCCTGAAGAGCAGAGGGCCAGGTTAATCAGGTTACTCTAACTGAAACTAAAGCCAGTTTGTTCCTTTTAAAAAGGGGGTTAAATTGCTGGTCTGGGCAGGAAGGAGCTGGAAGGGAGTCATTTGTGATAATGTTGGCTCCTGAAAGATGCAGCAGACAGAAAGAGATCCGTGTTTGGGTTTTAATCCTCTGCAGCAAGACAGGAACCCAGGACCTGTGTGCTGTGATAAAATCCCACTCCGGTCATAAATGTGCACCGAATCACTCTAAAAAAGCCTAAAGAGCTCTGAGGGTTTGTTGTTTTTTTGTTGTTTTTTTTTTTTGTTTTGTTTTGTTTTGTTTTTTTTTTTCCCTGCTGCTCTGAGCAGTGTTAACAATCTGTCGTGTCCTCTCAGCCCCAGAGACAGAAGAAATCCTGGCAATAAAAACTCTTCCTCCAGCAACACCTTCACCACTGGCACTGCTGAAGGGGCTGTGAGCTCACACGAAAGCAGCTGCCTCTCACCATTACAGAGGACACGTCTCCCAGGCCGTTTTAGCACATGGAAACCACAAAATAAGAAGAAAAAAAAAAAAAGGAGGCAAATCAGGGCTGAAGCATGACATTTCCACCTCCACATACAGGAAATCAGAATGGTTCAAGCAGTGCTGGCACGAGAGGGACTGAGCTCAGCTTTATGGTCTTGGGAAAGCAATAAACACCCATCTCTGAGCAGAGCTGGAGGTCACCTGGCTCTCCCTGCGCTCCCACTGTGGTTCTCTTGATCCTGTCTCCTGCCATCCCACGGAGGAGCTGGGATAACAAAGATGTCCTGCAGTGGATGGGAGATTGCTGAGGCGTGGGGGCTCGTTTTTGTCCAGAGCACAGCAAGAAGAGCCACTCCGTGCTCCAAAAAGCTCCTTAAACTCCCAGAGAAAATTCCAGAATGAAGGAATAGAGGCGGTCTGCTAGATGGGCTCCAAGCACAGTCAGGGCAGTGGAAGGGGAAGGTTTTCATGGAGACTTTTGGTTTTTCTACACCTGGAAGAGGGAAGGTTGCCTGCAGAACACGGGCAGAATTTTGCTTGCAACTTGAAATTTTCACATTTCAGAGAATCATAGAACGATTTGGGTTGTAAGGGATCTTAAAGGTCATCTAGCCTCAACCTTCCTATTGCCCAGATGTTTCATATTTCACAGATGAATAAATAAAGAGCAGGTACAGAGCTGAGTTTTTGTTGTGGCATTCAAGCTACCAGGGTCCCAAGAGCTCAGATTTCAGCCTTAAATTTCGTTGCTAAAAGGAAACATTCAGTGCAAGCTGTGGCAATTCTGGCATGGGTTATGTGGTCCTTTCAGAAGGGACCTCACCCCCTGGGAATGCTCCTGCCTTTCCAACCCTCCTTCTCTTTGCCGTCCCTGGAAGAAAATTGTGAGTAAATCTGCTCTTATGTTTTCACTCCTGGAAGACAGGAGTCTTGGAGAAATGTCTTCCTTGGCTCCTCGAAGGGCTGTGGTAGAGCAGAAGAATTCTGGTGTGTCCTGTGGCTGGGAATGTCAGAAAGGGGCACCTCTCTGGAGACAGAAATCACAAAATCCCAGATTTTTTGCTGCTGAATCCAGAGGTGCTGTGTGGGATGGGATCGTGGCTTTGTTGTTCAACAGGGCTGGTTAACAGCAGTTCGGATTTCAGGAAAGGCAAGGCAAGAAATTCCTTCTCCTCATTGTTTGTTCTCCAGGATGGAATTCAGTGTCTGAGTGTCCTGCCTAACTCCATGGGTAGCTTGTTTCCTGGACGTCTTGAAACAGATGACCTGGAACAGAGAGAACTTGGCTTTTCCCTCCTGCAGCTGTGAGGGACAGGAACACTGATCTCCCATTGTTATTTACTGGAAAGCACACCCCTCTCTGAATTAGGTCGATTTTTAATTTTGAACAGGTTTAGCTTGATGCTGCCATTTCCAAGTGCTGGTCAACACACTCCCTTCCAGAGGTGGAACAACTTCAGGGGTGGCATTCCACGAGCTGCCAGAAACTGTCCACACACTTTATGGCCAAAGACCTGATGGGATTTTTGGGAATTCTCTTCCTTTAACAAGAGGAGCCATGGCAGTGCCACTCTCTCTTGGTGTCACCTGGGTGAAGTTTAATTCCCTGAGCTTCTGAGCAGCACAAATTCCTAATCCAGGTCTGACCCTCGGCACAGCAGGTCCCATGTGCAGCATCTCCCTGCCCAGTCCAGCTTCTGATCTTGCTGGAAAACCAGTTTGTTCCACAGGTGTTTGAGGCCAGGTTTTTACAGCAGGATGCTTCTGTCAGTAGTGACCTTTCAGGAACGCTGCTTGAAGAAAATCCTGATAAAACACCACTGAGTGGAGAGGAGTGGGTGTTAACAGCCCTCACTGCTCACTGGAGTGGACTGGAGGAACTGGGGGTGGGTTTTTGGCTAAAGGATTTATCCTCCCTCCCACCACTTCCTCCATATCTGCCTCTCTTGGACCAGACCTGGTGGCAGGCATGTCAGACACAGTTTGATGTGGGATTATTTTGTGTCTATCCATCCGAAAACAATTTCCACGAGACACCAAAACCTTAGTATTTCCTCGTGTTTATTTTATATTTTCCTCTTGGCTTCTTGTCCTTAAAGCAGCAACTGAAAACAAAAGAAATATCTTGCACTTAGCTTGCACTTTTTCCTCCTCCTGCTGACTCTCCTGTTTTAATTCAAATTCGGGGCCTTTCTCTAGAAAACAAGTATGAATAAAGCGCTTCATGAAAGCTCACATGGCAGTTTAACTTTTCAGGGTCCAGTGTTGCTGTAGTTTATTTACCTGCCAAGTAATTGCCAGTTTGAAATTGCAGCTCTGCTCCCAAGTTTTAGGGCAGTCAAATTAAACAGGAAAGATCATCCTCAAGGTCAGACAGGTCTGAGAGACTTTAATGTCCTTGTTCCTGATGTGGGGAGGGCACAGACTCATCCAGGTCAGCGGGGAGTTTGTCTTTCCTTGCACCAAAGTCTCCAGCCAAGTGTGGGAGGAGTGTGGACCTCCCTGGTTTTCTGTTTGCTGCCCAGGTGATGTCAGCCAAGCTACTTTTAGCTGGGGAACAACAATTAGTCCCATTTTATCCCTCCTTAAGTGGTTTAATTAAATTTTACAGCTTTCAAACCCCGCACTCAACCGCCAGGGAAATCTAAATTTCCATCAGTAAATGTTCTTAAACAGCTAAAAAATACCCGTGCCCTTAAATTTACTTAAAATGTGGCAGAGATGAGGAGATGGAAGTTTTAAAGATGGAAATAGGATAATGAGAGAAGGCTGTGTCACCTATAGACCATCTTGGGGCAGGCCTGGAGGGTGGCCTGGGGGAGGTGGGAACACAGAGGTGAGGTCATTTGGGAGAAAATCCCATCTGAGCCTTTACTCAGGTGTGAAGCCTTTGCTTTGTGTGAAGTATTTATTGAAACAAACCAATTCCACGCCTCTGCCTTTCCCACATTTTTTTTTGTCACCATGATGTGAGACCTGGCTGGTGGGAGATCCAGGTTTATCCAGGCAGACTCAGTTTCCTGAGGTTATAGAGAAATACCCTCAGTGCTCAGACACTGGGAATGCCACGGAATCACAGAGGGGTTTGGGCTGGAAGAGACCTTAAAGCTCATGTTCTACCCCCTGCCATGGTCAGGGACACATTTTCCTCTATCCAACCCCCATCCAACCTGGCCTTGAACATTTCCAGGACTGAGGAAATCTGCAGATAAAGTCATAAAAGATGTCACGGATCAGGCACGTGAAAGTACCGCATTGCTTATGGCTACTGGTGTGACCAGATATGAAATATTGATTTACAGCTCTTTTATGGCTGCCTGATATCTCCTAGAGTTGCAAATGTTCACTCTTTAATCAGTGGATTTCCATTCACCTTTTCTGTGGTGATCTGCCCAAAAAGGCCCAAAGACTAAGAGGTGCTTTTTGAACCAAAAATGTCAAGGAGGTGCCAAACCTTCACAATAACCTGGATGTGCTCAGTGTTTTAACCAGTCCGGCAAAATCATAACCTGTTACCTGCCAGATCTGGTGATTTCTTTTCTCTGTTTCATTCTCTCATTTAGGAGCTCTGTGCTGTGTTTTCACAGCCTTAGAAGCAGGGAATGGTTATGGGGAGAGGATTTCTTTCCAGGCTAAATCCCCCCTGATATAAATCTGTCCCATTGGCACTGCGTTTTTTCAGGTCAGCGTGGCAGGCAAAGCACAAGAAGGGACAACAAAGCAGGTCAGAGATCCCCACTGGTTGTGTGCCCAAATATTACCATCAGATACGTCAGCCATGTGCTCTTTTTCAGGGAGGGGGAGGAGGAGGACATCAGGAAGTCTCCTAAATCCTTGCTGCGTTGCCAAATGATGGAAATGTGAAAGCTGCCAGAAAGAACAGGCATCAAAGGTGTAAGTGTTCAGTTTTTGGGGGGATAAAATTAACTATCTCATGGGAGGAAAAAAACAAAAATCTGTCTCTGAAAGGTATTTGAGTTGACTTGTTAAAATACTTCTTAAAATACTGTCTCAGTCAGTTCATGGTGGTGGTTTCTGAGCTCTTTCAAGGGTCTCCTTTGAAGCTGTATTGGGATGTCTGACACAATTCACACCAAAGGAGCCCAGGCTGAGAAAGCAGAGAACATAACTCAGGTGGGGTTTTCCTGACCACTCTGAAAATCTCGTATTTTTTTAATAGGTACACTTCTAACCAATCTGGGAAATGATGCAAAAAGATCACAGCAGCACATACTTACAGGTATGTACCTCGAAGAACTCCTTGTGCTGAAGTGTTTTATTTTCAGTGCAAGCTGCTTTGAAATGGAGCTTCAGAGGGTCTCAGGTGGGACCTCCTGCCCCACAGGGGCTTGGGGTGATGGGCTGGATCTCCCAAGCAGGCAGTTCAAGCTCTTAGGGCTGAAGTCACAAATGGAAAATGTTGTTTGATTGTGGTTTAGCTCAGCGTGTCTCAGTCCAAAGTATAGACCCTTAATCTTCCCCTCTTTGGCTTGCTGCCCAGGTAGAAAGCCCCTGAAAATCCACCTCAATTTCCACCAGGAGATCCCTGAGGCATCAGAATGTCCCTTCTGCTGATGTTCCTGGGCAAACTTGCCCTCAGGGAAGGTGGGGACAGAGACACAGATGTCCATGTCTTCATTCCCACCCTGGGACCATGACTGTCCCTCCATTTGTCCTGTCCTCTCCAGAGGCCTCTGGCTACGAGGGGAGGGTGTTCCCAAAGCATTTTCAGTGATGGAGCTCAGCCTGGAGAGTTGACTGAGAGCTGAGCCAGAGCGTGGCCATCAACAGAGGCAAGGGCTGGCAGCAGGGCATGGGATACTGCAGGAGTTCTTGGCCCAGGGACGAGGGAGATGCCCCACACCTCAAAGGTGACTCCTCTAGCACTGAATGAGTAGGTGAGGGCTGTGATTCTCCTCAGGGCTCTGCCTCAGGGCGTTTATCCAGCCCTGGATGGACAGCACTGAGACTGGGAGCCAGCACCCAATTCCCTGCAAGGCTGTGGCTGCAGGCATGCCTCTTCCCTTGGCGTTTTCTCTTGGCCAGCAGCTCCCTGATTCCCGTGCCAGCTATTTTGGATCCTGGGCCAAGGTGTCTTGCTGTCTCCACGGGCTGGAAAAGGAGCCCTGGCAGCAGTGCCTGCTTTGCACTCAGGATGTCCTGGCTGCCTGGTCTCCTCAGGGGTTTCACCCTGCCTGATTTGCCTGAAGCCACGGGCAAGCTTTTGTTCTCAGCTGACCACAGCAGCTCAGATCACTATTAATTCATGAGCAAATCATCCTTGCCAGCCTTTTCAGCATCACAGAAATCCATAAAGACAAGTCCTGCTATTTTTCTCCCTGCTCCTTTATCCTACTTGAAAGTGTGTTTTTATTTAGTTTTACCCTAAAGTGTGATAGAAGAGGCTGGTTTATTACCGTTCTCTTGCTGATGAACTTCATCAAGCACAATAAGCTTAATAAGAAAAAAAAAAAATCCACCCTGAGTCTGAGTGATGTGTCCACAACATCTAAAGAGATCTACAAACCCAAGCAACTGTATGACTAATTTGCCTCGTTTCACTAATTATGTCTTATCTCAGTGGAGAGAACGGGATTGACATTCCTCCAGTGAGTTTTCCTAGTAGCTTGTGCTAATTAAGGAGAGATTCTGGAATAAGGAAGTCAAGCAAAGAGCAAGGCCAGCAGCAGAGGGCGTGCCTTGGGATCACACTCAGAGGAGGCAGTAAATCCCTGTGGGTTGTGCAAGGGCTCTGGGGAGCGTGGAAATTTCCTGGGGCTCTCCACACATCACGCCATCAGAGGCTGGGGTGTGTGATAAGGAGGAAGAAAAGCATGACTTCAGCCAGTGGGCAGGTGGGTGCCATTTCTCCAGGCTGGATGCCCATGACCTGGCTGCTCTTGAAGGTCTGCATTTATTCCCAAATCTTTCTTAACCCACCTCTCTGGGTTGTGCTGAGCAGTTTGCTATCCTGGTGCCAGAGAAGGAGAGGAGGAAAGAAGGGGATGTTTAACCTTCCCACCTTTCCCACTAGGGAGAGGAAAAGGTCTGGAGAGGGTCAGTGCAGAGGGGCAGGATCCTGTGCTCTGAGCCAGGGGAAGGTTGCTCTTGGGTTTGTTGGTACTGCTGAAAGCTCCAAAGCCTGTGAGGACCCTTGCAGGGCACGTGACCCAAGTGTTGCTGTGATTTATTGAATTCACTGCTCATGGGAGAGCTGGGGGATGTCCCCAAATCACTGAGCAGTGGCCTCTGGGATGGTGTGCTGGGGAAAGACCTTGCCCATCCCACCCCTTCCCCACCAGGAGCCTGGGCAGTGAGCGGGGTGAATCCTCTGCTCCAGAGATGGAAGGCAGTTCCCACAAGCAGCAACCCAACATCTGTCAGGCCCTTCAGCTGCAGCTCATAATACTTTTATTTTTCCCCTTTGTTCTCAGCCTTTTATCCTTTGATGACTTACCAGGCCACCCAAACCAGCTGAGATCCCCGGGACAGCGTCTCACACAGAGGAACAATATCAGGGCAAAGAAACGCTCCCCCAATTTCTAGGGAAAAGGGCAGTAGCCCTTCTCAGAAGGTTTATTTAAACATGGCTGTTTGTTTTTGCTGGAGATTGAGTTACCTTCCCTTATAGGAGTAATGTTTTTGGAATCCTCCTTGTTTCGCCTGTAATAAATCACAGTTGTCTGAAGGAAACGAGCGGGGCCCTTTGTCACTTCTCTTTGCTTTCCCTCCGTTGGCAAGCGAAGGAAGTGCCCCAAAAAGAATAATTTATTGTGAACTCGCTTTTGGCATCGTTGGCAAGTCCCCTGGCATGCTGGCTACATAAATTACTGCCCTATCTCTGGGCAGACAGAGCACAAAGGCACAGCTCTTGTTTCTAATTGTAGGTTGGCAGGACCTCTGCTATCAGGCAACTGCAGACAACAAAGGGAACGAGAAGAAAGGCTCCCAGCTGGCTCTCAGCGAGGGTGGCAGGGCTGCAGGGAGGGGACCCCAGGTCCTGTTATGACTCCGAGCCGTGTTTTGTCCCAGCAGTTGCCAACAACCACAGGGACAAAACCGGCTGGCTGGTTTTGTGGATCGCGGGCTCCGCTCCTCCGTGCGGACAGGCAACAATGCAAAGCGTCACCCAGGGCTCTTTAATTCCTTAATTCTCTGTCAGGGGATGGCATTTGGGCTGAGGCACAGCGCACTGACCTCGGGGAACAGCAGAGTGATGGCGAGGACTAAGGCTTCAAAGAAGCTCTGAAGTGTCTCTGATTCTTCTCATCCCCTCTTTTTTTTTCTTTTTTATTTTTTTTTAATTGAGATTTGCAGCTCTGGGCTAAATTGTTTGGAAGTGTTTGGCTGATAGAATGGCTGGAACTGGTAACGTCCAGCATCTAACAGGCTCTGTTGTGATGTTGTTCTACTTGTTTTTGCCCACTAAGTTCTGAAGAACTTTTACCAAGGACAGCAATTTCTTTTGGTGGAACCGTGAACGTGAACATCCAGAGAAACTGGGGTTGTGTCAGTAGGACAGGAACAGATCATGCATCAGAGAGTGAGCAACGGGAGAAGGAAAAAACAGGGTGAAAATCATGGAAGTTCCATAATTTTAAATGCCCTTTTCCTAGGGAATTGCAGTCCTCATCTCTCTATCTCTGATCATTTCTTTATGCCTTGAGACAGAAAAGTGTTGGGCAATGAGATGCAAATATCTCATATCTCATATTCACAAATATCTGCCAGGTGGCAGAAATGGAAATGTTTTTTAGGAAGAGAAGGTACTTTCCCAGCACGGACCACCATTAATGTGGTAGAAATGCCTTTATCTGAGATCCTGGTAGAGCACTCTTTTATCCTTTTGAGATAAAAAATTGGTGAGTGTTCAGTCCTTTCTGCAGGGTAGTTTTGTTTCAGTTGCCTCCTTTTGAGCCCTCAATATTATTGGATTTTTCTGAGTATCTTGGTGTACAGGTGGTGTTCTTTGATTGACATTAATCTGTCATTTATGAGATTAATATACATTCTGCTTTATCTGTTGCAACCTTTGAATGCAGCCATACTGCACAGCTAACATTATACACTCAAGAAAATAAAAAAGGTGCTGTTATTTTAGGCTTTACAAGGCTGAAAACAGGGAAAATAATTTTGATTTCCAGCCTCCATCTCCCTTCAGTTTAGATTTAGATTTTAGGCGTTTAGATTTTACAAGGACTTGGAGCGTGTGCAGTTCAGCAAAAACATTTCCCCAGATTAGGTGATGCTCATTCCTTGGTCTCCTTTAAAAACATTAAAAGAAATTTCATCAGATCGTGGAGCTTGGAACGTCGAGTCAGAGTCTTACACAAATAATCCAGGTTTTGGGGAGCCCGTCATGCTAAGTGGGTTCTTTGGCATCGACTGGTTTTATTATGGATGGAGCCGCAGCAGAACCACATTAGAAAAGGATATTGTTACAACACTTTCAGTATCAACAATGCTACTTGGAGAGGCGTAATCTGTTCCAGATGACTGTTAAGAACGTCTGTCCTTTTCAGAAGGGATTATTTTTTTTTTTTTTTCGTTTAGCTGATTTATTCTGATAAAATTTGGGATCATTTAGACTCCCGTCAAAGAGTCAGTAAACATGGGGATAATGCGATTCACAGGAAGGGCAGTCTGAGAGGCTACTTTCCTTTAATTCAATTAGATGGGCTTTTATATTGGATTTATTTGTTTTATCTTGAGTGTTGTAGCGAATTTTTCTCTTCATGAAAGAGGAGGCAGAGTACAATTGCTGCAGACATCAAAACTGCTGGGTTAATTCCAGGGCTTTTCCACGCCACTGGCAAGCAATGGGACTGCAGTTACCTGCATAAATAACTGGGTGTAACAGCAGGCACTGATAAAACAGATGAGATTTTGAGGGGCTTGAAGGAAAAACTCTGTTTGTGATGTATATCACACCAAAATTTCCCACCAGTGCCGTGTGCAAGGCAGGCATCAGACTAAACTGTTGGAAATGAAAGCAAAAGGATATTTTAAATTTGGCTTTACTGCACATGACTGAGGGGAGTCTGGTAAACTAAACTGCTGAACTAAAACTGAACTAAATTAAACTAACCACTGTAAATCTACAGGTTTCTTCAGTCTCTCTGAGCCCTTCCTTTGTCCTGCTCCAGGGATAACACCCATGGTTTTTATAGCACTGATGGGGACACATTTGGGATCTCCTTTCCATCACTGATGTCCCTGTGTCCCAAATCATCCTGCACAGACAAACAGGAGGCAAGACAAGGCTGGGAACCCCCCTGGACAGAGCTCAGGAGCAGCAGTGCAGGAAAATATTCCATGGCCACCAGTCTGGCAAGGCGCAGTGTTTTTAATCTCCCTCTGGATTTCTGGTTTGCCAGGGATTTCAGCTCGTGGGTTTGTGCCTGTCCCCAGGCACAAGGGTGTGAGCAAATGCTGTTGTGGTGTGCCTCAGCTTCTCATTGTCTGTTCTTTTCAAAACCTGCTCGATCTGGGCTAACTCCCAGCTTCTCCCCAGGCCATTGCTCAGGTCCCTTGGATCAGGTATTCCCAGGAGCCATGGGGAGAGCAGTGGGGGCTGCCTGGCTGCACCAGGATGCCTTTTCCATGGAGCAAAGCCCTTGGTGACGACCCTGACGAAGCTCAATGCCCCTCCCTGCTCTCTGCATTCCCAGCACATCCAGTTCCACCTCCCCAGCCACTGGATTTTCCCTCTGAGGGCTCCAGTTTGGTTCTGAGTGTTGCTGCAGCAGGCATTAGTTAAGCCTGAAAGGCTTTTGAAGATGTCCCCCAGAGCTGAGGGCTGCTGAGCATCCAGCAGGGGAAGAGTTTGGGGAGCTTTGTTAGTCCTGGATGAGCGGATTCCTGTTTTGTATTTGAAATAGATCTGCCCCTGCTTGGTTAACAAAATATTATGCTGAGGGTAACTACCTGAGCCACCTCGCCAAGCCAAAGAGCCCTCGGAGGGTTCCAGAAAAGCCAATATTAAATCCAGAGACATCAACATTAGTGAAGTAGGGACTAAATTATCTCCAGCTGGTGCTGGCTCTGGCCTCGGGCTCCGAAATAAGTAGCTCCCTGGAAAAGAAGGAAAGATGAAGGCTGTGCTAACGAGGAGCAGAACCAAGCTTGGAGCTCAGGTCACGTTCTGTTTCCAGCCCTACCGAGTCCAGTCAGGGACAATTTCTCACCTCCCATCACTTGTGCCCCAGCCACTCCATCAAAGACAAATTCCTCTGGCAGGGAGGAAGGATCCAGTCCCACTGCTGGAGCACTGGAGACATGGGCTGCCCCTGCCCCCAAGGTCTGGGTGAGAAGCGTAAATCCCTTGAAACTTCTGTTTTATTTCATTCAGTTAACCCTTTGTAACTGTTAATTGCATGTTAACCACGATCAGAACTCATCACCAAGGGCTTCTCTCCTCACTGAGCAGCACCTTTGAGTGCAAGTCTTGAAATATTTGGGGAAATTGATGGGTAAACGTCAACCATTGCTCTGTGCTGACTTGGAATAGCAATGTATGAGCAAATTAAAAACCAGCACTAACATCACCTGGATATCCAGAAGCCTTCACTGTGTGTTTCTGATCAGTTCCTATGCCAAAGGGGTTCTTAGAAGAAACAGGGATTTCAGGCATGAATTGTTTACTGCTGTGATTGGTGAGCTCTCCTCTCACATATACCATACTAATATTTTTAATTAACATCTCCAGATTCTCAGGAAAACCCTCCTTTGCCGTGTGAATCTCTGTATCTAAGCAACGTTGAAAATACCCCTACTCCTAGAGCTGCAGAATCACAGAATGGTTTGGGTTGGAAGGGACCTTAAAATTCCTCTTGTTCCAATCCACCTTCCACTATCCCAGATTGCTCCAAACCCTGGCCTTGGACACTTCCAGGGATCCAGGGGCAACCACATCTTCTCTGGGCAAGGAGGAGATGGGTACTTGTATGAGTGTGGCACTTGTGCAGCACTTTGGGGCACGTTGTCGGGCAGAGATGGATATAATGAGGCATAGAAAACATAAATTCAGCTGGCTGGCAGCATGGGGTGAGTAATTATCCCTGCGGGAACACAGCAGGTGGATTAGTTACTGGGCTGCCTCTGCAATAAGCAATTAAGGAAAAAAAAAAAAAAAAAAACAAACCAACAAAACATCTGTTATGTATCACCCATTTCTCCTTTTCCAGGATACTCCTCCGGTTTGTCTCTCTGATGCTGCAGCCTGGAGACAAGTCACTCCTGCAAGTGCAAACACCATGTGTTCCTGCGTGGAAAGCAGGGGAGATGGCCAGGAGCAACAGGACACGGTAAGGAACATCCGGAGTCAACTCCTGCCTCCCTCGTTTTGTTTTCTGCCGGGCTCTGCCTCGTTCCATTCCCGAAGGAAGCCGTTTCCAGGGACTGGGAACAGCCCACTTAGAGGTGCGGAAAATAAACCCGGCAGCCAGCTCGGGGACTCGGCATCTCTGCTGCCATCTGCAGTGAGAGGAAAGCCCGAGCATCCGATCGCTACCGCTGCCCCGTCGAGGTGTTTAAAGTGGGTTTTGTTCAATCGGCCAAGCCAAACTGATTATCTGGTGTTCAAAGTGTCGGAAAGGCCCTGGAGAGGTTTCCATGCTCACCAGGGTATCCACGGCTGGTGCTGAGCGTCCTCGTGCTGATGAAAACTGAGAACAAATGAGGCAAAAATGGTTTTTGTATTACCAGCAGGATTTCTTTATGCTCTGGGTGGGTTTAGTTGGGAGAGATTCTGATCAGAGTGACGGGAAATCCAGACTAACCCTGCTTTAGGTGAGCGGGTTTCAACGCTGCTGCTGTAGATCGACATGCACAGAACTAAGAGAAGGGATTTCCCCCCACCCTAAATTGTGGGTATTTCTCACTGGGATAAGTTATCCACCAGCTAAATCTGATTGTCTATAGATTATCACAATATCTACGGACCTGCCTGCTAAGAGAACACAGAAAAAAATCAATTTTGAAGGTGTGGATTTCAGTATTTAATTTATCCATCTCGCCTAAGCAATTATTGCTTTCTCTGGAAGCCCCTTATCCTTATTGCTCTTGTCTGGGATTTATTTTTCAAGCAAGGATTAGATTAAATTTCTGTAAAAAATATTTAATATGCTTGATCAGCAGTGTGGGGTTTAGCAATGCATTGGTGTGTCACCTGCTGTGCTCACAGCAAATGTTGGTTGTTTTCTTAATACCTTGATCTAAACTCATGAATATGCAACTGGGACATACATTTGGGCAAGAAATGTGCCCACCCTCCTTTAGATCGACGTGAAAATCACATGTTTAATTTAAAGTACAATGGAATTGTTTCCTTGGCTTAAGCAATATTAGAAAGTTTTGCCTAATCTCTGTTTCACAGATCAAAATACAAATATTTCCAGTGCAACCAGAATTTATTAAAGCAGGCTATTCCCTAGGGAAATGCAACTTTGGATGTGTTTCTATCAACTCTCCTGGAAAAAAAAAAAATGTAATTAGTGTTGCATAATCTTCTAGAGAGAAAAATGGGCCAAAACCTAAGTGCATAAAGAGAATATTGCAACTGTGGGGAGCAAATTTTTTGTGGCTGCCTGGCTGGTTGTTATTCCTGGGGCCAATGCCAGTTAGAAAATCCTAACTGGAAGAAAGCAGCAAGGCTGGAGAGATCCAGGAGAAAGATGAGATGAGCTGTTGTGTTGGGAAATTGGGAAAACAGAGTTCCAGAGTGACTACAGAGTAATTTGTTTTACATATACCTTGTATACCCACCAATGAAATTCAGGCCAAAAAGAAATTGTTCCAGTCCTTGGTGACGGTGTTTCTCTCTGAGTTCATGGAGATTCCATTGGCTCATGAGATGTTGCTAAATAATTTTCAGCAATTGTTCCATTCTTTCTCCTTTTCACAGTGAGATCAGTTCTGTGGATCAGCTCCTCTTTCAATTAAAACAATTAACTGATTAAACTCTCTCCGTTGAGATCAGATCTGGGTGATTCTCACAATGCAGTGACTTTATTTGGTGGGGAAGATGTGCATGTGGCACTGAGCTGGTCTGGTTTCCCTCTTCACTTCTCCTCCTCTTCCTCACCTCTCATCTGCTGCTGTTATTATCAGCAGAGGTGTTTCTCTGCAGCATTTCTGAGCAGCACCTGGGCTGGGATCTTCCACCCCCTAAGTGCTGCTGAAGTATAAATAAGAGCAATAAAGAGCCTTTTCCCCCTGCTAATAATTCATCGGTGTCTTTATGCAGAATTCTGGCCTGGAGCAAAATAGAATTGGCTTTTAACAGGGGAGGCCACAGTGACCCGTTTCAGCAAGGGAATAACAACCCCATGTAATGCTCTAAACATCCCTGAAATCAGAAAGGAAGCCTGGCTTGGAGAGCTCCTCCAGGATTTAAGACTGTTTACCCCCTGAAATATCCGGGGGAGAAAACCCCAAACAAACAGGAGGGCAGAGATTGGGTTATCCCATGTGTCAGTGGAAAAACAGCTGTAGTGAATAGGTACGTGGTGTAAAAGTGCAGATCTGATCTGTCCCCGAGCCTGTGACACTCACCACACATTTGGGCTCCCCAGATTTGCCAAAACCTCTGCCCTGAGGCAATTTTTGACCCTGGCAATTCATGAATGAAGAAAACAGGGGAGTGTGTAATTTGCTGGTTGACTCCGATTTCTAAACGGTCAATTTGATGTCACATATCCCTGAAGATATGAAATAATTCTAATTAAAGGCAGATGTGCAGAATACAGCCTATAGGATGGATCTAGGGAAAGCCTGCTTTTCCATGTGAGTGGCGAAGCCCGCAGCCACAAATACCTCCCCAGCATGGCAGCCTCAAAAATGCATCCACAAACATGATTCATCCCAGTGGTCTGCGAGAGATTTATCAGGGGTTATGGCGACTTCCTGAAAATATCTGTGAGACTCAGGGGTTTGGGGATGTGTGTTTGTCACTGGGCAAACAGTCACTTGCTTTTGCTGTACCCACTGGGAGAGCAGCAATTACGAAGTCTGGAAGAGACTGAAGCGTTCAAAAATGGATATTACAGGGAAAAATATAGCTGGATGTTTACAGTAGTTTCTTCAATTGAAAGTCATGAAAAACATCTTTCCACATGTCAGTATGTCTGCTTACCACCTTTTTTTTTTTGGAGGGGGAAAATCTTTTAGAAAGGAAAATCTGTCTGAATTTGCCCCAAATGCTTTAAAAATAACTTGTCATTTTGGATTACGAAGGGTGGTTTGGGTTGGAAGGGATTTTAAGGATCGTCTCATTCCCTCCCCAGCTGTGGGCAGGGACACCTTCCACCATCCCAGGGTGTTCCAAGCCCCAGTGTCCAACCTGGCCTTGGACATTCCAGGGATCCAGGGGCAGCCCCAGCTTCTCTGGGCACCCTGTGCCAGGGCCTCCGCACCCTCACAGGGAGGAATTTTTTTCCTAATATCCCATCTAAACCTTAGTTTTTTGTGGTTTAAAGCCATCACCCCTTTGTCCTATCACCAAATGCCCTCTCCAACAGATGAACATATAATCCTCGAACTCCAGGGGTTGAGTAAGAGGTTACTTATTGTTATTATACTTATCATCATCTTATTGATGAACAACCACAACCTTCCTTATGGACACTGTCCAATCCTTATGTTGTGTCTGTAATTCTATGCTTTCTCCATGGTCCCTAAGAATGGCAAAGATGGAAAATCTGGGGGACAGGAACAGAAATCAAAACTACCCCCCAAATATGCTGCATCATTTCCCTGGAAGGAACGTTGTTCAGTTTACTGTAAATCTGCTGATGGTTCCTGTGATCACAGTCAAAGGTCGACCCATCCCTGGTGATTCTCCGAGATACAGCCTGTTGGTTTATCTCATAAAACAAAAGTACAGTGTGAAGACACTGAGGAGAATGGTTTACAAAAAAAAAAAATCTTACAACCGGAAAAGGTGAATTTTGGTGACGTTTTAATCTTCATTGTGAGAAAACTGGATCCAGATCCCACCACAGAAATCTTAAAATACAAAAGAAAAACAAGGTAAATGCTTTTAAACCCAGAACTGGGAATTTGCAAGATACAAGTCAAAACCCAAGTCCTGGGTTAATTTTTGGGAATGTGGGGGATTGCAGTTTGGAATAAATGTGTATAGCTGTGACAGAAGAACCCCTAAAAACGGTGCTTTATGTGCTAGGAAAGGGCTTGTAACACAACAAAGGCACTCCCTAAAATAGAAAGCCCAGCACCAACATAAAACACTCATCACATTTTCAGTGCAGGGCAAGGATTTGCACTGCTAACCTCCCACGTTGGAGCTGGGGCTTGAATAGCATTTCTGTTCTCTCCTCAGCTGAGCTAACGACAGATCACAGATCGGAAGAAGTGTCACGGCAGCAGCCCGAAAAGCTCGAGGTGGCAGGAATGCTGTTCACAGGGGACATGGGAGTCACAGCAAATACTCTCCTCAAGGCTGGCTGCTCCTGACTAAACAGTGTTTTCAGCAGGGAAAGCCAAAAGCTTGCCCAGAGGCAGTGGAGTGCTCCAGATCAGTCCCATGCCTACTCCGGCAACAGCGGGTGAGGTAATGCTCTCCCCGGCTCCTCTCTCCTCTCCCGGTGCCAGCCCTGTCTCAGGCTGGGATATTTGCTATTTAGTTGTTATTTTTTTATTTATTTGCCATTTAATATTTGTTGTTGATTTATTTACCATTTGTTATTTGCTTTAGTTGGGGGCTGGTGACACCCATGGTGGAGGAATCCAACCTAATTCCTGATGGCTCTGTGTGTCCTCTTCATTCTTGGCAGGGGGAGTTTGTCCTCTGTTGTTGGAGTCCTAGAAACGTAGAATTTGGGGTTTTAGTGTGCAGTAATACGTATGAGTCAAGATGGAGGATTTGGGGTGTTGTCTTTGTCCTTCTTCTTCCTTCTTCTTCCTTCTTCTTCCTTCTTCTTCCTCCTTCTTCCTCCTTCTTCCTCCTTCTTCCTCCTTCTTCCTCCTTCTTCCTCCTTCTTCCTTCTTCTTCTTCCTTCTTCTTCCTGGGTTTGGGTGGTTTTCTGTAACTGGGTGAAAAAGGTCCACATTGCGGGCCTTGGGTGGTTGTTATTGGGTCAGAAATATAAATAATAGGGGTGTCACCTCGTTCTGGGGTAATTAGCACTTAAATAGCCTTGGAAAGAGTTAGTGGCTCTCCATTTTCACCTCGTTTCCTTAGCTTGCTAGTTAAGCTCGTGGCTCATGAGCCTGTAAATGGATAAAACATAACAAACATTCCAAGTCCGAACTCGGCATCTTCGTTTCCCGTGTTATTCATCCTGACCTTGGCAAGGGGAAAAAAAAAGAAACCTGAACTGCCACACTCTGTGACTTCACCTCCCATAAAACTTGCAGGTTGAGTGGAACCCCCCGTGAGCTCCGTGGAGGGAGGTTGGCAGTGCCGTGCAGTTCCTCCGAGGTCTCTTGGACACCTGTCTGGGTTTGGGATGAATCACCCTCTGGACACAGCAGGAGAGGAAACGGCCTCAGGCTGAGCCAGGGGAGGTTGAGATTGGATGGTAGGAAAAATCTCTTCATGGGAAGGGTTATCAAGTGCTGGGACTGGCTGCCCAGGGAAGGGGTGAAGTCACCATCCCTGCAGAGATTTAAAAAGCGTGTGGATGTGGCATGTGGGGACGTGGATCGGTGGTGGGATTGGCAGTGCTGGGGGAAGGGATGGACTCCATGGTCTTGGAGGTCCTTTCCAATCTGAATAATTCCATGACGTGCTGATTTTTCTCCAGGGATTGCAGAGACACTGATTTTCCAATCCATGTATGAAATCTTAGTTTGGAAAATCAGGAGAACTGAGTGATGGTTCTGATGCAACCTCGTAGTTCTCTGACTGACAAAATCTGCATGAGCAAGTGGGAACAACTCATCCCAAGGCCAGTGAGGGGGAAATGAGGGGAAAAAATGGAAGTTTGAGTCTTTTATGATTTCTTCCCCAAATTTTGGTTCTCTGCACAGCATATTCCAAAGCTGTGTTTTCCAGTTTCTATTCAGTGCTGGAGATATCAACGGTTTGGAGGAATTTGGGATGGATTGTTCTAAGATGGAGCAGAGCTCAGCCCAAACCCTTGCAATTATTTGAGTTTGGATCTTCCCGTGTAAGCCCAGCCTAGGAAAAACTTGCTGTCTTTGGAGGAAATAACAGGAAAAAGAACATTTCCCTGCCTTAGAGTGAAACACTGCTAAAATCTCACCTGTGAAACACAACATAAATTCACTGCAGTAAGTCCCATCTCAATTTTGGTGAGTGAGGTGGAGTTTCACAAACAAGTTGATGTTTTCACGAGTTGATTGTGCCAGATATGATCTCTATTGAAAATCTTGAATTTTCAGGCAGAAGGTGATGTTCCCACAAATTTGTCAGTTTTGTTACCTGGGACATAACTTTAATTTTAGTTTCAAAAGGTTGCCAACGGTCCCAAACTTTGTGCAGACCTGTGGCTGCATCTTTGCAAATCCAGTTGTTATTCCCAGTGGGAGCTCCCATTTCTCAACAGAGCTGAAATTCAGGCTGCTTCACATTTGGAAATCAGAAGGAGCCTTTTGTGCCTCTGAAATTCCGGCCTTGGCCAAGGGCTCTGCAGCCAAGAACAAAAGTTAAGTGAACTCAGAAGGAACAACTCATCAGCCTGACCTTTGGTCATCAGAAAAATTTAAAACATCTTAGATTAATTCCCCAAA
The DNA here is from genome assembly GCA_013397395.1 of Sinosuthora webbiana. Classification (NCBI taxonomy): domain Eukaryota; kingdom Metazoa; phylum Chordata; class Aves; order Passeriformes; family Sylviidae; genus Sinosuthora; species Sinosuthora webbiana. The sequence goes on from VXBN01000325.1 coordinate 21,787, forward strand.
CCCAAGTAAGGTTTGGTCTGTGCTGAACATTCGGTGGAATTACTGGGAATTTCACAAATTGGCCAACCTGAAGTCACTGCTGGCAGTGGGGTCTCTGGGTGATTTGTACTTGACAGTTTGTAAAGACCAGAATCCATCATTCCAACCAGGTGGAAAGAGGCTTTTTTAAAGGCTTTTTTAAAATTTTGTTTGGGTTCGATCTTTTGTTCTTGTGGGGTTTTTGGGGGGTGTCGTGGTTTGGGGTTTTTTTGTTTGTTTGCTTAAATTGTTGTAAAGGAATTTTTTTTCCAGCATACTGACTGGAGCTTGTTTAAGTTTCTATTTACTCCAAAGGGTTGTTATGGAAGAGCAAACCTCATTGTTCTAAAGCAAAAAGAGTAAATGATAAATGAACGTGTTTGGCAGCAGTAAAGCAAAATAAGTTTGTCTGGAGAGAAAGGAGGTGAAGCTCCTGATTTTTTTTATTTTGTTTTTTTTCTCCTCTCCATCCTCCTGCATGATGGGTGATGCTCTCCCATGTCCATGAGAAATTTCTTAAATTATTTTTATTTATGAATAATCACAGACAAAATCCTTTTGGGAGATAACAGCTGGAAGAACAAGGAGACCCTCTCAGTGTCAACGTGTAGAAATGTAATGTTCACTCTAATAAGAGATACCTAAAAATGGAAAGAAACTTTTTGTTGTTTGGCGTATCAGAGATTTCAAACTGCACCCGGGAAAGGAGGGAGCTGATTTAATAACATCTGGTCTAGATAACTTTGAAATATCTGCCACGGTAATTATATGTTAAGGATACGATTTCACACTGATTATAATGTCAGAGGCACACTGTTTCTATTTATACATTACCTAGAAAAGGGTCTTGCTGCCTTCTGTCTTTAAATTATTGTTTTTATCCAGACACCACCTGTCCAGGTAGGTAATATTATGGCCACTGTTGCTTCTGAGAAATGTCTGATCATTGATGGATTTATGCTCATTGCATAAACATCCTTTTCCTGAACCCTGCAAGTTCACAAAAATATGATTAGTGCTGCATTTCAGTCAGGGAAAATTTCAAAACAGTGGTAGGGGATTTAAAATGGCTTTCTATGAATAAAAGAAGAAAACTTCTGTTCCAAAAATACAGTCAGCGACTTCTGCCTCACCATTTTGCATAGCAACAAGTCCTTCATTAAGTTTTAGTCTCTCAGACACCTCTCCCCATATGCAGAATCGAGTTACTTTCCATTAAAATCAGCCTCCAGAGATGGATGTGCAGCTTCCATGGCTTGCAAACACCTTCCCCCAACACTTACCTTGCCAAAGAAATGTTATTTCTGACGCCCTGCCCGCAGTACTTTGTGTTCTCTCTTAATCAATCAAAGCGTCCTTATCTTTGCTGCACTTCATCTTGTCTTAACAAGCGTCCCCAAAAGCACCTGAATTTTATTTCTAGGAATAAGTGTGTTGCCTTATTGGTACCATGTGTTCCTCAGAGCCTGCCCTGTGCCCTCACACAGGAGAATCCACACTGATTCATTCCCAGAGCTCGAACTTTGAACGCTCATATTATTTTTATTAAACTTCACTCTGCTTCTTTTCTCCCTTCTCCCCTTTCCCCTGCACCCTCCAGCTATATCCAGCCCTCAGAGTCAGAACAGGAATAAATGGAAAACACATTGAAAAGAGGATTATGTCCACATGGAGGAGGACTGGCATCCATTTCCAAAGTGGGAAGATTGAGTTGCACCAGCCAGCTTTGCCTTTGGTTATCCAACTAAGATGCCTGTGCAGGTGAGTCAACACCTGAGCACCCCAGGAAAGCACCCTGGGAAGTGTCTCAGCAGAAAGTGTTGATCACTGATCTCCATTCAATTCCATCCTTTCTGTGGCCACAGTCTGGGGAGGATCTGAGTCCTCTTCCCATCTCCCTGACTGCTCCATCAGGTTGGATCATGGTAAGGGATAAGAAACCAGCTGGAGATTCCTGGCTCCTGGCTGGGCCATTGTCACTCCACTGTGACAGTGAGCAGCACTCAGGAGATGTGAGGCCACCTCTGAGTGAGTTTGATTTCTCCTGATATTGATAAAATTTAGCCCTGGCCTGGAGTAGGTTCCGGTTGAATAGCAGCTGTGACTCAGAAAGTGATGTAAGAAACCAGGGAGAGGAAAAAGAAGAAACTTCCCAAACCTCAGCAAGGTTTTGTCCATCTTCAGGGCTGCTTTTGTGCTGGAGTGGTTTGGAATGGGGTGTTGATATCTGTTTGGAAAAAAATGCCACGTTCTGTCCCTCCAGCACCACCTTCCACGAGTCAGTCCTGATTATCAGTGTGGATGTGGTGCTGAAATCTGGTCCTGAACGATGAAATTTGCCCTATAACCTTTTGTCATTCCCAGAATGAAAATTGTCCAAGCACATCCTCATCCCACAGCTTTCCTTGGAAACTGCCCTCAACCCTCACATCGTACTGAGGGATGGAAAACACTGAGAGATCTCTAAAGCCAACAAGATCAGGGCAGGAACCCAGATTTCTCCTGTCTGAGCCACAGCTGCCCAAAAGCTTGGTAAATACCAAAATGGCTATTTTAATGGTGAGAAATCCATTAAAAAAAAAAATAATAGAATTGTGGAAATGTGAAAAACCTTTGCTGTTATAGTAGCAGAGTGCTGACAATCAGGTAGGATTGTGCCCACAGCTCAGTTAAAAAGAAAAAAAAAAAGCCAGATTAATGGGCATAATCAAGCCTGACATTGAGTAAGAGGCAAGAACGAGTAATCAGATCCCAACTTAGCTGATGCTGGCATTACTAGGAGCCTGGGGCACAGTCCAAGGATAAAAACATAACGTCTTATCTGAGCCCAGAGTCATTTGTGCACCACTGGTTACAACACGTCCTTAAAAAGGGAAAGAGGGAGAAGGAAAATATGGCACACGAAATTATTTTATTCCCCAGAAACGATAAGAAAGTAAAGCTGAAAGTTTCTACACCCAATCTTTATAGAGGAAAAGCCTATCTGGAGTTAACCCCTTGCAATGTCCACTGTAAAACCCCAGGATGTGAAAGAAGGGTTATAAAACAAAAAGCGAAATGGGGATTAAATCAAATTAGTATAATGAAGACAGTAAAAAAGTCAGATTCTGGAAAATTTCTTGCTGTTTGGAGATTGCTGGGATCCACGGGGCCGGCCTGCTCCTCGGTTCAGTGAGAGTTCAGGCAGTCTGGCAACCCCATCCTTTTGGCCAAGGCTGCTTTTCTGGCAACACCTCTCCCTGTTTCTCAAGAACCTTCTTTTCCTCCAGATACAACAGGATGTTGACCTGGATCTCTCAGAACAGCTCATGGAGAGGAAAGACCCTCTGACACAAACCCACGTCACTGGAGAGGGAGTTGTAGTGTCAGGGAGGGCATCTGGAAGATCACAGTGGGAATAAACCAGTCACTCCAAGCTGTATGGCTTTGCATGGCTGAGTTTTATTTCCAGCCTTTTGAAGCACGGCTCACGAGCCTTAACAAGGAAAGAACTTTTGTGTGAAATTCAGTAAATCGAAAAAGCTGGTTTGTGTAGAATTCAGTAAATTAAAAAAAAATACCCAGGCCAAACACACCACGGGCCTGTGGGGGAAAAACTGGAATTGAATTTCCGTAACACGGACCTTTCCCAGAAAAGCCAGGCGTGGGTCAGCGTGAAATGCAACACCACACATCTGCCAGGGAGCCTGCCCAGTTCCTCCCAGCCTTTTCCATTTCCATCTTTTGCCATCATTTGAAACCTTCCACGATGACAACTCACCAGCACAGCCCAGCTCTTCCCCAGAGGGAGCCTTGGGACACTGGGGCTGCCTGGAGTCAGGAGGATGACACAGGTGAGAGGGGTGGAGGGTGGAATTCACCTCCTCCATGTCACCTCTGCCTATGGAGCAGGGTGAGACCATGTGCACAGCTGGAATGAAGCCCCATTTTCCCCTTCCAGCTGCAACTCAAGGTGTGAGCACTGTGGTGTCTCACGGAAATGACTCAGATTCTCAATGCTGACCTGCCTTAATGGTCTCCATCCGGTGGGACATTGATTTATCATCCTCATCACCCTCAAGTGACACGATTTGCTCTTTCCCCAAGGGCTGGCAGGCGAGCAAGGTGACAATTGGTGATTGGACGTGACCACTGCTCTAACCTGGGCGAGCGACACATGCGTGTGACGGCCTCTCCTCAGCCCTTCTCAAAATGTTTGTGCAGGAGCAGCCATAAACCCGGCTGTATTGACCCGAAGATGCAATCCAAGGCGTTTGAGCCTAGGCCTTATCTGCATCACCTTATCAGGAGCCAGAGAGAGCGAGATGCACCCCGGGAAGGGAGGGGACTGAGCCAGAGGGTTGGCCTCGTCCCTTCTGTCCTGGCACGGGGAGGGGACTGCGGGCAGAGCTGGGTAATGATTTGTCATCGCCAGGACCGGGGTGTCTCTCTCTGCAGAGGAAACCTTGGCCGTGATTGACAGTGGGGCTGTTTCTGCCTCTCCCCTCGCTGCTGTCAAGTAATAATGAAGCTTTGTCAGTCCATCATGGACATGGATATGCCAGATTATGTCGACTCCTTGGACTCCTCTTACACCATGCTGGAATTCGACAACCTCCGCGTGCTCCCCAATAACACTGGTGAGATTTTTGTTCGTTTTCTCTTGAATAAGCTCCGCTGCTTTTGTCACAAAGCTGGTCACAGGGGAAAGGCTGGTGGGAGGTATGGGGCAAAGGGTGGAAGGGGTGATATTTAAGCAGCTGACCTGTCAACCTCTGTTGCATCCGTGGTTATGTTTGGGCTGAAACGTGACCCCTTCACTTGCCGATCCCATTTTGGGTTATTCCTTTTGTTGGTGGGCTGAGCATCATGCCCTGAAGAGCCCACCAGGTTTTGCAGGTGTTGGTGGAGGTCTCCATGGCATTCCCTGGGTTTCTCTCATTGCTCATGAGAGGAGTTATTACCAATATTTCTTGTTCAAATGTGTGTTTCGTTCCCGTATACGACTTCAGTTGATATTTAATCCTGGGGAAAACATGTCGTCCCAAACGGCATTTGCCCGTGACTGTGTGCCCCGTTTAAGTTGGTCCTGGGAACCTGGATTGAGGAGCAATACCCAAATCATTGCTAGCTTTGTGTTCCCTCTCTGGCTACCAAGATGGGCCAACAGTTTTTAGGGCACAAAAGGACTTGGCTGGGAGGCGGGAGTGTTTGTGCGCCGAGACTTCCGCTTCGCCCGCGGGAATAAAGCGCCTTGTGCAGTATTTAGTTTTTCTGCAGTCAAAAGCGCTCTGACACAAAGTGAACTCCATTCTCTGGAATCAACCACTGGCTGTGTGGAAATAAAGGGAGTTTTGGTCATGTTGCATGAATCCAATCGTGCAACCGAGTGAGATTCCAATGTTAGCGGTGCCTTTGGAGGGTTTTGGCAGCCTTTTAATTTGTTAAGAAGCTTAGTGAAATTAAGACGGGATTTTCACATTTGTTCATTAGCTGGCTCATCAAAAGAAATCAGAGTTTCGGTAGGGATATCACCTGCAATATAAAATGATTGGACTTATTAGTGTGGGGCATAGAGGGAGGTATGGAGGCAAGCGAAGTTAAAAGGCCCAAAGGAACTTGAATTCAAAATTGCCTTCTGTAGAGCTCTGGCCGTCCCCAAATCAAGGGTTTTCAATATATATAGTTTTTTTAAGCTCCAGATAGGCTGGATCTTATTCTTGCAGAAAGGTTTCCATCTCTCACCCTACTCCAGAAATGTCATTTAAAGCAGATGTTTCGCTCTGTCACTTCCCGTTGAACAACAGGATATTTTTCACTTTTTGAAGCGGCACAAATTTCCTCAAAATTCAATATAATTCTGCAAGCGAACCACCAACGCCTGTTTGGGCTCTCTGTTGATTCACGCAGTGGAACTGACAGGTTGAGTTTTTTTCCTGAACTTTATCGAGCTCGGTATTGTGTTATTTGTTTAGCTGTTAATGACTAACCAGCTCTCTCGGGAAGTAGCTGCTTTGAAATTAGCTTGTTTGTCTTGGGCAAGTGTCCTTTTCTACAGTTTGTAAAAATAACTTCAAAAAAGACCTGAAATGGTCATGCATGGAAATCTGTTGCTGTCCAGTTGAGTTCAGCCGCCTGAGGTAATTCAAAATCACAGTTTCCTCGTGGCTTCAGAAATATTTTAAAATTTTTTGGAATCAAGAAACAGCCTCATTTTAGGTGTTTTTAATAACTACACTGGATTTATTTAGGATTTTTTATATGTCTCCTGAGGTTCATCTGTATTTTCCCTACTAAATGATGACAGCTTTGCCCTCTATAAACATGAAAAGGAAAGGATGTAATATTTATTTTGATGGACTCAGCACAGTTTCTTACCTTCTGAACAATTCCAAAAGTGAAAATTGGAATACTTTCAAATAAGGTCATGCTTTCTTGAAACCAGCTCCTTCCTTCTTCGGGACATTATTTCATCAAAATTTTGGGTGGATTAATTTTGTGGAGCACTTCCTGTGCTTAGATGTTTCTTCTTCAGGAAGCTGCTATCATTCTGAGATTTTCCCAGAAATGTATTTTGGATTTTCCACTTTCAAATAGCCCATAATTTGCCAAATATTTTAAGATTAATTCAAAATAAAGAATAGAACACTTGACGGGAGTGATACAAAAAATACTGAAGGTTTAAATCGAAAGACTGGCGAAAGGAAAGGAGCAAAAAATCACTGCTAATTCTGTCTTCTGTGAAATATGTGTTGTAAGAGCAGAAATTTTCCCATTCTGTACAAATATGTTTCCTTCACCTTGGCAAGGCACTATAACCCATATTCTCAGTTTTTGTGTGTGGTTGATGCCCATTCCCTCACACTCTTGTCAGAGTTGTCTCATTTTGGTGAAGATGTGAAGCATTGTTGCAATGCAGCCCCAATTCTCCATTTCAGAGTTGGGGAGCGCTTTCCCCCAGGGTGATGCTTGTTGTCCTGCCGCAGCACCCACACTCCACACTGATCCTTGGGACTCTGGCACGAGGTTGGTGAAACCTTTCCCAGCCCTGCAGGAGTCTGACCAAGCTCAGACCGTGCAAAAGCCACCAGAGATGTTTAGGCAGGGATTTTACCATCCCTCGAGTTGCAGGAGTGCCTGGAACAGCTCTGGCTTCTCTGCTTGGCACCTTCATCATCCCTTCTGTAGGATTTGGGATCACTAAATCACAGCTGTGTTTTATATCTCAAAAAACTCTTCTATTTGCTAAAAGCTGATGTAGAAAGAGGCTGGCCTGCACGTGGCCAGGGTTTAAAGCCCCTCCTGACCTACATTTGTGTGTACAGCTTTCACAATGCTTTGGCACCGGGTTTGACTGTGTGTGTTCAAGCCCTGAACCCACACTGGTGATCTCTTCACATTCTAGCCCAGCACATGTAATTTGGGGATTTGTTAACTGCAAATTATGTGCGCCAGAACTTGGATTTCCTGGTAGATAAAAGCAACCCTGGAAAGCATTGCAAGAAAATTCTCTTTTACAATGTGCATCTGGAAGAGATGCAGCCAGTAAAGGAACTGAAAGGAAAAGCACTGCAGGGGTCAGGTATCATGAGAACATCCCCAGTGTCATTTCTTATCACTGTAAAAGTGGCATTATCATCTCAGCCCAGGTTAGGCAATGATTTACACACAGAGGCAGTAGGTACCAAAAAAATTGTGTGCGTTTTAGTTGTGAGCTTGGCTGCTCCCAAATCTGGGAAAGCCACTGGGGTGCTCTTCTCGGCCTTAGGGAGCTCCCAATCTGCACACTGATTACAGATAATTCACAAAACACGGTCAAAACTTCAGATGTTTCTACCAGTGAACCTTGGGGACAGTCCCAGTGAGGAGTCTGGCCACAGGCAGGGCCTCGGCTGAGCCAGGCAAAGTCAAGATGAGTTGTGGTCTCTTCCTGGAGAACAAAGCCAAGTGCATCCCTCCAGTGGAAATTTCAAAGGCACCGTGGCACAGGGTAGGAACTGCTCAGGTTATCTCCTTGTGCCGGGCAGGGGTGGAGCACACAGAACAGATTTCACAGGCAGGCAGGGAGGGGACTGTGCTGCCAGGGATCCTGCCCTTCCTCTGCCTTTCCTCACAGAGATCAGTCCAGGAAAAACCCAAATACTGGGTAGGTTTGAAAGCTGTGCTGAAAGAGTTCCCCTGGTGCCAGAGATAACAGTTGTGCTTTGCTCTTCTCTGAGCTGATTCTCATCTGGAGCCCATCATTAGCTGGTGACAGGATTTTTTTTAATTAAAAATCGTGATCATAATTAACGTGCATGCTGGCTTAGGGCTTTCAATTTATTTATTTTTATATATATTTAAATTTCTGTTCACATTCAGCCAATTCAGCTGAAAAGGACACGTGGCTCCCCAGCAGGGTTTGAACTTTTAGCTGCCCTAACAGGGAGCCACCCAACCCACTGGTGGTTTGTTTGTGCTTCCATGGATACAAAGTGAGGGCAAAATTTGGTTTGCTAATTTCCACGGGCCCTCACACGCACAGTGCTGGTGGTTCCTCCCCCAGTAATACCTGGTGTAAGGCCAGATTATAAATTCCTTCCTTATATCAGCGAGCAGATTCTCACGTCCTACTCACATAACAGAAAAAAAAAAAAGTCTTTTCTGGTGAGTAACTACTTTCCAGCATCGGGAATATTTTGCAGTCTGGACCCAGTTGAAGGATGAAGGGTCCATTGGAGATCTAAACTGTTTGACCTTGGCTTGATTCCTCTGCAGTCTGGAGAAAGCATGAGTGGAGTGAAGAGGAAATTTGCTGCATTATCTTTATTTTGGTTGTGCAAATTTTTAAGATGCAATTCAACACGCCACATTTGTTTATGGTCATGTGCTCCTTTCAAAAAATGGATAGGGAAACAGATGCCCAAATGTTCTGCAGTTATCCTCAAAGGAATATTCTGCACAGTTCATTTAATATTGAGTTATTAAGTAATATAAAATCAAGAATCATTGCATTAAAAAAAAACCCTAAAAATCAATCTAAATTGCTATTAAACACCTCTGACATAGACAATGTTCCCAAAGGACCCAAGTGTCACTTCCTGACAAATGTCAGAGCTGGGAGAATCTTACACAAAATTTGGGAAGAGGCAAATCTCTGTTCCTGTCATTATGAGCTAAGAATGATTTTGACGCTGTCATTCTTTCTTGTCATGTTGCTCCCATCTTGCTATAACCCACTTATTTACTCATCCATGCTCCAGGAGGTGAATATGGACCAAAAGGTTTATTTTAGGAGGTGACAGGAAATCTGAACTTTGCATTAGTGAAGTCTTGGCTGAAAATGTCTTAGTCTCAGCCTTAGCTAAGAAACTGTCCAGTTTTTGAAAAACTAAAGCTTTGTTTGCTTTGGTTTGGGTTTTTTTGTGTTTTTTTTTTTGGTTGGTTAGTTGGTTGGTTGGTTTTTGTGTTTTTTGGTTTGTTTTTTTTCAGGGGGGGTGATTGCAATTTTCACTGCACAGCAAATGTTTTCACCATAAATTTTTTGATGTCTATTCACACACAAAAATAACCTCCTCTCGCTCTCTCTCTGTTTATGTACATTCTGTGTGTGTGGATTACCCAGAGCTATTTTCATGCATTATGGATTAGAAAACTCTCTCTAGGGCAGACCAGATGGCAATTCCTCCCCTTTGAGTAGTTTTCTCTGAGAAACTGCTAAGCTGAGCTTTACCCATCTCTGTTGCGGGGATGTCCCATCCCAGAGACACATCAGGGTGTGCCTTGTCCAAAGGGACTTTTCTGAGGTCACTGGAGCACGAGGTGGGCTCCCCTGGAGCACAGAACATGCTCCCAGAGATGTGATAAATTCATAAAGCCTGCAGCAAGTGCCCAGGTCAGGCTCTGCAAACAGATGGGGAGATACAAACACTGTCAGCTGCCCTCTTCGCAAGGGTCTCCTGTTTTTACCTTCCCCAAGCTGTGTCTCAGATTTAGGAGGATTAAGAAGGCAGTGAGTCTGGTGGTTAGGGCAGAGGGAGAAGTTCCAAGGGGAGTTTTCAGCAGTGTGTACACACAGGGCAGGCAGGGGCAGGGCTATTCCTGCCCCAAACGAGTGGGTGCAGGAGGACATGACAGAGGGTATTCATATGACCTAATTTTACATCCCTAATTTAGAAGTCTGATCTTCCTGCACACCTCTGTAGCTTTCTAGTGGAAAGCAGTGAGCCCCTCTGGAGAGAATTTCAGAGGATGGACCAAACTTAGGACTGAAGTGATCCCTGTGGGAGCTGCTGTCTCTGCCTTCCAGCTGCAGAGGAGCTTTCAAGGGCAGTCTTTTATCTTCAGCACCTCTATCATGGGCATGAAGTAGTTCATCCTTTCTGCCTCTGCTGTTTCTTCTCTGCATTCTGTTTATTCAAGTTAATGAGGTTTTTTTTTCATTTTATTCTGTGGGCACCAGCTTTGAACCGTGTTCTCCAGGTATCTCCTTGAGGAGATACCCTCATCCCTCAAAAACATAAAACTCCTGTGCAAGTGAGGTTTATTTATATCTCTCCAGGAAAGCAGTGATAATTGATAAATTGTCAGGTTCAGTTCAGGTTGTGCAGTTCAGGTTGTGCAGCTTGAAATCCCTCTGATCACACAAGTGAAGAAAAATCCCAACACCAGAAGCAAAGGAGCTGAGCTTGGGAAGACCAGGACCATTGTCTTGGTTTGGAAAGTCTGCCAGGGAAAAGCCGGAGCCTCCCTTGGAGTGGAGAATGTAAAACCCCTCCCTCTGAATTATTATGATTTTGAAATGAAGGGGCTTTCAGGTCAAGATATGGGAACAGGAATAACAGCTTTTTACTAGGAATATTAAAAACGTTGTAGTACAAAAAAAAGCAGACGAACAAAAAAAAAGAAAAACACTGACAGAGTCAGAGCACGACCTGACACCCTGTTGGTCAGTTCAGTTAAGTCCTCCTGGAGTGACACATGTGGTTCTGTTGGAGCAATGACCCTGTAGAAGGGTGGAGTTCTCCTCTGAACGCTCAGTGATGGTGAGATGGGTCTGGTCCTNATGATGGGTCCAGTTTTCCTCTGGGAATCCAGTGCAGACAGGCTGTGCTGTTGTTCTGAATCCCAGGTTTGACCCAGGTAGGAATGCTGGGCTCCTCCCCCTGGGCGGAGCATCTCCCAATGGGATTATGTCATTGTATCAGCCATGGGGTGATCCTTAATGGCCCATTAACAGCAGATATCCCCTGGAGGGAGGATGGGTCCTGGAAGAGATAAAAACATTGCCCCACCCGGTTTTAACAGCTGGCCCTTCAACAGAAAGACACCTGCCCCCTCCCCACCAGAGTTATGAGATAAAGAAAAACACCTCTTCAACTGTTTTGAACAGATTGGGAATAGAATACATCTTGCATTTCAACCAGACACACCATAAACTCAGATGTTTCCACCGCAGGGAGCTCTAACTGTCCCTGTTCTCTGCCCGCAGAGGCCATCGCGGCCGAGTCAGCCAACACCAACCTGCTGCCCAACGGGGTCAGCTCCCTGTGCTCCATCTGCGGGGACAGGGCCACGGGCAAGCACTACGGGGCCTCCAGCTGTGACGGCTGCAAAGGCTTCTTCAGGAGGAGCGTCCGCAAGAACCACGTCTACTCCTGCAGGTACCGGGATTTCGGCGGTTAATAACGCGGTTTATGGACGCAGGAAATGATCTAGGGTGGGGATCAGGGGATCATGTCTCAAGCTGCCACAACATGGAGGCCACCAGTAGGACTGCAGTTTGGTTTACAAGGGGTAAACTCAGTCCTATCTCTAAGCTCAGCCCAATCTTATTTGGACGCTGAGACCTTCCGTGGCACCGAGCGATGCATTGAGTGAATTCGCCATCACTGCTTTCCCCATGGGGTAAATGGAGTCATAGACCTGAGAATGACAGAATGAACTAGGTTGGAAAAGACTTTTGAGATCCTCAAATGCAGCCTAAAGCCTGAGGTTTGACTGATGTGTATAATACGTAAATACAGACCCTGAGTGTGGAGTGACACCATGACCCCGTCACAGCCCAGCAAGGGGAAGCCAAGGTGGCAAAAGACCAAAGCTCCAGAGGTTTAATCTTTCTTGCTTTTCCCAGTAAAAAACAACAGGCATCCAAGAACCTGTCACCTCCAGAGCCCTCTCACAGCTTCTCTGTTCTTGTTTTGAAATACAATAAATTATGTACACTGACTTATTAGTGATGATTTTATGAATATTCTGAGAAATAAGTGTGGACCAGAGATGATTCACATCCACTTTGGCACAGGTTTGAGAAAGGTTTTTTTGCCAGGAGGAGGCTATAAAATATAAAGCTGCTATCTTGATTGATCTTAGAAAAATGACATTTATTTTAGCACAGGAGAAAGTGGAAAGAAATCCCAAACCTGAATACACTTAAGCCCTTCATCTCTAGTTAAAACCTGGAAGTTTTCTTTCTGTTCCAAAGCTTTTCTTCCAATTCCAAGTTTTTCTAATGCGAGTCATCCTAGTTGTTCAAAATGTTCTTGGTGCCCTCATCACTCCAGGCCACACCAGCCATGAAAAACACCTGAGGTGACAGCAGTGTCCACCTACACAGTGCCCATCCTGTGAACTGTGGGATTCCTGCAGGAGGATATGAACTCTACTACTGGTTTCTTTGAAATTTCAGCTGTTGGCCTCCTGGGAGCAGATCTGTTGCCTCTCCCCAGGAATCCGTGAATCTCTGTGATATTTGGCAGCTCAGGGAAGATCCACAGCACCGAGGCCAAGCTTGTGTGCAAGCCCTTATTTGGTGAGCTCAGCCCAGCTCAGAGCTCTGCTCAGAGATGTGAATTCCTCTGGAAGTCTTTGGGCCTTTGTACCTTTGGCTTTTCACCAGTCTGGGAAAGCGCCTCAGCTTTTACAACCTGATGGTCCCGGAGCAACCCACATCATTTCCTCTCTGTATGGACAATTCCCCTTCCATTGTCTCACCCACCATGGGGAGAGCTGCCAAGCCTGTGTGGATCACCCCTGGAACAGCACAAGGGTTCCCAAATCCCCACTGAAAGGAGGAGGAATTAGGAGGCCATGGGCCTCAGAACAAGGCCGCAGACCCAAAGGCCTTGCGGCCCATCGCGCATTTTATTCTACGCAAATCCTAGAATAGTTGACAAGTGAAATCAGACAAACCCCAACGCCGAACACCCAGAAGCTGTCTGGAAATGGGAGGTGGAGCTCCTAGCAGAGCACAGCTTGAGCCACAGTCGTGTTTTCACAGCCAAACCCATCCCAGTCCCTGCAGGGTGGGTGGTCCGGAGCCGCTGCGCTCCCAGCCGGCAGGAGCGGCGGTGAGGAAGAGGAGGAGCTGGGCCAAGCCAAAGTTGATCCAATCCATTTCTAGCCAACCTTTGGCTGTTCTCTAGGATCACGCAGTGTGGAGCTCAGGGAGCTCTGGGGCTGTATTTGGGGCTGCTCAGGGTGAGGGGGTTGCAGATGCCAGGCTGGTTGCTCCATGCTGTATTTCTCATCTCCTCCCAGGTTCAACCGACAGTGTGTGATAGACAAAGACAAGAGGAACCAGTGCAGGTACTGCAGGCTGAAGAAGTGCTTCAGAGCTGGCATGAAGAAAGAAGGTGGGTGCAAAGAGACTTTTCAAACCTTCCTGCTGCTCTCTTAGGCCCCGTTCCACTGCAGAGCATGGTGGGGAGCAGCAGCAGCACTGGCTGGAGACATGACGATTGTGTGTCACAGAGAGATATTTTTTGTGGCAGCTGAGAGCCCCATTTACCATTTTATCTCAATTTCAATGAGGGCCCATTGACATTATACACCCATCCTGTGAGGCTGGGAAAGGACAGGCTTCCTCAGGGCTTATTTGGTCTCTAAGTGCTTTACAATAGCAATTTCCTCTCTCCATACCCACTGGTGTGATTCTTAATTTCACCTGTGCCAATCTCAGCGAGGATCTGCCATTTCCATCCTCATAAATGCCATCGGTTTGCTGCTTCAGGTGGTGTGGTTGGCTGGGCTGATGCTCACGTAGCTGCATGCAAGGGCAAGGTACAGCCTGAAGGAGTGGGAGCCTCTCCTCCGTGGCACAGGGCAGAGCTCCTGAGCAGGTGACTCAGGTGTCCCCCACAGCTGACTCATGTGCCCCAACAGGGGACATGACTCAGAGCAAAACCCTTTGGTCGTGCTGCTGGTGACAGGGTGGCTGTGAGGCCACCACCAGCACTGAAGGGCCAACCCCATAGTGGCCAACACCTTTTGTTGCACTTCCTATTGTCTGTATTGAGGGGGTGGAGAGCTGTAGGTTTGGGTGCCAGGGACCATCAGGATGTGCCCTTTCTAAAGGAAATACTGTCACAGTGCCTAATGCTCTGCAAGGAATAAAAAAAACATTTCTGTTAACCTGTGCCTGCATGCAGCTTCCCTGGGGGAGTCTGGGATCCATCCCAGCACTTGTGGTCTCTGGTTCTGCACGCTGGGAGAGCGTGGATAATCCCGTTTTACTGTGATTGTCCTTGTCCACTGAGTGTTGGACAAACTGGGGGCCCAGCCCACCCATGGAGCAGGTCACTGGTTGGTGGCTTCACACTCTCCTCCCTTCATTTGTGCTGTTTCCCAACCCACAAGATGAGGGAGGTAGAAATGAGTTTGAAAGTTTCTTTCCGTGTCACCGGGTTCACCCCAGGGGTGGAACTGTGGCCCCACTGAACCCAAGGGGAATTTTGCCATCGATTTCTGGTAATCAATAAGATCTTACTGGTGATGAAATGATCTTTCCAATCTTCTGACCATATGTTTTCCTGGAGGAGAGAAGGGTGTCTTGAAATTGGGCACAAGTCACGGATGGAGCAAAAATGCCGGCTGGTTTAATTTAGGAGAAATGCAGTAAATACAGCAGATGGAAAAATAAATAGAGCTCAGATTAATAAAGACCAAAATGAAGCTGATCTGGTAAGTTCTAGGCGGGATAAAGCCAATTGCCAATGCGGCAAACTGCACCGCTTGGAAAGGCTGAAATCTGGTTATCAGATCTATTCTTTGAGCTGAAGCATGATTTTTATTGGTTTTTTATGGTAAAAGTTATAAAACCTTGGCTCATGCCTCCGTCACGGAGCGCAGCTTGATGGGGGATGACTCATTTCGGGTTCCACATCGTCACATTCCTTGAAACTCTTTTTTTATGAGCACAGCCAGGTCGTGCGCTCGGAAAAACGCTCCCTGTGTTTGGTAAGGAAGATTTTAAAGCACCTTGAGCAACTGTTGTGCAGGAATTAGCTTGGCTGACCAGAGCTCTATCCCCGAGCAGGACTGGGAAAGAAAAGTTCTTGCACAACTGTGTGCACGAAAAGAACACGGCTGTTTGCTTTTGGGCGGTTCTAGATTAATATTAAACAGTATTGCGAAGGGAGAAGGAGAAGCCGTGGATGGAGCACTATTGGAGTGTCCAAATATTTGTACAAATTCTTTTTGGGGCGTGCAGCAGGTTCGTGCTGGGAGGTGGCAGCGGTGACATCCACACCGTGCTCTGTGTCCCGGCCCCGGCACAACCCTCTCTCCCTGGCACATTCCTTCAGGGCCAGCCCTTATAACGGCAGTCAGGAGTTCCCAGGGTGTGGTAACAGCATTGTTTATCCACGGCACAGGGGAAGAAGCTGGAAACGATCCTTTTCCCAGGCTGGCTGTGACAATACACCTGGGGTGGGGTGCCCCACTGACCCACTGCTCGGTGGCTGTGTGCACAGCCTCGGGGAACTCGCTGTTCCCTGGAAAAACCAACTGATAAACGGGAATTTTGGATCAAGAGGGGATTTTGGTTTGGGTTTTGTTGTTGTTTTTTTTTTTTCCCAGTCTTCCTGTGTTGAAAGATGTGATTTTGACACGTTTGGATATTTCTTTTTCTCTCTCTTTTTTTTTCTTCCTTTTGGAAACTTTTCTAGTGGAGAAGGAATTCCAAGGAACTGTGTAGCCTGGTAGAAGGGAAATTTCTCCCTAAAGAAAAAAGCACGTAATACAAATGCCTGAACCACGTGGTGACCAGGTCTGCCTGGGATTGTAGGATTTAAACTTCATCGGGGGAGGTTTAGGTTGAATATTAGGGAAAAGGTTCTTCCCCCAGAGGGTGGTGGGGCACTGAACAGGCTCCCCAGGGAATGGCTGAGAAAATTACCTGTAGGATCTTTAGATTGCCTGGTTTGTGCAGCCTGAATTTGGTCCTATTTTCAGGAAAGACCAAAACTGCCCTACAAAAGAGCCCCACACCTTCAGGCTTGTGAATTAAGATGGGATCCAGGCTCCATCAGCACTAACGAGAGCAGGGAAGGGACAAAACTTGAGTCTTGTGGAAAGTCCAGTTCCCAGATTTCCTAGAAAACAGCTCACTCGGAATCACCCCTGTCCAAATTGCATTTTTGGTATCAATGATTCACTTTAATAACAACCATTAAAGTCAGGATGAGGGGAGATGGAAAGCCTTGCCTGAACAAAAAAATCTTCTTATGTCCTGAGCACCTCTGTGATCAGGATCTAAGATATTTACAGCAGATTCACTCCTTTAGTCTTATTAAAAATATTCTTAATATTTTTTATTCTTGGGGTTAAGGCTGGGACTGTGCCAGAGGGTGGTCTGGATGTTTTGGGGGTTTTCTGTCTCTTCTCCCTGTGGGCTCAGAAGGTTCGATTTCCATTGTCTTGCACAATGCTACCAGACAGGTTTTCAGTCTCTGCAGCATCAGTGGCTGAGCAGAACACCAGGTACTGAAACACCCAAAGAAAAACAGCGGGATTCTATTTTTAGCATCTCCCTGAGATCATGTTTAACCTCGAGTAAATCAGCAGGGTGTGATTTCTCAAGTGAGCCAGGGCATCTCCTCACACAGAGCTGAGTGCCTGAAAACCTTGGGAGCCTTTTGAAATGCCAGCACTGCACTGTCAGGATTCAGTTTGCTGGTGGGGAAAACAAAAATAAAAATATGAGGGGTTAATATTTAACCTCTCATCCCCTTCAAAGTAACTCATGGATGTGCATGAACTTCTTTGGTTTTATGCAGAAGTAGAAAGAGTTGTTGTATCACTTATTGCTGCAACAGTAAGGAGGAGGGAGAGTTTGAGGGAGGGTTTGAGGCTTTTCTTTATTTATTATTGTGAAATTGGACAGGTTTATAGGACAGTTTTATTAGTGCTTCACAGGGCCTCTGCCTTGTTTCATACCTTTTGTTTGCGCATTTCTTTTGCCAGCTTTCAGAAAGCTGAGACTTGCAGTTTATTGCAAAGAAGGATGGAAAAGATAAAGGATCTTCTCTACCTTCAGTAGTCATAAATCAGCCCAGAAGCCCATGAAAGGATTAAATGTACGTGTACCACTGGGATTTATTTGAGAATAAAACACACCACACCTACAAAATCCGAGGCAGCTCAGGGAAAAAAAGATTATTTGTGGATATAAATTAATCAGGCAGCAGGAGGAGTAAATCTGTCGGTGAAGACAGGAACACTGTGAGCGCAGCACGCAGGGACCTCCCTCCTCCTGCTCTCCCTGTGCCATTTATCACTAAATTTCCAGCCCCACCAGCACTAACTGAGGCTGGGTTTAGTGGAATAATGATGGAAACAGCAATTCCCGTGTAGGCAAAGCTTGAACCTCCACAGTTGCTGTGGAAAGTTTCTGGTTTGCTGCTCTCCCAGCCAGTGCCTGTGCCCCAATTTATTGGAGGTTCCTCATCCTGGGCTCTGGCCCTGACTGGCAAGGCAGCAAGGACAAACAGTTTGGGAAGCAGGGGCTTGTTGCAATCCCACAAACACAGCCCTGTTTGCCCAGAGCTCCAGGCAGAGTGTCCAGCCTTGCTCTGGAGTGACAAAACCCTTCTGAGGGCTCCCCTGCGTCAGTCAGAGATTGTGTTTGTTTTCCCGTCCTCTTCCCACAGCCGGGACACGCCGTAGCCGGGGACAATTCCCTGGAGGGAGACACAAGCATCGTTGTGCCCTCTCTCCCCTTTCCCTGTGGGAAAGCCCAGTGGCTTGGGGCCACGCTGTCCCTGCCCAGCACCATCCTGGGGACTCACTGATGTCCCTTCCTGCAGGGCTGGGTGTCCTTTGTGGTGTTTTCTGCCTTTGGGAAAGTGCAGAGAACAGGATGAGAGGGGGAAAAAAAAAAACAGGGAGCGAAGATTTTGCCAGGCACTTCTGGAAACGGCAGCCCCTGGGAGACAGAGGGGTGCAGCACTGGGGTTTTTTTAGTCCTCCCTGCAGGTTTGTGGAGTTTTATTGACAGCAAAGCCAAGATCACACCTGAGCCCAGCACCAGCACGTCCCTCGAGCACTCCCACTGCCTCACCAGGGGTGACCTGTCCCTTCCCTTTCACAAACACAATAAATACAGCAATATAATCACTGCACAGGTAATAGATTAATTTTTGTGGCAGGTGAAACATTAACTCCCCTCTGTATCTAATTCCATCACATCTGGGGTGCTCTGAGCGATAACACCCGAATCACCTTGAGAAAGTCATTCTGTGCCATCCACTGCCACTGGAAGATTGAGCTTATCAGAGCATGAGGGAAGCACTGAAATATGTGCCATAAAAAGACTCGAGGGGAAAAAAACAGGCTGAGGTTTCTTAAAGGAGTCTGTCATGGGGGGACCAGGCCTGCCTGGGACTGCAGGATTTACATAAAGTCAGGTGTGTAGGTCAATTGGAAGGGCAAAACTTGTCCCTTTTCTTGTAAAGGACAGAGAGACTCACCCTGAGAGCATGTGGGGGAGCACCTGATATAAATCCAGGTGTAGAAGCTTGGATGGGGATTTGACAAAACAGCCAGTGATGACACAGGTTGGGTCAGGCTTGTTTCTCCTGGGTGCTGGGTGATGCCACTCACCTTTCTGGTGGACCAACAAACCCCATGAAATGTCAAGGTCATGGTTCCTATAACCATCCTCACCCTCAGGCTGATCCTCCCCTCATGCACAGGGCAACTTACACTGTTGTCTAAAGCAGATTAGCAGAGCCTCCCAAAAGCTGTGTTGTTTTTCCTCTAAATTGATGGCAAATTGCCTCTCTGAGGTGCCCATAGCCTGAAAATCCCCCAGGAATGTGTTTGTGTGTGGCACCTCTCAGAAATGGATGCACCTGGCAGGCCAGGCTGGCTGTGAGGCACCAAGTCAGATCCCCACAAGGTGATCCTGACTGACAGCAAGGCTGAGCCCCAGATCTCAGAAAACAAACACTGCACTCCTGTCGATAAGGGGAGACATCGATTTTTGTCACTGGCGCTTGTTTTCTGCCCTTTCACTTTGTTGGCCCCTCATCAGAAGGTTAGGAAAACAGAGCAGTGGTTGGACATGAGCTGGCAGGAAAAAAAACCCACCTCTCAAATTGTGCAGAGCAGTGCCCACGTTTTCCCTTTGTATGGATTCCCAGGAATGAGTCCTGATGGTCTAAAAACAAGACCCAGCAGGAGGTAAAGATTCAAAAGAATGATGGCAAAATAACTCTGCTGATTCTACAGAAAGGGAAAAAATAAATAGCTGGAAAAATCTTTTCCAGTGGTCACTTTTGAGAGAAACCCAGGGTGCTCTACACCCAAGGGGTTAAAGCACAGGGTGAGTTGTGCTTTGGCAGCTCTGTTTGAGTCATTCCCCCCAAATAAAGGGAAAGGAGTCTGGGATTGCTGGCTGAAGGAGGAGGGATGTGCTGCACTATCACCACATGCTAAATCTTCCTGCTCCCTCTGCTTTGAGGACATGACAAGTGCCTTTCCCAGCTGTTTGTGGCCAAGAGCTGTGAGCTGCCAGGGAAACACTGAGTGTGCTCAGGCTCCTTCCCCCAGCCAGGGCTGCTGGACAGAGGCAAGAGGGCTTGGGGGAGAAACCAACACTGAAACCAGGCTGGGTTAAGTCTAAATTCTCCTTTTTTTTTCCCTGCTGCTATTTCCCTCCATGGCTGCAGTGGAGGTGAGTCAGCTCTTAGAGGCTGTGTTGCCAAAATCAGCTGCTGAAGTGCAATCCTTGACTTCTGTCCCCTGTGCAGGGCTGATGGAGCACAGGGCTGGATGTGGCTCCTGCTTCAGGGAAAAGGATGGTGTGAAGGGTGGAATGGGCCTCAAAAATCACTGGGGTTTTTTCCAACTCACCATGGCACGTCCAGCAAAGGGTCTGGGCTGATCTTCACTCTGCCATGATCCCTGCAGTGTGTCTGTCCAAGGTCTCTGTTGTTGCCCCATCTATTCCTGTTTAGGGACCACAAGGAGCAGCAGCCACTGGTTGGGGGGAGTTTCCCACTTCCACAACAACTGGGATTTTCTCACTTCCAAAAGCACTGGGAGTTTCTAACTGACACAAGCACTGGGATTTTCTCGCTTCCACAAGCACTGGGAGATTTTCTCACTTCCACAAGCACNGAATTTCTCACTGACACAATCACTGGGAGTGAGTTTCTCACTGACACAAGCACTGGGAGATTTTCTCACTTACACAAGCACTGGGAGTGATTTTCTCACTGACACAAGCACTGGAAGTTTCTCACTGGCATAAGCACTGGGAGTGAGTTTCTCACTGACACCAGCACCTCTCTCTCTCGTTTCAGCCGTGCAGAACGAGCGTGACAGGATCAGCATCCGCAGGAGCAGCTACGAGGACAATGGCTCTCTCTCCATCAACGTCCTCACCCAGGCTGAGGCCATGGCACAGCAGGTAGGACACCTGGGGACAGCCCCTCCAAACAGGCCCTCACCAATTCCAGCCTGCTAACCCAACCAGGGCTGGATGGTTTTTCTGCCCTTGGGTGGCTCCTGCACAAACCCACAGGGAAGAAAATGCAAAATATCCAAAAGCAGGCAGGAAAAATCCATTATCAAGGCAATACACCCTGCAGGGACCAGATGCAGCCTTTGGTGGGGGATAGGAAGCTGGAATTGCAAGGGCTGAGGGATGTTGCAGAGCCCAGGCCCCCTATTCCCCCAGCCTGAATTGTTGCTGCACCCCTAAAATCTCCCTTCATTCACACAGAATTTTATCCTTCCTTGCTGCACTCTCTGTCCTGCTCCGAACATAATATTCCAGTCATGGCTGATTGTATCTTTCCTCATAACTTCTTTATCAGGGTAACAATTTTTAGGGCAGAAAAATAATGTGAATAAATCCTCCAGGCTTCAGCCGACGCTGATTGCTTTTTCATTTCATGCTCCACCATTAATTTCACCCTGAGCGTCCTTTAAATTCTTATGCAAATACCCTTTCTCCGCTGAAACACGCGCTCCAGATGTTGCACATTACATGCAGCAGTGAGCCCACTTCCTTTCCAAAAATTATGGGGGTTTTTAACCCTCTCCCAGCCACGCAGCGCTTCAGAGAACAAAAAGGGAATTTTGTGTCCCTGGCAGCGACTCGGGGGGGAAAAGCCGGATGCATTTCATGCCTTTGGCTGGCTGGAGGGATTGGTGGGAAGCTGGGATACGGCGCTGCTGGCTCCTGCTGGGAATGGGAATGTTAATTTTGTCCCGAGCCAGCCCGGAGAGCGGGGAAGGAGGACCGGGTGTGTGTTGGGACTGAGCACCACCTCGTGGAAGCTGCTCCACGGGCTGCGAGTCGGGCACAGCCCAGCACAAGGGTCCAGCCACCGAGGGAACATCCCCTCAGGGTTCTGATGGGATGAATCCTTGCTGCGGAGGGTGATAAAACAGCTCCGAACACAGCCGGGTGTTTTCCCTTCCAGTATTTATCCCTTAGCCCCGCGCACAGCACGGACCTCGCCATGAAGAAGATTGCCACCATCAACGACGTGTGCGAGTCCATGAAACAGCAGCTCCTGGTGCTGGTGGAGTGGGCAAAATACATCCCGGCCTTTTGTGAGCTCCCCCTCGACGACCAGGTAAAAATCGAACGGCTCTTCCCGGCAAATCCACTGCCTCTGAAAGGAATTCCCAGCTGCACCTTTCACGGGAGAATCTGGCATTAACATACAGATCACCAACCTGTGCAGGGCTGTAAACAACAGGGGAGAAAGAGGGACCAATTAAAAATAACCTCAGTGGCCAAAGTCCCTCAAAATATAGAGCTGGTCCCTCCAACCTGCAAAAGATCCAGTCAAAAAATTCCGATTGGTGGCAGACTGCTGCAGTTCTGAAATTGAAGGCAATCCTGATTTTGCCTTTGCTGGTACCGAATAATTGAACATACAATCTGTTTTTTTCCTAAGAACTCCAATTACTCGAGCCCCTCTTTGCTCTTTTAGTTTAAAACAGCTTCTCATTTAGTTCTCCACGGATGTAGCACTTCTCGAAGTGAACATACATTGATATTTTCCAGCCCTGAACAGAACTTTATCTGTAGATCTGCCAGATCCAAGCAAACACCAAATGGGGCTTAATTAAACAGCAACAGCTCAGCGCTTCCTTCTCTGCTTTTCCAACGTGATCTTATTTCTTTCTCCTGTGCCACCTCCAGGTTGCCTTGCTCAGAGCCCACGCAGGGGAACATCTGCTCCTGGGGGTAGCCAAGAGGTCCATACCGTACACTGATTTCCTGCTATTAGGTAAAGTAGTGGAAAACACTCCTGGTTTTATAATTCACCCCCTCCCAAGTCATTCCCAAGCTTTCTGCATCCCTGAAACCCACTCTGCACTCCTGGGCGTGGGCTTCACATCTGGGTGGAGACACAGAGCTGGAGAGGAGAGTGAAAAGGAGCAATTCCCTGGGATTTTTATAACTGTTCCCTCACTGCTTTGAAACTGTGGATGAGAAAGCCCCAGTGTTGAAATGGCATCTCAAGCTGGCTTGTCTTGGTTTTGTAGCTGAAATTGCCAAGGCCCAAGCAATGAGGTGTTTGGGTATAGATACTTTAAAACTTAGCAGAAACGTCGATTAAAAATTACAGTGCGAAAGAGGTGTTTCCTTTTCACGCAGCTCTCTGCCACCACGGGTGGGATTGTTCTTGGAAAGATGAGAATGCTGACCCCTGAAAGGCTCACATTAAAGAACAGAGAGAAGGGATAACTCCGTTTAAGGAAAGAAAACCAAAAATAAACGTGCAACACTGCTCACAAGCAGATGCTCGATGTAACGGAGGGCAGAGCAGAGCAGAACGTGGAGCAGGCTGTGTGCACAGTGTGGGAGCACTGACGTGCAGCCGAGATAAATAAGGAGCAGGGGATGAGATCCAGGGCTGGCTTCTCACTGGTGGATCAGCTGCTAAAGCTGAGGACTGGAAATTGCTGCAAATGGCGCTGGGACTGTCAGGAAACCCTCCCTGGGGTCACTGCTGGATGAGAGCAGAGCTAGAGCCAAAGCCTGATTGGGGAATTTCTCTTGTCTTCCCAGGGAACGATTTCATCATCCCAATGCACTGCCCAGAGCTGGAAATCGCTCGTGTGGCCACCAGGATCTTGGACGAGCTGGTGAAGCCCTTGAGGGACATCCAGATCGATGACAACGAGTACGCCTGCCTCAAAGCCATCATCTTCTTCGACCCAGGTGAGATTCCTCCTGACTGGGGCTTGCAGGGCACCTGAGGGCTCTCCAAAAACCAGGAAAACCCCTTGGAGGCCCCCTACATCTCACCCTGCCCGTGCTGTAATGAGCAATACTCAGCAGTGCAGTTTTAAGCGACCCATTCCTGAGTGTTTTACTCTTTAGCAAGAATAAACTCCAGCCAGGCTGACTGTGCAAGGCTCTGCAGGCCCTGGAGGAGTTTTGGCTGCTTCAGAGCTTGGCTTTGGGGAAGCCCATCAGCCTGAAACGCAGGAGATGGTCATTAAGGACATGCATGCCTGTATTAATTATGTAGGAGCAAAGTGAGCCCAAGGAGCAGCGGTGAGCCAAGGAGCATCTGTAAGAGTCCAGAGAGCACCATCAAAAACCACAGAGAGCTGGGCTGCTTGGAGTGCCCAGAAATATCAGGGATCTGCTAATGGATCTTGCTGGAAGCCAGCAGCAACCCAGGGCAGGGCTGATCCACAGGAGGGAGGACAGGGAGACACAGAGAAAAGCCAGTTTGTTTCGAAGCTTTGGTGTGTTTATTCCAGAAGCACAGGGGGCTCTGCCTCAGCCCAGGTTCCGGTGGGCACCACCCTGGGCCTCATGGAGGAGATGGGAGAACAACCCCAAGTCCAGGCAATGCCCTTTTTGCTTTTAGCATGGAGAAATCAGAGTATCATCCATTTATTACTGTTTTTTTTTTCTGTGTTCGCTGATTCAAAACCAAGATCCAGGAGTTTCAGGAACATCATGAGCTTTGGCTCGCCCAAAGCCTGCTGTGAACAGAGTGAGGGTGCTTTCATCAAATCGATTTTGACAAATTACCTTCTCAGCCGATCAGTGTCTCCCTGCAGCTCTAGATCAATGTGACAATGAGGTGCTGAGGTTTCAGCTGGAAGGAGGAAGTGTGAGGCTCCCCAGAAGTGAAGTTCATCCACGCTAACAAGCAGGAATGTCCTCAGAGCTTCGTGCTGACACACAATCATTTGTTAAGCACTTTATCTAATCTCTTGGCACCGCCATCCCGAAAATGTGGTGCCTGTGGATTCTTTGCAGACAGTGGAGGAAATGGTGCAGTGATCCAGAAATCTCAGGTTTAGATAGCAGCAGAGGCAGGAGTGGGAGGGTGTAAACGCCAGCACTTCACCCGACTCAGGGACGAATTTATTTGCTTCAGCAAAAGCTGGACCAGTGGTCCTTGAAAAAAAGGACTGACCACAGGTCAAAGACAGGAGAGCAAGACAGGAACCTGATGCTGCAGCGAGTGTGATCACAACATACAGGCACCAGAACTGTTTGCATCTAGTGGTGGCAGCTGTGACTCAAAGTTTTCAGGGGAAAATTCCAGGCTGTTTCCTTGGAAGGATAAATATTCTAATTTCTAAAATTTTCCCCTTTGCTAATGGCAGCAGGCAGACACACTCATGTGAAGCAAGCTCCTATTTTCTTACTGTTTCCCTCCAAAGTCTCCTCAAATTACTTTTTCACCTCCAATTACTGTTTCCCCTCCAGTTCCCCTCCCTGTTTCCCTGTTCCATGTGAGATGTGAAGCAATGGCAGCCCAGCCTGGCAGCTGACCTTGGAGACTCTGTCAGAGCATCACTGCCATCTCATCCTTTTCCATGTGATGCCTGGGGAAGGCTGAGCTGGAGCAGAGACTGGACAGAGCCAGAGAATAAAGTAGATATTTATTGAAAGGCCTTTAGGGGACACCTTGGGCAGGACAAGAGCCTGGCCAGGGCTGTACCCAAGGTGGACCCAAAATGGTCACAAAATGGACATGAGGTCTCACACTTTTATAAGTTTTGGTCCATTTGCATATTGGGGTTTAATTGTCCAATTCCAGCTTCAGGTTGTGTGGTCCCATCTTGTTTCTCTCTCGGGTTCATCATTGTTTGTGCTTTTGGGTCTGAAAATTTGTACTCATTGTCCTTGTTCTCCAGCAGGAAAAGGATTTGTGTCCCTGCTCCATGCAGAGCTGAGTGACACTGACTGTGAGCTCAGAGCTGCACCCCTGGGCACCACGGAACCTGAAAAAACACAAAAGCTCAAACTTGAGGCATCCCCTGCACACAACCTGCCTGACAGGGCAACATTTTCCCCCACAGGCCAGCAATTAACCCCCTTTTTTCCCTTCTCCCAGACTGCAAAGGGCTGAGCGAGCCGGGCAAGGTGAAGAACATGCGCTTCCAGGTGCAGGTGAACCTGGAGGATTACATCAACGACCGGCAGTACGACTCGCGGGGCCGCTTCAGCGACATCCTGCTGCTGCTGCCGCCCCTGCAGAGCATCACCTGGCAGATGATCGAGCAGGTGCAGTTTGTGAAGCTCTTCGGCGTGGCCAGGATCGACAGCTTGCTGCAGGAGATGCTGCTGGGAGGTACGAGCCCCTCCCGAGGAGGGGCAACACAGCTGGGTTGTCTCAAAGGTGTTGTAGGGCTTTGTGTCTGCTGGGGGGTGTAGGGGAGGGAGGATGGAGGGGAAAGGGTTTTAAAGGTGAAAGAGAAAAGGTTTAGGTGGCATCTTGAGAAAAAATTCCCCCTGTGAGGGTGGGGAGGCTTTGGCACAGGGTGCTCAGAGAAGCTGTGGCTGCCCCTGGATCCCTGGAAGTGTCCAAGGCCAGGTTGGACATTGGGGTTTGGAGTAGCCTGGGACAGTGGGTGGCATCCCTGCCCATGGCATGGCATGAGCTCCAAGATCCCTTCCAACCAAAACCATTTGATGAATTGTAGCTTGAAGGGTCCTTCTCACTCCAGTCCAGTCCCAGAGCCATCCTTTCCAGCCTAGCTCAGGAAATCTGCTCAGTTTCACAGCAAAGTTTCACTCTGTGGTGCAGCACTCTACTGAGGCCTCCGACCTAACCGAGGCAGTTTAGGGGAGACAACGCATCTTTTGTTAGAAACATGCAAAAGTTATAACTTTATGGGAAAGCTGGATAAGAGCAGAACGTGGGACACACCCCCAGGCAGAACAGGGCAGCTGGAGGGCAGCTGAAACCCCAGACATCCCAGGGGCCTGTCCCTGAGCGGCGAGAGGCTGAGAGCAGAGAGGAAGGAAGCAAAGATGAGCCATTAACCTTCACCCACAGAGGTCTTCCACATCCTCTGCATGACAAAGATTTAGCCCGGAGCATCTGGCTCCTCGGGAACTATGCCAGGATGCAAGGAATGATGTCTCTTCCCATTTCCACCCGCAGGAACCGCCGCTGATCTCCAGTACCAGTCAGCACCTCCCAACATGAACCTGGAACCGCTGCCAGGACACGTCCTGCAAAGCAACATGACCTCTGTGATCCACG
Source organism: Sinosuthora webbiana (assembly GCA_013397395.1). Taxonomy (NCBI): domain Eukaryota; kingdom Metazoa; phylum Chordata; class Aves; order Passeriformes; family Sylviidae; genus Sinosuthora; species Sinosuthora webbiana. The sequence goes on from VXBN01000325.1 coordinate 48,537, forward strand.
CTGCTCCAGACCGTATGTCCCCCCTTTTTACAGTATTTACAGCCCATTTTTACATTATTTACAGCCCCTTTTTACGTTATTTACAGCCCATTTTTACATCATGAGCGTCAGCGTAGCCGAGGAGCTGGGCAGCAGACACAGTTCAGAAAAAAAGATAGTTATTTATTTTAAAAGTTTACTTATTTTTTTAAAAAATGTTTATTTATTTTAAAAGTTTATTAATTTGAAAAAACAAAGTTTATTTCTTTAAAACGTTTATTTATTTGTTTGAAAAAAATTAATTTCAGTTCTTTAAGTTTATTGAAGTAAATTTAAGTTTAGTTAAGTTCTTGAAGTTTATTTCTATGAGTTTAGGTGTTATACTGGAATCAGAGCTCACAGACCCCCCCGGCTGAATCTTTTCCATGATTCCAAAGAGAAGTTAGGATTTTTAATGGTAGCATGACCCAGGAGGGGATTGAGATGTTACTCAAACAACACAAGAATTGAAAAAAAAATGACGAGAAATCAAGATTGGGCATTTCTATGGATTTGGCAGCACTGGGAGATGCCACAATAGAGGACAGACGGTTATTTATGGCAGGAGGTCCCTGTGGTTGTTGCCAACCAACAGGACCTGAATTGAAGATCACCTTCAAACACCCTGGGCACTGCTGGGGTGTGGGTTAAGGCATTTATCCCCTGTAGGACCACGCTCTTAAAAAAAGAAAGCAGAACAGGAGGTGCAATTTGACAACCACTGCCATGTAATCACAATGTCCTGTACTCATGGCCTCCCTCCCTCCGCCAGTTACAACCATTTACCTCCCGTGGTGTATTTTGCTGTTTCTCAGCCATATAAACGTCGGCATCGTGTGTTTTAGGTGGCTTTCATTTAGCTTTTAAGCCCCTTCCCAGCAAAGGAGATTAGAGAAATGCTGTGCTCTGTAAATGAGGTACAGGGCGGGCTGCAGGTTGAGCTCCTCTCTGATAAGGAGATGAAGGATGGAAAAGCAGCTGGGGGCATTCCCCAAGTGCAAAACGCCGAGCGGAACTGGTCCGTGTCTGCCAGTCCACCAGGACAGAATGCCGTGCCAGGATCCCCCCAGGCTCCTGCTCCTGGCCTTGTAGGACGCTTTGCTGATTTCTACTGAACAGCATCCAAGTCCACGTTAATCCCGTTTCTCCTTTTCTCTCCCGCAGCATCTCCTGAGACATCCCTTCCGTCTCCTTCTGCCAGCACAGGCAGCGAAGACTATAAGCTAGGCTCCAGCGCAGGGCCCAGCACCACCGTGGTGCAGCTCCTGCCCCAGCCGGCGATGCCCAAGCAGGAGATGCTCTAGGGAGAGGAGGAAGCAGGAGCTGGGAGCCCCGTGGGAGCCGTGCCGACGGTGAAACCGGCCCTTTCTCTTTGCAGAGGCCAAGCTCAGCACCCCCCTGCCCCACCCGTGAGCCCGGGGAGGACCCGCAGAGGAGCCTCGCCCGCAGAGGAGCCTCGCCAAGGAATCCCCACCTCCAGCACCCCCCACAAGGCACAAGGATTGGGGTTCGTGCCCTCCTGAGCAGGGCCAGGACTGCCAGCCCCAGCGGGGCGAGGGCTCTCAGTGTGTTGGTGACTATTGCTGCCGTGACCCCTTCCAGAGCCGCCCTCTCCATCACCCCCCCCAGCGCCCTGCACAGCTCCTGGTGACCATTCACGCACACAGCACGGCCTGAATTGGGATGAAATGGTCTGTTCCCGTCACTAATTTAATTAATTGCACTCCCACTTCTCCTGTTAAGCTTTTGGAAAAATAGCATCGTCATCCCTACAAGGCTAAGGCCTTATTCCATCCAGAGGGGCCTTGTCCCAACAGGGCAGACAACATCTCATGCTGTCCAGTTCTTTTTTTGTGAACAGAAATACCAACATTTTGCTATTTTCCATAATTTCCAGTACAACCAGAGTCCATTTGTGAGCCAGTGGATGGACTCCACCGTGTGAGCACACCTAACACCAGACAGCAGCAAAGATCTCTGCCTCTCACTGTGGCTGCTGCTCTGGTAAACCCCCAAATCAAGGCTGACTTACCCCAAACCCCCGCTTTGTATCTTCTGCAGACTTCTACTGCAAACAAAATACCTTTTTCCCAGCACACAGACATGATTTTTCTGTAGTTTTGTATTCCTTTGTAATGTCTGCAACGTGGCTCTAAATTAGCCAGGAAAAGGAACAGGCAAGTCTGGGAGCCACTTTTTTATAAAAAGGGTTTGTATTTAAAACAAGGTACTTCTGCCTTAACGTAAAATTTAATCAGCAGTTAAACAACAAATTAAATGAGCCCAGCGGTGACTACACAGCCTCGAGAGTTCCCAAAGTGCTGTCGTCGTGCTACGGAGTTGATTTGAATGAATGGGACCTTAAAAAGCAAATTATCAGATTTCCACAGAACTCATTTGTGCACCAGCCTCTTATCAAACAGCCACTCAGGGATCAGGAGTGGCCGTCCTGAGCACTGGGACACGATGGAGAATTCCTAGTTCCCAAGCCAGCCCTCCCTGCTGCTGGCAAACCCGAGCTGGTGGAGCCCAGGAGGGCTTTGGGGAGCACCTTTGAGAGGCTCAGCTGGAGGAAACACAATCCCAGGGACTGAAAGGGAACTCGGGAAGAGCATCCCAGCCTCCAGCAGCAGGGGAAGGTCAGAGAGAGCTGAAAACCATCAGGGAGCGGCTCGAATTTCACCTGGATCAGAACGGTTTATTTTTTTTTCTCCTGCCTCTGATGAATTTGATCTGACATTTTATGCTGATAAGCCTGATTTGAAGCAGCTCTATCTGGAGAGCAGGTTCCACTGCAGGCATTCCTGCTGCATGACAGATGCGAGTGCTCCGAGCCAGCGCTGCTTCCAGTGCCTCCAGCAGCTCCATTCCATTCCTCTTCCAGACATTAACTGTACATTAATACTCATTAATGGTAAGAAAATAAATCTACGGGGGAAATAAAGTCCATATTCTCGTATTTCATCCGGACAGTTTGCCTCTTGTCTTGAATTCAAAACCAAGGTTCTCCACTGATTTCTCCAATACCTATTTTTCATTAAAAAGAATCACCTCTGGCTGCAAAGCCTGGCTTTCACTGGACACCCGATGGAATTCACAAACTGAGAAGAAAATAAAGTTGTCCATGCGCCAGTGGAGATCAGACACGGCCCCCAGTGTTCAGCTGGTCTGGGGAAGGTTTGCAGCAGTAATAATTTAATAAAGGCCAAAAAACAGTTTGGCTGTGAATCTTTCTGGGTTCCCTATCTCAAACCCCACTGTAAATTAAACCAATATTCTTATGCAAACACACCTTGCAAGTGCCTATTTTACTGGAATCATGATTTTGTTAACAAAAGAGGTTCAAAGCCATCATTTAATAATATTTCCCTTGTCAGGTGCCAGCTGCTTATCAGAATGGGGCACCTCAGGCAAGAAAACCTTAAATATTTCTGAGTTATCCCTTTCCTTGCCAATCCTGGTATTTGGCATCTTTAACACTGAATCTGGGTCCAATATTATGCTGCACTATAATATGAGGAGAAATTGCAGAAATATTTTGGAGGTGCCAAGTTTGGCTTCTGTTATCAAAACCTGTGCTTGCTTTGATGCCTGCTGGATAATTTCCAGGGCTCTGGCTGGGGTTGACAAGAGTGAAGTGCAGGACAGGAGTAGATGTGCTACTGGAATATAGGCAGGAAAAAAAAATTAAAAAGATATTCAGGACACAAAAAAAAACCAGACTAAGTGAAAGATGCAGAATAAAAAATTAACAAGCTCGTCAATGAAGAAGCGCCAACCACATTAAAATATGAATTAACCTGTAACCCTGTTCAAAATAAAAAAAATAAAAAAATATACAGAACTGGTGCACTTAATTTTAGTGTTATTAACAGATTTCAGAATGATTTTACAACCCAATTTCTGTATTTCAAAACCCCTTAAGCCACTTTCTTTCTCCAACAGCACTGGATCTGCAGCCAACAGAGAGAAGAGGGACAAATGTAGAAATTTAACATTTCTGCACAGGACAGGCATAAAGAAATCCATAAATGAATTCTTGCTGAGTCTTAAGACTTCAGAAAGGGTTCCTGGAACAATACTGACATTACCACTAGAAATGAAACAAGAAAATAAAAAAGGAGATAAATTGGCAGGCTCCATCTGCAGGGACGTCTGTTCCCTCTGGAGAATAAACAAACTCTTCCCTAAAATACACATAAACACAGCCCGGCCTGGCTCCTGTGGCACACAAACACAATCAAATCATTAACCTGCTCCAAAATATCAGCAGCACTGGCACAAAGCCTGTGTTCATGGATTTGGAGCTCTTTTCTCCATAGAAATATTGGAGTAGAGCGTGATACAGACCCAGAAAATATCTCAAGAGTGTTTTTTTTAGAATTATTGTAAAGGGGAAATGAACAGCTTTGAGTCTCTCCAGCTTTTCCTGCCATTGGATCCTCCTCCCCCTTGTTTGGGTGGACACTCCCAACCTGCTGCTCTCCAGGCTCACAACTGTCTCTGCTCCTGGAACTGCAGAAACGGGAAAAATCCAACATTGGCACAGAAAAACTGGAGATTCAAAGGTGCATTTATCCCAAATTCCTTGGAAGTGCAAAGGCTGCAATACTGAGGTAAGTTTTCAGATTGGAAGCGTTTCCCCACTCACCTCAGACAAACAGGGGGGGAACAAGATGAGCTGTAAGGTCCCTTCCCATGTAAATCATTCCATGGTTCTATAATAAAACAGGAAACTACACCAGAGGACGAAGGGAATTCCCAAGAAGGGCTAAAAGAGTGTAGTTTAAAATTCTTAACAAGCAGAAGACCCTCTTTAATTTGGAGCAGTATCACCTGTTAATTAATATAAATACGAATTAATTACAAACCAGAGGATTCAAGACTATTTCCCTGAAGCTGCTTCAATCTAAACATACGTGAAAAAAAAACCCTGACATGTAGAGAAGTTAATCAACTAAGACTTCAATTCGTTAGTTTATTCTTTTTTTACATTAAAAAAAAAGAAAAAATAAAATGACAACGTAAGGATTTGAAAAGCCAAGTAAACCGGATTTCACACGCACACATTTGCCAAGTCACAGGGTTCAACCACCTGGAGTGATATTTTCTGATTTTCTCATCGAACAATATACACAGGAAGAGCCTCAGGACAAAGCCAGACACTTTTTTTTTCCACCCCCCTCCAATCTTTCAGGTGTGCACCTGAATCTGCACAGAATTCTTGTGGGACTTCCAGCTTCCCCCTCAGATTTGTTCCACCTAGGAAGTCTCCAGCGTTCCACACCACCACCCTCTCTTCCCCAAAGCAAGGTTAAAATATCCCAAAAGTATTGCACAGTTTTGTTCACAGGGCCACAGACAAGAGATGGATCCCTCAGTGCCTCCAGCCAGCCCATGGAACAGAAACTGATGGAGCTGGGATCGGGATGCCACGAGGAGATGGGAGAAAAGCAGGGCACTGAGAAAGGAAACAGCCCCTGCAGTGCACAGAGGCTGGAAATGCAGGGTTCTGATCTGCTTGAGGTGGGACAGGTCACCAGTGCCACTGGCTGAGCGAAAGCGAGAACAGGACAATTTTAAGGCAAGTCCCAAAAACAGGGAGCTATTTACTTTCTAGGCACGGTTTCAAGCTATGCATCAAGGCTCCTGCTTTATCCTTTAGATGGTCAGTAATTTATTTAGGTTAACAATAATACCAAAAAAAAAAAAAATAGTCTAAACGTCGTTTTTCAAGAATCAACTTTCAGCTGGATTTTTATTACTTGCAGCTTGCGTTTCATTACTTGCAGATTTAGGAACGTTTTTTTAGCACTACTGTTGTTTGTCAGGCCCACAAAAAGCAGTTCTAGATCTATATTGCTCTCATTTCTTCCGAGTAGTTTTGGTTGGAAACGGTTAAATTCAAAATAACTCCCTCCGTTGCAGATGTTTCTACATTTGAGATGTGCTGCACTCCAGAAAGGAAGGGAGTTGTCTCTTTCTCTGCTGTCTTTGTTCAAGGGATCATGAACAGCTTTCCCTCTAGGAAAAGTCTGTGCAGTTAAAAAGGGGCAGAACAAAACCCTACAAGGACAAAGGGTTTGCAGTGAATCACCCCCAGCCTGTCACCTCACACAGCAGGACACTGCTCCCACTCACCCACACTGGAGTTCCTGTGCAATCAGTGCATGAGGAACTGGAAATGCACATCCCAGGGCAGGATTTGGCCCCCCAGCCAGGCCACAAGTGAGAATTTAGCCTTTCCCCAAATGCCAGAGGGGATGGATGCTGCCAAACACGGGCCAGGCTATAGGGAAGAGGCTGGGCAGGGCGTGGCAGTGCCTCTGTCCTTGGCATCACCTGCACACGAGGAATGTGTGGGACATGGAGGGACAGCTCTGCTGGTCAGGACAAGCTGAAAGAGAAAGGAGAACTCAACAAAGCACAATTCCCTGAAATCTGGACTGAGAAGGCTGCGTCTCACTGGAGATCAACTTCCACCAGAATGCTCCTCCTAATGACTGACAACTGCATCCAAGGACGTGGACTACTTATAAAAACACACAGGTTAATTTCCCCAGACATTTATCAAATAAAAAGGGTTTAACAAAAAAAAAAAAAAAAAAAAGAAAAAAAAAGGGAAGTAATCTCAGAAAATAAATTACAGTAGCATGACAACATTTGGCTTCTTTAGTGTGACCACGTGCTTTTCCTCTGGTATCCTGCTGTGAAGATCGTGGCAGATCCAGTTCCTGCCTCAGAAACGAACGGAGATGTCTGTGACAATAAACGTAGAAAACTCTGCTTGCTACAAGCAAATGTCTGATATCAGTTTCACCTGGTCACAGATTATATGTAGACAGCCTTCTCTGGCCCCAAAATAAATACTATATAGGATTCTTGCAAGTCCCAGCATATTTAGACTCAAACAGAAAACTCAGGTCCTCCTTTCTTTCCCCGCAGCAGGAGTCTCCTGATGCGAAATCCAGCGAAAGGGTTGATCCACAGGAGGGAGGGCTGGCCCCCAAAAACAGATTTCATCCCTTCCCAGCGCAGCCTGCGCTCCCACGTCGGCTTCTCGCTCTTCAGCCTTTCAATCTCCTGCAAACAAACACAGGCAGGGATGCACTGCTGAGTCCAGGGTTCAGTTTAATCTAATGGTGGCTGTAAAATCCAGGTTTGCAGTTTTGTGTTGTTTTGTTGCGTTGTACCTCAGCTGATTAAGTTTCTTATTTATTAAGTACTAAGGAAGAAGTTAGAAAGTGTTTTAGCCCTGTGGATACAGGGCAGAAGATTTAGAACATCAAATATGTACAAGAAGGTTGATCTACCTCTGTCTCTTTCCCCCTCAAGCCAAAAGACAAAATTCCCAGAAAAGCTGATGGATCCACGTGCAATATCCTACATCACATGGAGTTTACCCAGTTAATGAGAGCAGACAGCAAGGCTCCTGCTCCACCATTACTGGAGGCAGGATTACTCTTCCAAATGCATTCCTTTGATGGTCATTTTTTGTGCTTCCCACTAATGAAGGCTCACATATTCACCAGTTGTTTTGCACTTACTCCTCAGTACAGAAATACACTTTTAAACAGGAGAAAATATTGAACAGTCACAGGATTCAATTTCCTCATGTTCCCAGGCAATTATTCTCTCAAGATGTGACACTGCACATCTAAGGACAAGGGAGCCCAAACTCTGTTTTATCCTCTGATAAAATGTATCAAGCTGAGGTGAGAGTGATTTTCAGCATAAATCTGAAAAAAGCAAGACATTTCCCGTGGCACCCAGCAGGAATTTGTGCCAGCTCAGAAGGGAAAGTCAAACCTCAAGTCAGAAGTTTTGCATTCTTTGTCATTTAAGACCGAATTGCAAAATGTCAGAAGAGCAAAGAGTGCAAGAGCTTCTGTTAGACAGCAACCCCCAGTAAACCATTCCAATCCTCCCAACTGTCAAAAATAAAAATGATGAACTATGGATGTCTTGCAGCTTTCTCCAAAATAAGAGCCTCTCCTCATGCAAATAAACCCACACCTAATCACATCTTCCCAGAATAAATGTTACAGAACACAAAGGAGTCGAGGTTTTTTACCGTTTCATCGTTGCATATTGAGTGGATTTGGGTGCCAAACATGACTGCAGTGAAAGTGAGAAACAGAAAACCCTCAAGGCACAAGAAGATCATCAGGATCACAGTTACAGGTGGGGAGAAGTCACTGCACTCTGTGAAAAGGAGAGATGTGGTTACCAAAAAAAAAAAAAACCTGACAGCAAATTACAGAGCGTGTCCTACACGTCTGGCACTTGAAACAGTATTTCACATTTAAAACAAACTCCTGATTTTGCAGCAGCTTTATCTGCTGATCATGAAAATAGAGAATTTTATGGAAGTAACACTTCTGCCTTCCCATAAAACACATGGTAACTATTTCTGCAATCCTGCCTCGGGATTTCAGGGCTATCAAACAAATGTTTGCACATGAGGTGAGTGAAAAACTCAGAATTGCACATGAGAGAGCAGCTTGGAGCCTCCTGCATGACAGAAGCTGTAAAAACCAGCCCCACTGTCAGCCCTGACTTGCTAATACAGATGTTCCACTTGGCTGTGACTGCTTTATTACTCTTCTTTTTTTTAAATTCTCCACACAAAGTAATCATGTTCTGCCTCACACATCTCTGCAGAGCCTCTGATCACCTGAGTAACTCAATTGTATTTAAACAGGGATAAGTGTACAGGAGGGTGAATGTTCCAAGTAAAAAGAAAAAGTTCTGAGATTCCATCCATTTAATGAAATACTCAGGAAAAAATAAAAATCACATGGATTTCCCTGCTGCTTCATATACCAAAAGAACACATCAACAACCTGCCAAAAGCACAAGCCCAGAATGAGCTCTGGCACATTAGAACATCAAGAAATAAAAGCCAGAAAACTAAATTTAAAAATATGGGATAGTTTAGGGAATTTCTTTTCTGCAGGAAGCCCACAGCTGACTCCAGTAATGGAATGAGGGAGAAATCTTTTTAAATTTCAGGTGTCATTGCCAGAGCTGAGGTGGGGCACACAAAGCCCAAATTTAGGTGATGTCGGGCTGAGGTGGTTGAGGACCAGCTCAGTTTCATTCCTACTACAGAGGTAGTAAATTACTCCTGTGTGTAAAGGGAGTGAGAATGCCCCTGGCAGCCCTTACAGAGAACGACTGAAGGAAAGGGGGCAAAAAACCCAGAAAGGAAAAGGAGAGTGATGGATAAAACAGATCGGAAATGTTTTAAGGATATCACTTAAAGAAAGGACTAAAATAGGAATGTTACACCTTTTCCCTACTATCTGCTAGATTGTGATAATGAAAATTAAGGATTTATTTGCTCACCAGTCCACTGCCCTCGGACACAAGAGAAGAACTGAAATCCACAGAGTACGAGAGCATGAGCTGAAATTAGGGCTATGTACATCTGCAAACAAGAGACAGCAGCACCTCACTCACTGTCACCACAGAAAACACAGCAAAACACCACGAAACTTTGAAAACAGCACAAAATAAAAATGAAAAAAAAAAAAGGAATATGGAAGAAAAAAAAACCCCACCCAACCAAACAACACAACCGTGTCCTAAAGCCATTACTCACCAAGCACAACGTAAATTGTTATAATCAAGGCAGACTCAGCCTCAAATCAAGCTGCTGTCGCTGCTCACTCACCGTAAACAGAACGAAAAATCTCTGATTTTTCTCCCCCACGCAGTTATTCACCCACGGGCAGTGGTGATCCATCTTTCGGATGCATCGCTTGCAAATGCTGCAAGGACAAGAGACAAGAAAGGACAGGAGGCTCCTGGTGAGAAATTGTATTTTAAATGCAGAAAAAAAAAAGGGCAGCCAGGCTTAGGATGACGCGCTGAAATATTTCGTGACAAACTGCAGACGGGGATTTTATCTGCATTTCTTTAAAGGAAGTGTTTGTTCCCTCTCAATTCAGCTTTTGGTTGCTCTGAAATGGATTTTGTACATGAAATACTCCTGACAATAAAACACAATCGCTGCACAGCCAAACACACAATCAAGCAAATCCAGAACTCCAGAACAGGCAAAGCTTCAGCTCTCTCCACATTCAGTATTAATAAAACCCTTTCCCTTCTGGAGAAGGTTTTTAGATAAAAGTAAATATTTCACATTTTCAGGCTTTCAAGCTGTTAAATTTTGCTTGGGGATAAGAAGAAACCCGAGAAATTCACATCTTCAAGAGAGAAACTGTCATTTTTGAGGTCTCAACCAGCCATAAAATTCTAAACTTGTGCAATCAAAATCTCAGCTAAAGCACAGCTTACAGCATCAAACCTCACTTCCTCAAGAGAAAACACAAATATTGGAACTACAACCAGCACTTATCAAGTGGCTACTTGTCCATGGCTTCTTGAACACTCCTGTTCTTTGCTGGTTCACTTGGTTCCTGCCCAGTTTTGGGTCAAATCCTGCAATAACTCCATTTCACATCTGCCACAGAGCAGCAGAGGGCTCAGCTCTGCAGCCAAACATGAACAATTACACACCAAAAACCAAAACAGTTGCAACATCTGTTGTAGCTCTTCATAAATCAATGGCTTAAGCAATGCTGATAGTCCACTTTGTACTGAAGACAGCCACACACTCAGAGCCCCAGATTTTCCTGCAGAATACCCAGAATATTAAACATTTTCACTCCAGCAGCCACCAAGCCAAATAAACCTAAAAAAATGCAGGGAACTCTTATTCAAACCCCTTAGTTTTTAGCACAGGCTGATTTAGGTGTGGTGTCTGCAAGTGCTGTGGTGACAAATGACAAAGCAGAGCTGGGTGACTGTCACTGGGGAGACAAAGGAGGGAGGTGTGGGGGGAAATCAATGCTCTGAGGCAGGAAATAATTTTTAAGTCCTCACATTTGTATGATTCTGAGGTAATTCAGCACGAGGCAGAATACCCCCACTGTGCAGGTCATGGGGAAGAACCCCAAATGAAGCTGCCTTTGGTCTGAGGTACCAAAACCCAGCCCCTACATTCCCCCTGCCTCCTGCTTTATGGACAATAAAGAGAATTCATCCTCTGCTACAAATGACTCTTTAAACACAAATGAAAATCCCAGTACCAGACAAACACCACAGCCACTCTGTGGTGCAGGAAAACTGGGTATCACCCCAGAGGAGACGCTCAGGAGGCTCCTCAGAAAACCTTCCTTGCTGCCTGCAAATTCAGCCTCTCATCTCCCTGAGCATCACAAGCAGATAAAGCTCCTGATGTGCCACAGAACCCATGCCAGCACTCTAAAAACAATATTAATGTGAAGTGCTGAGTAAAATCCTACTCAGGCTCAACTGAGCTGAGTGCTGGAGGATGTGAGGTGGGCAGGGCTCGCTTGTGCTCATTCAGAATTCCTCACAAGCCCACACAGAGCTCTCACAAGAGCTCAGATGTCTGGAACCCTGCCTTCAATTCCTGATCTCCCACCAACAATCTCACAGCACTGCTCCAAGCAGTGGCTCTGCCTTCTTCCCACCCCATCCCTTGTGTTTTATTCATTTCTGTGCAGCAGGAGTTTGGGGAAACCCCTCCCTCTGCTGCAGCCTGGGCTGTTCACAGGAGAGAAGCAAACAGAACAAGCACCTGTGGAGGGAGAAAAGTCTCTCCTGCAGCCTGGAACTGCTGCTCCATGACCTCAGGCAGGTGCAGTTACAGCTCTGAATGCCAAAGATAACATTCAGAAAGGCACAGCTAAAGACTCGAGAGAAATGGGTGTGGGCAACAGATACTCCCTGGGAGCCTGCTGGAAACGTCTCCGTGACTTAATTCAGAGTAACAGCTCCCCACACACAAACACAGGCACTCAGAGCAGGCAGGAATGATGACAGCTGTGCTCCCTCCAGTGAAAATGAAATCCCATTCACTCAGGATAGGGCTCTTCCCTGTGCTGAAAACGTTAACTGCTCACTAAAACATCACTTTAATGTATTTCAGAGATGCTCAGCTGTAAATAAAAGGTTCCTGCTCTTTCCCCCTTCGCTAATGTGTGTTATGAAACTATTTTCCTTCCTTAAAAGAACTTCTGTTGCAGTGTTGCACAACAATTTTTGTAACTACATCCTAAGAGTCTCTTCTGTTAATAATTTACTACTCAAAACATGCACCGTGGCTCTCAGTGTAAGTATTTCCCAACAGCAACCAACTTCAATTTCCATTTTCAAGTCTCTCCTATCAGCAAATTGCCACTTTGAATACTTGGGACTAGACCATCCTTTTAATGTCCTTGGAATGGGTTTGCAAACCAATAAAAAAATTGGCTGCATAATCAAACAAACCCTTTTTTCTGCTGGGTAAAACTCCTGCAAGGGAGAAATGGAAGGCGAAGAATCAGATTAACAGAAACAAAGACAATTAAACCAGAAATCCAACTGCTGAGAAAACCATGACAGCAGCCTCACAACACTTTCAGGCTCTGGATTTCTCTTCCAGAGGTTCTGTGGACCCAGGGATGCACTGAGCAAGCCCCCAAAAGCCTCCTTTGCCCTTCAGTAAAAACATGACAGAATATTTGGCCAAGGATTAAAACAATTCCTGGGACACACAAAGGTGTTTGGGGAAAACAAATCCTTGGAAAATATCAGCTATTTCCTTTTTCACAGACGTTATCCGTTCTTGCTCTGCTTTGACAATAAATGCTGCTCAAATTCTTGCTATGAAGAAGGTATTTGAGCTCCTGGATCTCTGATACTCAAGCTCTTTTTCTGTCATATTTCTGGAGTTCAACAGATGATGCCTTCATTTAGGGCTCCTTCCGAATTAGCAAATCCTACCAGGACCAAAGATGTGGCAAAAGCTTTCCATGGATACCTGGAACATCTCTGCAGGAACCAACCTGGATATGGGATGAGAAAATGAGTGAGATCCAGGCCATGCTCAGTGGGGCTCCCTCAGTGCAGCCTGGGGACACAGAGCCAGGTCTGGGAACATTGCACAGCCCTCCTGGATCCCCAGGGATCTCCAGCTCCCCTCCTGGCCCACGGACACAGAGCCAGGTCTGGGAACATTGCACAGCCCTCCTGGATCCCCAGGGATCTCCAGCTCCCCTCCTGGCCCACGGACACAGAGCCAGGTCTGGGAACATTGCACAGCCCTCCTGGATCCCCAGGGATCTCCAGCTCCCCTCCTGGCCCACGGACACAGAGCCAGGTCTGGGAACATTGCACAGCCCTCCTGGATCCCCAGGGATCTCCAGCTCCCCTCCTGGCCCACGGACACAGAGCCAGGTCTGGGAACATTGCACAGCCCTCCTGGATCCCCAGGGATCTCCAGCTCCCCTCCTGGCCCACGGACACAGAGCCAGGTCTGGGAACATTGCACAGCCCTCCTGGATCCCCAGGGATCTCCAGCTCCCCTCCTGGCCCACGGACACAGAGCCAGGTCTGGGAACATTGCACAGCCCTCCTGGATCCCCAGGGATCTCCAGCTCCCCTCCTGGCCCACGGACACAGAGCCAGGTCTGGGAACATTGCACAGCCCTCCTGGATCCCCAGGGATCTCCAGCTCCCCTCCTGGCCCACGGACACAGAGCCAGGTCTGGGAACATTGCACAGCCCTCCTGGATCCCCAGGGATCTCCAGCTCCCCTCCTGGCCCAGGAGCAGCTGTGCTGCCTCCACCCCCAGCCACCCTCCAGTGAACACTCCCGAGCTGATGCAGCAGCAGGATCCCAGCACAGCAGGGCAGCCCTGGGATCTGCACCTGAGCAAAGGCAGCCTAAACCCCCTGCAGATAATCCCCCACTCGCCTGTTTATCCGTGGAACTTCTCCCTTCACACTCCAGACACAAAAACCCACTCAGAGCTGAGAGAGGAGCAGGAGCTCCGTGCCAAGGCGGAGTGTTTATAACGGGAGCAGCTCCTGAGCCAGAGCTTTGCACTGAGCACTGACACACACCAGGCTTTTAACTCAGAACCCACAAAGCTCCAGCATCAGCTCAGAGGCCTGACAAGACTCTGCTCCGTTCCTTTGACAGGCACCAACTCAGAGGCTTCAATTTAATCCTTGTCACAATTCAACACACATCCCTCCCCACACCTAGAGAGCCACCAGAAGCATTTGCATCTTTATGTAAGCCCTGATTATGCAGGCACAGCTATTTTCAACTGGCACACAATAAACACAGCAAAAGCATTTCCACAGTGCCTGAAAACTGCAAAGATTGGGAATTAAAAATACACATTTACTATCTCTCCCACGGCGTGTTTAGCCCAAATGATCATCACTTCTGTCCTCATCCAAATGGATTTTCAGTAAGTAGAAGTGCATTTAACCAATTATTCATGCAACTTTGGGAAAATAACCTGCTAATTCACATGTAACTTCAAATGCACTGCAAAGAAGAGATGGCACAAAGTAATCATATAAAACTACTCTAAATTTTGTTAATTTAAGACTGCAGGGTTCATTTCTTAAATCAGCTCCTCTCAGAAATTTGAGATGCTTTTCTTTACCCTGCATTACCCAGAGCACTGCACAATAACTGGAATTATGTACAGCAAAAGATATTCACAGATCAGATTCATTTAGGACATCAGAGCACAGTTATTTTTATAAAATCTTTGAGTCTCTTCCTTCTCTCCCCTCATCCACAGTCATTTCTGGCCATGGTACATTACACTTATAAAATACTCTGCAATGCAGGAATTTGAAAGTTCAGTGGATACCCAAAGAAATTTGTGAGGGGGGGGAAAAAAAAAATGAACAAATACGAGGAATGTCATTCCATGCCCCCAAAAGCAGAACTCTTTAAGGAACTCTGGCATACCTGCAGTGGTGTGCACGCTCAGGTTTGATACTACAGCACTTGGGACATTTGTAGATCACTTCTCCTGGTTTCAGTTGCAAATTGTCCATGTATTCTTTAGTGGCATTTCCTTTGGGCACAGCCCCCTGAAATCATTTCAATTAGAGGAGAGAAAGCTTCTTAAATGGCACGAGAGCATTTGAAAACACATTTCATAGACTTCATACCAGTAACCTCAGGATGATTGCTGAAACAAGTTCATTTATTCAAAGCCAGTCTGCTATAAGCCAGAATCAATTCCAAATGAATAAATTACCTCTGCTTGACCTCAAATTCAGCTTTATTCCAGCAAGACTCATCTCTGGCCAAGCATTAGCTTAATTCTCACAGAAAATCCTGCCACCAGCCCAGAGAAATGAAGAGGGAGACACGTCTTACCCTGCAGACACCAGCACTGCTCATCACTTGCTGAGGAGTTACCCCGAGTATTTGCTGTGGCATTTGATTCATGGGCCAAGCCATTCACAGAAGTTAAACCAGCAACTACTTGAAAGATATTTTTTCAACCCTCTGAAGCCAGGGTTTAACCACCTGCCCCAAGTTTTTGAGAACTGTCATTCTTTTTTCCCTAAAATCTTTAGATTGGAGACTGTTGGCAGGACCAGCACTGGCTTCTTTACTCTTCTTTACTGTGCAGCTTGGTGGTAAAGAGTTGAAGGAGCTGATTCAAAAGAAAAATAATTGATTGGGAAAAGAAATTCACTTTTAGTGATTAGTTTCTCTGATCTGATTATTTGTAAGCTGCATCAGCCTCCTGAGTTCAGGATCTACATTTGGATTAGTAAGGAGAAAATCATGGACAGCACCACTGTCACCCTGCTCATTTATGGAGGTAAAGCCTCATCTGGGAGGGGAAGTGATTGTGAAATAAGCTGGGATGTGACAGCCAAGTGCAGTGGCCTTTCTGTACCAACTGCTCCAGATCAGCACTTCCTTCACCTTCTCCAGGCCAGCCTGAGCCAACTGCAACATTTTACAATTAATTCTCATTAAAAAATCCCCCTGGCATCATCAGCACTTGACACAGGCACCTAAAAAAGTTCTGGGACAGAATTGAGAAGCCAGCAGGAATTCAGTTTCCACTGCCAAAACCACCCCTCTGCTTAGGCAGGGAGTTTGTGCTGGCCAAGACACAGCCCAGGCCCTGCCCCAGGTGAGCTCTTGGGCTGAGTGCTGCTTCACACCTGAACTGGTGCTCACAGGGGGACAGAGAGACTTCCCCAAACACTCATCTTGTACTCCTGAGGTGGATTTTGCAATCTGAATGTTCCTGCTCAAGTCAACATTTGGTGTAAACATCTCACATTCCCCTGTTCACCTGGCACAAGGATGAGCAGCTCAGACCACGCTTTCAAGCATTTTGCTGACAAAAACACGCTCTGTTGCAAGAACATCTCTCACGGTCACAGCCAGCCACCAGAAATCTATTTTTACAGCTACAAGAATAAATTCAATTCTTGTAAGTTTCGAGGCAGTTCATTCCTTTCTTCCTTTCATCTTAGTTTCTATCACACAGTTGTGTCTTCCATTCTGGGAGTCAGCAGGAAAGGAAGAGAGGGAAAAAGCAGTGACTCATCTCAGTTTGGATCGTGTTTTACCCATAAAAAAAAAACACAACACAGGTCTAGAGAGACACCCGGTTTTACCAGCTCATATTTTTAAGCAATAAATCCTTAAACCATTAACTCTCTTAGCTGTCACAGTTTGTAGAAGTTGTGATATTTCATCACTGGGTGTGGGCAGAAGTAAATCAAAGACCTAGAAAATCATTAACTACAACACTCTGCTGGGTTTGTGAGCGCTCCCATGACTTCTCCATACATTGGTAGTGGTGAAAAATGGAGATTTTTCTCCAAAAAATCTGGCAAAAATAGGTGTTTTTCCCTCACCCAACTTTTCCCAGATTTATTCCCTAAAAATAGTAACAGGCTTTAGTACAAAAATCAACTATTTCATCTCTTGAAATCTTGAAGAGTAAAAGTTCTAAGAAATGAGCACTTTCAAGACCCCTTACACCCACACTGCTTCAACGTGCGCTCAGCTTAAATCCCCCTTCCCTCCGACTCCAAATATTTAAAGACAAATCTGCAGGAATCACGTGGGACAGTGGTTTTTCCATTATGTCAAGTGTGCCTGAGGTTTTGCAGCACATCCACCTCTAAAAGTCTTTCCACGTGCCACGAATGGAAGAAGCATTTCAAGAGATGCAGGAGGACGAGGGCACAAATTTTGACAAGAAATCTGATGAAAAAAAAAAGTGAGAAAAACGAGGACAGAGAAGACTAAATTTTATCAGCTTCTTCAGCACCTGGAGTAATATTTTATTAGTTTTCCTTGAGTCTAACACTTTTATAAATTTTATATTGACTGCTCCTTTACGGTTTCATTAATGGAGTAAGAGAAGTACAGGTACCATTCCTGATGGTAGGTAGAGGTGTCATCAAAACCTTGAGGGTTTGAATATAACATGAGGGTTTTGACTGTAACACCAGGGGTTTTGACTCTAACACTACTTTTCCCAGCAGGAGAAGACCTGGCATCACTCCTCCAAACTTCTGTGCAGATGGAGGGGACAATCCAAGGCCAAGGAACCCCTTGGATACTTACTGGATCAGTGAGCATAGTCCTCAGATGCGACGACAGAGCCAGCACCGCCAAGCAGTTAAAGAGAACCCCGTTGATCACGGAGTACCAAAAGTCTTTGGAAGGCAGCAACATGACAAAAGTCACTACGAAGTCTGCATAGACCACCAGGAGCCAGGTCATGATGGCACAGACCATGCCACAGCCGTCCCTGATGAACCAGACCCTGTCAGCCATGTCGGCCTCCGAGGAGGAGGAGGAGGACGAGGAATCGTAGGTGTCATTGTCGGCCAGGAGCGGGTGGTGCTCGACATCGCGGAAGCGGTGCCCTGATGACTGCATGGTTTGCTGGCCTCGCCCTGCAGGGACAGACACACCACCAGCATCAGCAGCAGCATTAATTATTAATGAGGAAACAAGAGTGCAGGTGGCCCTGGGTTTAGCTTTCTGGGAGATATAAAGCATGTTCGGGTTCAAAATAGAACTGGGATTTCTTTTTGATCGACACACGAGCGGTTCTGTGGCTACACCGAGATGAATATGAAATAAGGAGAGACATGTTTTAAAGTTCTGTTTTTAGGTGGGTTTTTGTTTGTTTTTAGGGGTTTTTTGGTTTTTTTTGGTTTTAGTTTTTATTTCTTATTATTTTCCTCTAATGTCATTGGTAATAAATAAATGATTTCCCCAGGTCAAGCCTGTGACGGTAATTGCTGAGTGATCTCGCCTGCTCTTTACTCAACCCACAAGAAGTCTGTTTTTTATATTTTCTCTCCCCTCTCCAGCTGAGGGGAGACACAAACCAGCTTTGGTGGGTGTCCAGCCAGGGTTAACCCACCACAAACATGCAACTTCAACGCCTGACAAAAGGGATTTTAGACTGGTTTCGTTTCCATCGTGCTGTGCTCATAAACCACTCCTCCCCTTCTGTTAAAAACTCAGCTTCTCTTTTATCTCAAACTAAAATGGCAAAGCCTTCATTAAATTACAGCTCATGTCTTCCTGAAAGCAGCAAATTATGGCACCAGACTGTTGAGTTTTTTATTCTGCTGCAGCGAGTGAGGGAAGAGTAGAAAGGGAAACCAGGATGGAAATAAAGCTGTTCTAATGCATTGCTCACAACAAACAACACAGCAAGTTAGAAAGCAGCTACACTCGTTGACAAAAATGTTATTGTTTTGGAAAAACCACAAGCCTGTTACAAAGATCCGTTGGATAACTCATAAAATGGTCTCAGATCAGCCCAAACTTCGGGGAAACGAATGGTTTTGGTTAAATGAACATGGCAACAGATTACACGAATCAGATTTTTCAAAGAACACGTTAATTAATTTAATTTCATGAAGACTCTTTCAGGGCTTTGTTGTCCTTCCAACGTGGAGCAAAAGCCAGCCTTGAAGCCTTAACAGCTCTCATGAAAACAGCGTTATTTCCCAGACATCTCTCCCAAGGAAAGACATGGAATGGCAGAGCTGAAGTGCCATCAACCAACAGGAGACAAATTAAAGCTTTAACATGAGGCCTCGAGAATATCCTGCTGCTTTAAAAGTATATACCGTGTCCTAAAAATCATATTGATTCCTGCTCTTAAAAGGCCATGCCTGAGAGAAACCTGAAAGCTTTTCTATTGATTTATGACAGGCACACTGAGGTCTCCCTTTTTCCCCCTTACTAATGGCATGAGGGAAAAAATCTACTCCTCTACTAATTTACTAATCCCCTATACACTCTGTAGGGATTCTGGCACTGCAATTTCCATCCCAAAACTTTCAACATGGGATCACTTTGTCCCCTCCAGAATGGTTCCAGTGACCAGGTAAAGACACTGGCACTGAGATGGTTTTTTGATGTTTGGCTAAACCCTTTAAAAACTCTCCATCAGGAATCAGAATAACACGTTTTCTTGCCCAGGAAATCATTCTGTTCCTTCAGCTTTGATGTTAGAAGCGGGCAGGAGCAACCCAAGAAATGAAAATAAATACGTGCAGATGCAGCAGAGAGATGTGAGAGCAACTGCAAAAAGAGCTGGGAAGCTCCCAGGACACTGTGAGGTGTCTGAAGGACACGTTCTCTGCTTGTGGAACAGAACAAACTGAAATCCAGCTCTGCTGCTTGGATCTGTTACAAATTCTAGGAGTTAAATTGTAGTTTCTGTTCACGTGTCGGGGGTTTTTTTTTGGACAAAATTCCTCTCACTCACCAGAATGCAGCTGCTAAAGCCAAGGATGAAGATGTCACACACAGGAAAATTACCTCAGGAAAGAACGAATTTTATCTCCTTCAAAAGTAATTAAAGCTTAATTTAACCTAAATAAAGCCCTCTTTTCACCCAGTTCAAATGGTGCTGATCCTCCTGCATGTTCACATTAAAACTACAATCTGTGCCAATTAAGGCCAAGAGCGCTTGGGGACATCACCACCCCTTGTGGTCAAAAAATTTTAAGTTTCATAAAAATACGTAATTAGCGGCTGGAACATGAAGATCATGTAAATAACCATGCAAATCAGCTATTATTTCATCAAAAAAAGGGCTTCTAAAACTTTTAAGGAACGTTTTAAGTATGGAATGGCACAGAATTACTGCATTCCTTTTGCTCAAACGCCTCAAAGACAACCAAAAAAAGATTTCAGCACAATTAAAGAAATCCAAAACAAATCAAATACCTCAAAAACGTTTTGGGTGTTATTCTGACATCCTGTCCTGCCTTTGGCTTATCCCTGGTTATTCACATAGCCATGCCTGACGTAAAATCTGCAAAGACATCACCAACAAATTGATTAGCAGAGCTGCATCAGGAAAATGCTGTTAAATACAAATAACACACATCAGTAGTAGCACTCTGAAATGACAAAGTTCCTGTTTGATTTAGCAGGCCAGGTACTTGAAAGCTTGACATTTTTAGCTGTTAACTTTTGGAAATCACCACATGGCACTCGGAGCAGGATTGCAGCACAGAATCTTGCATTGCATTTCTATTTGGGGAAGAGAACAGAAGAGGTGTGGGCCTGAGTTGCTGTCTGATTAAAGCTGCCTAAAGAAGTACCTAGGGTTTTCTTCTTCGTTGCTTTTATTCTCTGTTTATTTGAAGGAAACTTTGTGACCTGGAAATCACTCTTATTTCCAAGGTTAACTTAATGTATTTTGAGAGTAATGAGGATTCTGATATTTACAGCAAATACAAAGTCACTTCCTTGAAAAGCTTCTGAAAGCAGCTTGTTAGAAATAGATCCTCCAAATGCAACATTACTGGTGGAGTCCTTCAGAGCCCATTCTCAAATCTTCCCAGCTCAAGGGGAATTGAAAAGGAGAAGTCTCTTACCTTATTTAAACAAACTCCAACATTCTACTGGAAGACTAAATGGTAATGCAAGTGTTTATTGTGAACACATCAGAATTATTGAACGGATTGGGTTGGAAGGGACATTTAAATGTCACTTAGTGCCACCCCCTGCCATGGGCAGGGACACCTCCCACTATCCCAGGTTGCTCCAGACCCCCATCCAACCTGAGGCTGGACATTTTCAGGGAAGAGGCACCCACAGATCCTCTGTGCCAGAGCTCCACCACTCTCACTGTAACAAACTCCTGATATCAAATCCCAGCTGCCCCTCTTTCAGTTTAAAACCACCTCCCCCCTTATCTTCTGCATCACTGCAGGAAGCTGTGACTGCTCCGCAAATCCTAAACTTCACAATATTGTGAAACCCACAGCCATTAAGCTGTCACTGAGGTGGCATTTGGTGGCAGCTGAGCAGAAGAGGCACAGGAGCAGCCAGGTTGGGTGTCACCCACCCGTTTGGAGCTGGGGGTGACAGCTGAGGGAGCAGCACACACTCACTCGGCCCCCGCAGGTGAAACATTCAGCTCACGCTCATCGGCTGCAATTGCTCCACTGAGGAGACAGGGACGGGGTTTGTTCAGCCAGCCCCTCACCCCAGCTGCAGTCCTGTGCCTGTCACAGCCTGGTCTGTGTGCAATGTCCCCTCAGATCATTATTCCTTGCAGGAATAATGGATTTAGGCGTTCTCATGGGATCTGCCCCATCCTTCTCCTCCTCTCCAGCTGCCCACACCTTGGTCCCTCTGAGGGAAGAGGATCAATGTTGGAAATCTCTCCCTCTATAAAGAGTCCAGCATCCCCACTGAGATGCTCACAGCTTCCCTCTACTCCTCATTTATTTGCTCCAATGCCTGTCCTAACCAAATTTACTCTCTGTTGCACACCTAGAGTACAAAAGGTCAAAGCGCTACACTTCAACCTCTAATACACCCAGCAACAGTTTTTAATTTGACCTTTTACAAATCTTTATCTGGCACCAGAAGATAACAGCAAATTATTCAATGCTCCATGCCCAGTGTTACATTTGCACACACATTTGTGGTTATATTAAACCAGTTCCACTCTTGGGGGTTATTTGAAATTCTCAGGTTGGGAATATCTCACCTGACCTGCACCTCACTGGTACTGAAACTCAGGCCTAAAATGCAGATATGCTACTGGAATAAAACAAACAAACAAACAAACAACTTTTGAAGAAGTTACATTATGAAGTCATGACCAGCAGAAAGGTGGCCTTGTAAAAGGGCTGGGTTTAGTGGAAGAAGTTGATCACCTAATTATATATGTCTTTTTCCAAATTTAAAGAGGAGAAATGTAGTTTAGATACACAGATTGAATTCCCCCCTGTGAGGGTGGAGAGGCCCTGGCACAGGCTGCCCCATCCCTGGAATTGTTCAAGGCCAGGTTGGATGGAGCTCTGAGCAATCCCACCCAGCTGAAGATGTTCCCACAAGGGGTGGGAACAAGGTGACCTTTAAGGTCCCTTCCAACCCAAACCATTTCTATGATTTATGCCAGTGACATCTTTATAAACATCCTCAAACCCCAGAAATGAGAATTCATGGCAAAATAAATTATTAAAAACGCAAGAAAACACCCTGATGATTGTATTCAGAGCACATATTTGCACAAAGTCTTACAAAGCTTTGCAATCAGACATGGAGCAGATCTGTGATACCAAATCACTCTTCCACAAGCACAAAACACCACCAGAGATGTTCAGCAGGATTTCTTTTCAATAACACATCCTTCACCCCGAGATGTGAAAGTCAAAGGAAATATCTTACACGTGACTCTGGTGCCCAGCACGGAACCAAACACACACAACCTGATCCACCAGGAGCTCACTGGGGCACAGCAGCAAGGACAAAACGCTCCTGGGGTTAAACAACCTCCACCTGAGAAGGACACAACCACAACCTGAGGCTGGGCTTTGATTTCTGCCTCCTCTGGAACCCGGCCATGGGCTCAGATTCAGATCAGACTCCACAAGGCTCACACCAATATCAACATTGGCACGGGAAAGGTGAAAGTTTTACCTCTTTGCCAACAGCAATTGCATGAATCACGTCCTGCTTGAGAGAGCAAATGTTTTATTTCTAATTTTTGCCCTCGTCAGTGCACACTCCATCCTCACATTGAGTTGCAGAGAGCTCAGGTATCACAGTGATTGCTCTGTGATATCAAGCTGGCAAGCACATTTCAATGTCAGCTATTATATCCTCATCCATATATCCACGTGATTCTTCCTCCCAGGTTCCAAAAAATAATGCTCTTGGTCAAACTATTCTCACCAGCAACTTCCAATATCCCTCAGAGGAACGTTCAAGCCTTTGTTCCAACTGTTCCTCACATCAGACACATAAATCCTGACATTTCCTCCACGTTCTTCACGTTCAGCCATTCAACCACTGCAAACTCCCACCAATTCACTTCCCTTAAAAGGCATAAAAGAGGAAATCCTTCAGATCTCTACGATACAAAATACACTGTTGCTAAAGGAAAACCAAGAAGCTTTAGAGAGATAAAAAAGCGTTACCAATTCCTTTCAGCTCAACAGAGAGACCTCAGCTATTTAACCCTAATCTCAAACCACTAAAATTTCCCATCAGTTTCATCTCCTGACGAACCAGCACACGGCTCCTTTTTATCTGCAAATTTTCAAAGTCAGGGAGCGTTCACTTCAAAAGAGCTAATTTCAGTCTGCTAATGCGAACAGTCACGGCGACTTCAACCTAATTATGTCTCCAGCGAGGCAAACAGTTACATCACTGTAATTCTGCATCCCGATACCATCGTACGAGTGGGTATTCAGCACAAAAAGTAGCCGGTGATTTCCCAATCCCTATTTTTTTTTTTTTTTTTTTATTTTAATGGCAGAGATCACACACACGCCGCGCGGCACGAATCCACCCTCTCGTTGGGGAGCTGTTTGCGTTCCCACTTCCTGCAAGCGCTGGGAACGAGGAAAATCAGAACCACAAAAATCAGGGAAACCCCCACCCCGGAGCAAGCCCCAGGAAAGGTGGGGGTCAAACGGGAGATGCTGGCTGCCCTTCAGCCTCCCAGGACGGCACCTCGGGCTCCACGACACCCGCGCTGGGGCACGGGGACAAATCCGGGCTTCTTCCTATAGCTGCTGATGGATAATTTATAATT
>VXBN01000336.1:490-14323 GCA_013397395.1 Sinosuthora webbiana
CCTCCCCCACAGGCTGAGGGTGGATCTCTGCATCCCCTGTGGACCTCCATGGGCTGCAGAGGGCCAGCCTGGTTCACCCTGGTCATCACCATGGCCTGCAGACAAATCTCATCTCCAGCACCTGGAGCACCTCCTCCACCTCCCTCTCCACTGGCCTTGGCGTCTCCATGTTGTTTTCCCTCACATGTTCTCACCTCCTCCTCTTCTCTGGCTAGGAAAAAACTGTCCCACTCTTTGTTTTAATTTTCTTCTTAAATATGTTTTCACAGATGTTATCAACATCTCTAATTTGCCTGGGCTTGGCCAGCAGCATGTTCATCTTCAGAGCCATCAGGGATTGGCTCTGCCAGAAATGGTGGAAGCTTCTAGTAGCTTCTCACAGAAGCCACCTCTGTGGCTCCACTATTACCAAAAACAGGCCATGCAAAGCAAACACAAGGGGTAAACCTATCTGGGCTGCTGCACTGTGGCAAGATATTGCTGCCTGGGTGGAGAAGCTGGTTGTGCAGGTATGTCACTTAGATCGTAAAATCATAAAATCATTAAGGTTGTACAAGACTTCCAAGATTGAGCCCAACCTTTGACCGAATATCACCATGTTTACTAAATCATAACACTGTCACATCCAGTCATTTCTTGAACACTTCCAGGGATGGTTAATCTACTACCTCCCTGAGAAGCCTGTTCCAATGCTTAACCACCCTTTCAGTGAAAAAAATTCTTCCTAATTTCCACCTGAACCTCCCCTGATGCAGCTTGATGCTGTCCTCTTGTCCTGTCACTGGTTTCCTGAGAGAAAAGCCTGAGCCCCACCTGGCTACAACCTCCTTTCGGGTAGTTGTAGAGAGTGTTAAGGTCTCCCCTGAGCCTCTTCTTCTCCAGACTAAACCACCTCAGCTCCCTTAGCCACTCCTCATAGGACTTACACTCTAGACTCTTCAGAAGTTTTGTTGCCCTTCTCTGGACATGCTCCAGTACCTCAATGTCCTACTTGTAGTGAGAGGCCCAGAACTGGACACAGTACTCAAGGTACGGCCTAACCAGTGCCAAGTACAGGGGGATGATCACTGTGCTAGTACTGCCAGCCCCACTAGTTCTGATACAAGCCAGGAGGCCATTGGCCTTCTTGGGCACCAGGGCACACTCTGGCTCATGTTCATCTGGCTGTCGACCTGCACCCCCAGGTTCTTTTCCACTGGGTAGCTTTCCAGCCACTCTGTCCAAAGTCTGTAGTGCTGCATGGGGCTGTTATGACCAAAGTGCAGGCTTCAGCACTTGGCCTTGTTGAACCTCATACTGTTGGCCTCAGCCTATTGATCTATACTGTCCAGATCCCTCTGCAGAGCCTTCCTACCCTCCAGCAGATCAACACTCTCACCCAACTTTGTGTCATCTGCAGACTTATTGAGGGTGCACTTGATTCCCCACATCCAAATCACTGATAAATGATGCTCATCTATCCAACAGTCGGACCACTGGGGAACATCAGAATAACCATCAGATGGTTCTGGCTGCTAAGTTTGGAGTGGCTCAGGGGGATTTGGATTGGCAACAAAAGGGTGAGTTATTTCTATCTCAGTGGGCCATTAAGGAAGAGATGCAACATATAGATGGGCTTGCCATCAAGAGGTGGACCTAACCATGTGCACTATCACACAGGTTTTCCATGAATATGAAACATGCACTGCAATTAAGCAAACCAAGAGGTTAAAGCCTCTCTGGCATGGGGGATGATGGCTGAAATATAAATATGGAGAGGCTTGGCAGATGGACTATATCACACTCCCACAAATCTGGCAAGGTAAGCACCATGTGCTGATCATGGTGGCAGTAACCACTCGATAGCTGGAAGCATACCCTGTGCCCTATGCCACCACCTGGAACACTATCGTGGGCCTTGAAAAGTAAGTCTTATGATGGCACAGTACTCCAAAAGGAATTGAATCAGACAGTGAAACTCATTTCCTAAACAACCTCAGACATTTGGGCCAAGGAACATAGCACTGAGAGTGTATATCCCATTCCCTATCATGAACCAGCCTCTAGAAAGATTGAACAATGCAATGGACTGTTAAAGACTCAAACATTGGAATACACATTTAGCAAAAGCCACCTGGTTAGTTAACACCAAAACTTTTATATACTGTAGAAGGGGATAAAGTTCCTGTAGTGCACATTAAAAACATGCTGGGGAAAACAGTCTAGGTTATTCCTGTCTCAGGCAAAGGCAAACTGATCCGTGGGATTGCTTTTGCTCAAGGACCTGGGTGCATTTTGTGGGTAATGTGGGAGGATAAGAAAGTCCAGTGTGTGCCTCAAGGGGATCTGATTTTGGGTAAGAATAGTCAATTAATTAAATTGTATTATGTTCATAGCTATCTAACATTGTGTATTACCACTTCTATGGCAGCTATATATGCATCACCTCACTGAGCACCTCACAGCATAGATCTTAACCACAAGCCTCCTGATGATCTGAGCCTGACTCCCCTCCAATCATCACATTAATGAAGAATGAACTTTGGTAAAACCGAAAGAATGCAGCAGTAATGGAATCAGAATTATCTTCAGTGTGCAACACACAACAATCCAACACCTCACACCATCTTTCCTGCTTGACTGTTACCAATGATGAAGGTCTGTCATGGTGGGCAGTGGTAAAAGTGCTGCAACCTTCCTGGAGAAGTGTCCTTAGAAGGACAGACCAGAGGCACAGGCGTGTCTGCTGCCTGCTGAGTGATTTCAAGCTCTTCAGTGAAATCAGCTCTTCAGGGCGACACTGAAGGAAGAGACAGAGCCTTCGTATGGAGTTCCGCAGGAGGCTTTATTCAGCTTCTTTGGAGGAGGAGTCCAGTGACGAAGTGCCAAAGGGCCAGGGGAAACAGGGGGTTATATAGGGAAGGCAGGGGGCAGGGTAAAACATCTGAGCCAATTGGGTGGAGGACTGAGAAATGAACCAATCAGGGGAAGGATCGAAAATGGACCAATTGGCTGGGGTAAAAAGGAGGAAGTAGGGAAAGAACCAATGGGGTATAACTGATTAACATGTCAACCACAAAGCCTCATGGGGGGAACACATTTCCTCACCATAACAGAGAGAGGTGCCTGCCAGGGTTTCTCCCTTAGGGGGTTGTGTTTATAGATTGTCTGGCTTAACTGCTCTCTCTCCAAGAGAGCATGTTTATATTATTGTCTGGCTGGACTGCTCTCTCTCTCCAGGGGAACATGCTTATATTATTGTCTGGATTCTCTCCAGGGGAGTATGTTTATATTAACACTGTCTGGCTTAACAGCCTCCACAAAGGTCAAAGTCAGGGACTAAATTAATGAAACTGACATTTCTGTGGACATTTTATGGACATTTTTCAGAGGTGTCCCATAGACTAAGGGAATGATGTCTGTATATATATCTATCAAAATAAATAAATAGGGAAGGTGATGGAGTATTGGGAAGTGTGAGACCTGGAATGACGTTAATGGTATGGAATAAGGGGTGGATATTGTCCTGGTTTTGGCTGGGATAGTGTTAATTTTTTCTCAGTAGCTGGATCAGTGCTTTGTTGTAGATCCAGTATGAGAATAATGTTGATAACACACTGATGTTTTGGTTGTTGGTAAGTAGTGCTTACCCTGAGTCATGGACTTTTAAGTGTCTCATGCTCTGTTATTGAGGAAGTGCACAAAAATGGTGGGAAAAAGCATAGCTGGGACAGGTGACCTGAACTAGCCAAAGGGTTATTCCACACCATAGAACATCATGTCCAGTGTATAAACTGGGGGAGTTATATGGAAGGGGGACCAATTAGGGTTTGGGAATGGGATCTGGCATCAGTTAGCAGGTGAGGAGAAACTCTATTGTGTATCACTTGTTTTTCCTTGGGTTTTAGTTTTTTATTTTTATTTACTCTTGTTATTATATTTTACTTTATTTCATCTATTAAACTGTTCTTATCTCAACTTAAAAGTTTTACTTTTGATTCTCCTCCCCATTCCACCAGAGTGGGGGAGGGGGGTGTAGGGGGGTGATCAAGTGGCTGCATAGTGCTTAGTTGCCAGCTGGGCTTAAACCACTACATGTACCAAAGAAGAAAGCAGGACTTTAAGTATTCCCTTGAATCTATTTGGATACCTTTGATTGTAGTTGTCTTTCGTGGGAACAGAGATCTGAACAAGACATTAATCTTGCTTCTTCTACTCCACATGTGTTATGAGAGATTAAAAATAATGCAGCAATTTGTTGAAAACAGTCAATTTGAGCAGACACTGCCACAGAAATAAATTAGCCAGATTCTTCTGCTAAGTGCCTGTCTTGAACTGGATCAGTTGTTTAAGCAGTTTCATCCCAATTCAGTATAGCAAACTAGTCAAGCTGGAACACATAAACATTCCTTCTACCAGGGCTGCTTCTTCTGTGACCAACATTTACTTAAAAGTATTTGGCAAACTGCAGTCAAAAAGCTGAACCATGATGCTAGACACTATCAGCTTCTAAAATGTTGATGAAGTAACAGAGTTAATAAATGTAACTAGAAAAAAACTACCCAGCATACCTTTGGAAGTTCTTCAATTTGATTAGCATTTAAATATAGCTCTTCCAAGGTCTTTTCAAAAGTAAAAATCTCTTTAGGCACCTGTTCCAGGCTGCAGTGAGAATAATCAAGTATAGGGACCACATCCTCCTCTCCCTGCAGACAGACACATGGCACCAGCTACACGAATAAATTCCACTTTGTTGTAATTTTTAGACACTGCAAAACTGAAATTGGTCAATTTAAAAACCAACAAGACAACTTAAAAAATACCTATGTATGTGTACTTATGTGTCTATATACACACACGAGAGAGAGAAATAATTTGTTTTCTTTTAAACACAACAGAACTGTAATGCTTTTAAGTGTGTTTAAAACACCTACAGACTGGAGGATGAAGTAAAAATGTAGCCTGTAAACTGGTCACCTAACACAGCCCTGCACTTCAGAGAAGCAAAAAGTTTGAAGCAGTAGTTCTGAAGTGTCAATTGTATTTTCACAATATTGTTTATTCTTACCTTAACAGAGGTTATTTGGATTATATTTTTGCTTAATATAACAAAATCCACAATCTACAGAGCATTAAAATTTAGCTATAGGAAATCTAAGGGGTTTTTTTGTAGTAATGTACTTTAATTTCAAATGCCTTATTTAAAGACAGAATGCAGCAGGAAGAACCAGCAGTTTCTATCCACTCTTCTATCTACAGTTTGAAAGAAAAGGCTTCCAAGTGCACAGATAAACAAATTCTTTCAATTTTTACAATTCCATTCAGTTTGAAAAACTTCAACACTTCTTGCTATGCACACTGAAACTAATGAAACTTGGCTTCTACAATATTACTCCTCAGCAGCACAGAGCAAATGTAAATGATGCAGACTAGCTAACCAATTACTGACTGCATACATAGCCACATCTTGCCTCGTTTCTCCAGAGGAAGACTACAAATTTAGGTCTCTTTCTGTCTCTTTCCTCTAATTAGAAATCAATTCTCACAAAATTCATAGACAGTCATCTTCAAAATGTGACCTTGAATTTCAAGATTGACTGAAATCAAATGACAGGCTCAACTTTTCAAGAAGGACCAACATGTGCAGATAGACAACACAATCATGTAAACTTCATTTACTCTGGAAATTTGCCTAAAACCAAATACTTTTCCAGAATCAACACTGAATTGTCTTAGTCAAACTGCCAACACTACAAATAAAAATATGTGCTTTTAAATTTCTTTTTTTTAATTGTAAAATTTACATTTCAGTTACTGGATTGGTGACAGGAAAATTTCTTCTCCAAGTGCATAAAAAGTCTCAGACATTCAGGCTGCACTTCAACATACACTGAGTATGTTATGAATACAGGGAGAAAATAAAATACTGTGGTCATTGTGCTATATGAAATCACAGGCTCCAAGATCCCTTTTCTTACTAAGACATACACTTGGATTTTCACCCATGAGCACCTAGCTTGACAAGAACTTCACAGTATGTTTAATATATACCACAATAGATCAAGGGGCTGCTGTACTTTAGTGTTTTCTCTAAAGAGAAGTACATCTTACCACTCAGGGTGGATACAGTCAGATTTTACACTGATCCATCAAAAGGATGTAAGAAAGCTTCATTAGATGGTGGCATGTCAAGACTTCTGATGTCCAGGTGTTAGAAAAATAAATTACTTCTCAGTAGAATTGCCTTCTTAAGGTTTAGGGTTTGACATGCTTCAATGATCTCAGACCTAGGGGAAGATTAACAAAGCTTGGGAAGAAGGACACCCACTGATAATGGACACAAAAAATGCAGAATTTACAGGCCACAAGGACATTTGGAAAAACTCCCAAGATAAGGAAGAAGCTAATAAAGCCAACTCAGCAACTGTGTTGAAATCAGTTCAGACTGGGTAAAAGGTAATTCCAGCAGGGGGATATTGCAACCACCGACTCATGGACCACCAACCCAAGAAACCCACTGACCCAAAAGAAGAGAGACTGAGCATGCAGACTAATTAGCATAATAAGCAAGGGAATCATTTAACCAATAGAAGATAGGATATTAATTAATAAGAGAATTGCATAACTTGTAGTCAATGAACATTAATGCCTTTGTTTGCTAAAATGTATAAATAGTGAAAAGTTTTGATAGTTATCATGCTGGCTTTGTGCATTTGCCACCCAGCACGCCTTTCTGCATTGGACTGTAAATAAATCAAATATTTCAACTCTATGTGGGGATTGGCCTCTTGCACACCAGCTGAAAGGACCCATTTTGGGAAAACACTTCCATTTTTAACAATGTATTCACATAGCTAGGATTTTATTATAGTGTTGATTATGTATCAGAACACTTTACACTCTCCATAAAACTCCATCTCTGTTATTTAAATTAAAAATGATCCAAACATAAGAAAATTTACGTGTATTGCAGCACAAAGCACTTAAAAGACTGCAAATGCCATACGGGGATTTCCACAGAATGGGAACATCAACAAAAAAGAGACAGCATAACCTCCTTTCACAGGAATAGGCTCCAGCATGGCATTTTCTAGTTACCCACAGTCAGATGCCAAAGATGTTACTGAAACTGATACACTTACTGAGTCAGAGCTACCCACTCCTTCTTCAAGGCTTAGAGGCCACACATGAAGACACAAGAGGAATTTTACTGCCAACATATGGTGGTTTGACCCAGGCTGGATGCCGGGTGCCCACCAAGCCACTCTATCACTGCCTCCTTGGCTGGCCAGGGGAAAGAAAATATAATGAATGGCTCATGGGTTGAGATAAGGACAGGTAGATCACTCACTGACTACCATCATGGACAAAACAGACCCAACATGGGGAAATAAATTGAATTTATTACCAATAAAAATCAGAGTAAGACAATGAGAAGCAAAACAAATCTTAAAAAATCTTGCCTGCACTCCTTCCTGTTTCCCAGGCTTAACTTTATTTCCTATTCTCTATCTCCTCCCCCATGTGGTGCAGGGAGACAGGGAATGAGGATTATGGTCAGTTCAACATATGTTGTGTCTGACTGCTTCCTCCTCAGGAGGAGGATTCCTTCCCCTGCTCCAGTGTGGGGTCCCTCCCATGGTAGACAGTCCTCCATGAACTTCTCCAATGTGAGTCCTTCTCATGGGCTATAGTTCTTCACAAACTGCTCCAGGGTGGGTTGTTGCAGTGCGAGCCCTTTCTGAGCCCGGCCTACCCCTGGCTGGGCTCCCCGGCTGCTCAGCACGTCTCAACAGAACCAGTGTGTGGGTCTTTGGTTCAGCAGCACCTCCTTCTTGGCTGACATGGCTGTGGTGTCGCAGAAAGAGTGGACTCTCCAAAGTTGGGAGGGAGCAAAGGTTTATTTGGGGGACATGGGGGAACCCCTTCTTCAGACCATGCCCCAGGAGAGACACCTCACCCTGGGCTATGGTGGGTTTTATACATTTCAGACAAAGGAAGGCGGACATAAGGACCAAAAGCCAATAATACAAAACAACTTCATACATGCCAACTAATTTACTACTTAACTATCAAATCCAAAGTTTTCTTCTAGGCGGGTCTACACACCTCTACCAACCATAGGACAGAGACCCTTAAAATTTCTGGACTATAGAGATAACAAATTCAGTGATGGACAGAGGAAGGAAAGGGGGGGCATCTTCAAAAGGATGAATATACCTCATCCAGGGAAAGGGCCAATGAGAGTCTGTCTCCTGGCAAAACCTAAGGATGGCATTGAAACTGTTATCAACTCAAGATAAGAAAGCATTCCAATAGCAAAGGGGCCCATCTAGGAAAAACTAAAACTTACACTATTCTAATATTATGTTTTAAACTAAATTTTGCAACCCCACAGTGCGTCCTTTTCCACAGGGTACAATCCTTTAAGGACAGGCTGTTCCAGCATGGGCTCCTCTCTCCATGGGTCCACAGGTCCTGCCAGGAGTCTGTTCCAGCATGGGCTTCCCAAGGGGTCACAGCCTTCTTTCAGGCATCCACCTGCTGTGGCATGGGGATCCTTCACAGGCTGCAGGTAGATCTCTGTTCCACCATTAACATCCCTGGGCTGTAGGGGAACAGCTTCCTCACCATGGTCTTCACCATGGGCTGCAGGGGAATCTCAGCTCTGGAGCCTGAAGCACCTCCTTTTCTTCTTCTCTGACCTTGGTGTCTGCAGAATTCTTTGCCTCACATATTCTCACTCCTCTCTTCCCTGGCTGCAATTTGTTCTGTGCAATAATTTTTTTCCCCTTCTTAAATACGTTATCACGGAGGCATTGCTACCATTGCTGATTACAACACCTGTAATGGATGCCCAGAACAGTGCAATGGCATTCCAGATACTCTAGCCAGTGAGTCACCTTTATTCAGGGTCTGGCTCAGATGCCTATATACAAACACATGTAGTATGGGGAACAAACAAGAGGAACTAGAGATGTGTGCACACCTGCGTGGGTATGATATCACTGGCAACATGGAGACATGGTGGGATGGTTCCTATGACTGGATCACTGGAAAGGAAGGTTTTAGGATTTTTAGGAAAGACAGGCTAGGGAGATGAGGAAGGGGTGTAGCCCTCTATGTCAATGATCAGCTGGAGCATATGGAGCTCTGCCTAGTGAAGGATGAGGAGCCAGCCCAGAGCTTGTGGGTCAAGATTAAAGGGAGGGCAGGGACAGGGGATGTTATAGTGGGGGTCTGCTACAGGCTACCTGATCAGGAGGCTGGTGTGGATGAAGCCCTCTGTAGGCAGGTAGGAGCAGTGTCATGATCACTGATACGTGGAAAAAAGACTCCACAACTAATAAGAGTTAGTTGGAGAGTAGGTATGTATTTTATCTGTGCCAGATGCGATGTGGGATATCTCCCAAAGGCATGCACAACTCCAAAGAGTCACCTTTCTCTACTTATTCTCTAAAATGTTACATACGTATTAAGCTGTCTATACATATTTATTACCTAGCTCTGCCTAGCCTCGCTTCATATTAAAATGAACTTATCAATCCTTTCGTGTTTGCGCAGTGCCCTCTGGTGGTCGTCAGTGGTCTCCATGATGAAGTAAGACAAGTTTTCCTCGGGTCTGAACTTTTCACCTTGTCCTCTTGCGCATTGTAGTGGTTTTACTTTCACCTGCTTCTGTTTGCTAAATTTAGTGTAGTGGTTTGAGTGTTTACTCTCTTTTTCTCTCTGTGAGATCGGATCAGGATAAGCAAAGCAGGCCCAGACTTAAAGATAAACAAATAAATTTATTAACACACACAAAAAGAAGAAAATTTTTTAAAAAATGAAACCTTTGAAACACTCTTCCTCCCCCCCACAGGTGTTCACTTTCCCACAAACAACATAAAGAGACAAAACCTGTGATTTTCAGTCAGTTCACCATTTAAAAATAATCTTTCATCAGTTCATGATGAAGTAAGACAAGTCTTCTTAGGATCTGAACTTGTCACCTCGTCCTCTTGCGCATGCTCACTGGCTTCTTTGTCCTAACAGTCTTTCTTATCACTGCCTCACGCAGGCAGTTTCTTTCTTATCTGCTAGCCTTGCATTCTTCTCATCTTGCTTTTGCAAATAATGGCCTTGCCTGCCTTTGCAAGCATAGCAAATATTAAGCAAGACACTTTGTCTAGACTGTTACCCCTAATTAATCACCCTTTGACTTTTAACCCCCTTGCTTCACTCATAACCCCTGGTCTTCATGTGGGATTTCAATCACCCCAATATCTATTGGAGGGACAACATGACAGGGCACAGGCAATCCCTAAGGTTCCTCAAATGTGTCAATGACAACTTCCTTACACAAGTGATTGAGGACCCAACAAGAAGAGGTGTCAAACTGGACCTTGTGTTCACCAACAGGGAGGAGCTGGTGTGTAATGTGATGCTCCAAAGCAGGCTTGGCTGCAGTGACCAGGAGATGGTGGAGTTTGAGATCCTCAGGGCAGTGAGGAGGGCATGCAGCAAGCTCACTGCCCCGGACTTCAGGAGATCAGTCTTTGGCCTCTTCAAGGACCTTCTCAGTAGAGTCCCATGGGATAGAGCCATGTAGGGCAGTGGAGCCCACGAATGCTGCCTGAATTTCAAGGATCACCTCCTCTAAACTCAGGAGCAATGCCTTCCAGCAAGGAAGAAATTGGGCAAAAATTCCAGAAGGCCTCTATGGATGCATAAGGAGCTCCTGTGCAAACTCAGAGCAAAAAGAAGCTTTCAGGAAGTGGAAATGAGAACAGTTAGCCTATGAGGAATACAGGGAAATTGTACGGGAAGCTAGGGACAAGGTTATGGAAGCCAAGGCACAGTTAGAATTGAGTCTGACCAGGGATATTAAGGACAACAGGAAGGGCTTCTGTAGACATGTTGCAAGCAAGAGAAAGACTAGGGATAATGTAGGCCCTCTCCAGAAGGAAACTGGAGACCTGGCTACCCTGGACAAAGAAAAGGCTGAGGTTCTCAATAACTTCTGTGCCTTAGTCTTCAACAAGTGCTCCAGCCATGCCACTCAAGTCAAGAAAGGCAAATGAAGGGACTGGGATAATGAAGACCCTCAGCTCATTGTAGGAGAGGATCAGGTTTCAGACAATCTGAAGAACCAGAATGTGCACAAGTCCATGGGACCTGATGAGATTCATCCACAGGTCCTCAGGGAGGTGGTAGATGAAGCTGCTAAGCCACTATCCATCATGTCCGAAAAATCGTGGCAGTCAGGCGAAGCCCCTGATGACTGGAAAAAGTGAAATATAATTCCCATTTTTAAAAAAGTGTCCTGGGTATAGAGGCTAGGGGGTGGAGTTTTCAGCGCTGTTTATTATAATACCATTCATGTCAGCCCTTTCAGCAGAGAAAATGCCATGGCCAAAACAGGAAAGGAATCCATTTTGTCTGGCTCACTGAAATGATGGGATCAGTGGATGTGGCACTGTACAACCCATGGCTCTCTTCCCATTTCTGAGCCCTCCAGTATGCTTGTGCATGACAAGGGGGCTAAGAAGAGGCAGGGGGGCTGCTTCCAAGGTGCAGCATTGAAGTGACAGCTCCAGAATTCCAGCCAGGACTGGCAGGGCTGGGACTGAGGGTGAGGTTCATGGTGTCCAGTGGGACCATTTTCCCCCCAACAAGGCAGAAACCCAAGACAGCGACACCAACACCAACTCCAGCCAAGCCAAAAGGGAGTCCAGCAGGTCGCAGGAAGAGGCAGCAAGCAGAAGGACCGACCTCACAAACACACACCTCCACTGTCACAGAGAGGGAACAGAGAAACTGAAACTACAAGCCAGGACCCGTCCCAGGCAATGCCAGCACCACTCATACACCACCATAATCACTCCATAAGCCTCTGCCTTCCCATTTTTTTGTTCCAGGTAAAAAAGTTGAACTGGCACAGCCTTCTCCACCATATTGTCTTAGTCTTCTGGGCCCCATGGGCTGCCCAGGTGGCAGCCATCTTGTTTTCTTTGTTTCTGGGGGAGCACAAGACCTTTATATCTAGTGGTTATTGCTGTTTTCTTGGTTGTTGCTGTTTTCTTTGAGTAAACAGGTATTTTTTAAGTTATGACTTTTTGCATTTGTCTCTCCCTATTGGTAGAGGGGGAGACGTTAAAAACTAAGGGGAAGTAACTTATTTCAGCATGTCTGCCCTGTAAAATTGTCTTCAACTAAGACAAAAAGGGAAAGAAAAGATCGAGTTGATGCCTAAAGAGGCTACCTAGAACAGAGGCTAGACAAAGTTAAAGGAATAAAGTAGGTATTTATTAGAAAGGCCTTCAAAGGATACAGAGCCTGGCCGTGGCTCTGCCCAAGATGGATGCAAGATGGACGACTGGTCATGAGTTTTCACACTTTTATAAGTTTTGGTCCATTTACATATTGGGGTCAATTGTCCAATTACAGCTTCAGGTTATGAAGTCCCATCCTCCCAGTTTTCTTTCCTCAATTCACCGTTGTTTACACTTTTTGAGCCTGAAGCTGCAACGGTATCCTTGGTTCTCAAGCTGGAAAAGGATTGTTTTGTCTAACTATCCTGTGAAGAAAACTTGCTAACACTTTATATGACGTTCAGAGTCACACACTAAGGCAGTACAGAATCTAAAAAATATGAAAGCTAAAACTTTAGGCATCACAGTGAACTACAGACCAATTAGTCTCACCCCTGTGCCAGGCAAGGTCGTGGAGCAGATTCTTCTGGAAATGATGGTAAAGCACATGAAAAACAAAGAGGTGATTCATAGCATCCAACATGGCTTTACAAACAGCAAATAATGTGTGGGAATACACAAGACCGAGAGTAAGACAGACTTAATTAGCATAGCTAGTCTGGTGACTAGGATGCCATGGCAAGGACAAACAGAACTTTGAGATTATGAGAAGATGGGATTAAACCTGCTTAAGGGAAGAGATTTAATCAACCCCCTACGATAAAGATGTTGTAAAATGCATAAGTTGCTTGTATGATCTTTTAACCTAATTATTGTAGTAGAAATTATTAACCTTACTGAAATGATATATAAGTTCTTGGAAAACCTGAGTAAAATTGAATTCTGATCATGAATCAGTCTTCCTGTCTCTCCATCAATTGCCAATAATTGATGCTCCGTGTGACTGGAGAAGAACTGGCTATCTGACGGCAATCGGCGATCCCTGTACACTGCGACATGACAGGTGAGCCAGGAGAACTAAAAATATGGGACAGGGAATGTCCACCGAGAGAGACGTCTACGAAACCATGCTACGCCTCCTAAGCAAGCATGGATCCCCCATCCCTAAGAGGGACCTTAAGTTGCTTCTACGATGGGTGTCACACATATTCCCTGATAACACCCCTTCTTCTATTTTTACTCTCTGCTACTGGGACAAGGTCGGTGTAAAACTCTACGACCTGGCTACGCTGCCTGGCCATGAGCCAGAGCTTCGCCTGCTCCCTGCTTGGAGGGTGGTCATGGACGCGATTAAAAAAGAGGGGGGAAGTGAGGTAACCTGTGAGGCAACCGCGGAGACGGTCCCTGCAGCCGTGTTAAACCCTGATCGGCCCAGGTCCCACTCTCCCTCTCCCGTCCGCACCCCCTCCCCGACGAAAGCCAAGGACAGAGCGCAAACGCCACCTGTAGCCTTGCCGCTATCCCACCAGCGACCCCAGAGCCGCCAAACGTTAATTGATTATGCAGACAGTGACTCTAGTAGCGACAGAGAGTCTTTCGACCCTGGCCCCAAAAAAGATCTGGACCTATTCCCTCCAAATATGCATAACAATTGGTTGCGGATAAAAAAGAAAGGCCTTAAGGACAGAGACGTTGACACTGCAGCAGAAATCTTTGTAGC
>VXBN01000368.1:0-30094 GCA_013397395.1 Sinosuthora webbiana
AGATAAAGACACACTGCCCCACCCGGTTTGAGCAGCTGGCCATTAACAAAAGATCCCCCCTGGAGTTATGAGGGATGGGTCATGGAAAAGATAAAGAAAACACGCCCCCAACCGGTTTTAACAGATAGTAATAGAATACACACCTCTGGTTACATCTTGCATTGCAACCCAAGAAACAGATGTATTTTTTCAAACCTCTTGTTTTCTCCACCATTAGAAAAACCTCATTGTTAATAGTGAAACTGTTAAAATAGTGAAAATATTTATGAACTGTCAGAGTAAGAGAAAAGGATTGTGAGACCAATGACACAGCGACATGAGCCACAAATGTCTCTTGCTTACAAATAAAAAAAGAGAAAAGGACATAAACCTCAAAACTCAACCTCAAGAAAAGCCCAGCAAACAGAATCAGCAATCAAGAAAATGAGATTTACCACGAGGTTTGTGGGGTGGGAGGATGATATTGTCCTTGGGGTCTCCTTTTTGCCAACAGGTGCCATCTCATCCTCTCAAAGGGACAAAAGAATTAGAGAATTTCATAATGACCGCATTTTAAAGGAGTGATACTTTTCACTATACATTTTTAGGTATGCTTACATACTATAATAAGTACACTCCAACTTCTAAAAGTACTTTCTGGTGTTTTGATTCCTTTCTGGAAGTTAAACAACTCATCTCAGTCTTTCTGGCTTCTTAATGGAAAATAAATGAAAAAAAAACAAAATCTCTTGATGTAAATCCTACAAAATTAGGGAATCTGTAATGGTGTTTCCAAGGCAGCAGTAACAGAAATAATTGTCAGAAATTGTTGGGAGATTTCAGTGGTTTGTTTTTGGTTTTTTTTTAATCACTTAACAAAACTAATGCAAGAAAATAATTTTGAGAGCAGTTCAGTCACACAATGGATTGATTCCACATTTAAACCTTTTAAACTGACCATCCCTCCCATTCATCTGTGTACAATGTATTCCACAGATGAAAAATCTTTATTGCTATAAATTCATTACCTGGTTCTTCTACTCATTTCTTTTTTTCTGTTCATTCCCTGCTTAATGATATGACTTAAATCTAGTTTGCAAAAGTTCTGATGCCTCCTAAATGATGACTTTTGGGCAAAACTGGAGATGCTCTGGTGTCAGGTAAGTACCTGCTCTTAATTACATTGCAGCCTTGGACACAGTGCAAAAAACCATAAAAAAATAAACACTATAAAGAATAAGGATTCCATGTAAGCCAGGCACCTTGAGGGCAGGAAATAGTAATCAGATTACTCCTACTTGACTGAAATGGGCCCTCCCAGGACAGATATTTGAGTGGTCTTAATTAGTTTATATGATTAAAAAAAAAAAAAAAAAATCAGACTTTTCAGAACCTTTAGGACATCTTAAACAACTCATCCCAAATATATCAGGAACAGTGTGTAAGAACTGACATGCAAAGCTTCATACCTTTCAGTTTTGTTGTGTAGAAGAAGGGACAACCACTGTGGTTCAGAATATTTATCTGAGAATCAAATTATATTTTTGTGGAGTCCCTGATTTCTTTGCCTGCTCTAAACCAGACTGATTTTCTCCCCCATGAGCAGCCAGGCGTGTCTTTACTTGTGGCATTGTAATTTATTTCTCCACAGACTGGGATGCGATAATTACGATTTATCTAGAACTAACCTGTTGCTAAATGGTTCTTCTTTCTTCTGCATGACAACCACAAAACCTGATTTTCTGGACCCTCACAAAAGACAAGTTCCTAAAAGTGACCGAGAGTTTTGCCCCTTTTGGGATGTGGTGCTGTAAACACCGTGTTTTTGAAAATAGCTGTACACGACTGTACCAGTCAGGAGAAAACACTTCCATCACCTCTTCCAGGGGTCCAAACCTGAGATGTTGATACTCCAGAAAAGCTGGAGTTACTCTCCTTTCTCTCTGTGGGCTGAAGTTGTACATGGAAACCCAAACTCTCCCAAGAAAACTGCGTGTCCTCAGCTGGCATTTGCTCCATTACTTCCTCAGAAATACAAAGGCATAAGTTAATAAATAATTCATGCTTTTTTTTTAGTCTTTTTTATCTGTATGCCAGGGATATGATGATGTTTTTCCAGGTCAGTTCTGAGGAAGAATTTTAGGGGTATTTTTGTAATTCTCAGCTTACACACAGCAGCCACCAGCAAAGCCCTTTTTAAGATGAACCTGAAAAGTTGAATCTGACACGGGGACCTATTGCAGTGTGAATTTAATCAATAACCCAGAGCTTAGGTCATTCCATCATCCAGAAACAGAGAGGAAGGAAGGCTCCTTGGTGGAGATTCAGCTCGAGATTGGAGTGTTTACATTCAGGCAATAGATGCAGATATCTCCATGTGAGTGAGGCATTTATATTCTCATGGCAGTAATTAAAACACCAATCAATATAATTAGTGGAGCTCAGGGAGTGATTCAATAAACAAACATGTTGGGACTTTGAGATGAGCTCAGTAACTTCTCAGGATCCATTGGTGCTACTGACTTTCTATATTGAGCATTTATTACATAGTTCATTGGTATCAACATGATTTTATATAAATATATAAATATATAAATACATATAAATATATAAGTATATAAGTACATAAGTATGTAAATATATATAAATATAAATATATGAGTATATATCTAAATATAAAATATAAAAATATGATATATAAAATATATTAGTATATAGATACAGATATACACATAAAAATATTTATATTCCTATCAATATAACAGTATAAATAAACATATCTTCTTATCAAGGTAACCAGACTTAAAAAGCATAAACAAAGCAATTAAATTTCATTGTCTACAATACAAATTTTAATAGGGTCACTTGAAATGCCTTAAGGTGTCTGAAGCATCCAGGAGAGCTGACAGCTGGAGCCAGTTGGGATCAGGGAAATCCATAATGGCACTGGATGTCTGTAGAGGACAATCCTAGACCAGGGTGCTCCAAGCTCCATCAAACCTGGCCTTGGACACTTCCAGGGATCCAGGGGCAGCCACAGCTTCTCTGGACAAATCAGAATAACTGGCTTTTCACAACCAAAATTAATTTGTAGCTTTCCAACCAAGATACATTTTCTTATGTTTGTAAGAAACTCTGCAGTACCACGATGCAGAAATAATTTTGTTGGTATCATTTTACTCCTGCAGGCTTCACAGAAAGAAACCAAGGAGCAAAAAAAAAAAAAAAAAAAAAAGAAAAAGGAAAAAAGAAAAAAAAAAGAAAAAAAAAAAAAAAAAAAAAAAAAAAAAAAAAAAAAAAAACCAAGGAAAAAAAAAAAAAAAAAAAAAAGAAAAAAGAAAAAAGAAAAAATGGGGGAATGTGTAAGGGAAAAACCCAGCAGTTTTCAGACAAGCAACATCCTTACTATTCAGTGGATGCTTCATGCCCAGATCCTTTCTCTGGAAGTTTACAAATGTTCTCTGCTCTGCCGAAATGACCTTTACATGCCATCAGAAAAGAGTTACTGCAAAGAACACACGACACCAAATACATCCCCCAAAAGCAAATGCCACCTCCTCATGTAAATGTCAGCAGGCAAATCTTTTGGCAGGAATGCTGATGGGCAAAGTGGAGCCCTGGAGCACCAGCACAAGACAAGTTCCAGGAGTTCAAGTCATGTACATTTATTTTTTGAAAGACTCCAAGTATTTCTTTTGTCTTGTTTGGATTTTTCTGTGAGTCTCAATGATTGACAATCCCTAATTAGCAAAGGAAACTTTGAAAATAACAAGCTCTGCAGGAAAGACAAAGTTAACATTTATACTCCAGTGCAAATTAAATAATCTGAAATGACTTTATACTTTTATCCCTGTCTTATATATATTGCAAATTTATTTTTCTTCGGTTGGTTTAGACTAAGTCTCTGTCTCTAAATTATGAAATATGCCAAGCAGGGAGTAGATTTTTCTTCAGAATAAATGTGACTTCTGTAAAAATCAGCTCTGAAAGTTCTTTTATTTTCTACAATGGCTTTTTCGCCTTCATACAAGGAATTAGGATATTTCAACGTAATCTCAGCACGTCCCTCTTAAAAGAGAAAAGGATGGAGAAGAAGAATTTTTATGACTCCTCAAAACTGATACCAAATGTTATCATCCTTTGCACACACATTTTATTCCCTCCTCATGGACACTAATTACTGCACAGTCTGTAACAAGTTGAAAGGCAGATCCCGTCCCTGGAGCCCTGCTGACCCACATTGTCAAATCTCCTTATTCAGACAGCTACCACAGTTTAAATCAGCTGAAAATCTGCCCTCATAAATTGTTCTCTGCAACAAGATCTCAGATACGTTGCCAGTCCTTCATCTTTAATTAACTTTCTCTGTTACAGCATTTACGTGGAAGCATCAGGATAAAAAGAAAGGACGAGGCACTTTCTTCTTGCAATCCTTCTAAGAGGTTTCTCCAAGTGCTGTTGGGATGGACACTCTGGATCTGTGTAATTCATGGAAGGAACTATTCCATGTGGGGAATGACAAACATTCAAATAGGAGCTAACAGGATAAAAAAAAAAACCACGTCGTAGTCTCTGAAAGGCTTCCCTTAGAGAAAGGAAAACTGAACCCAAAGTGAAAATTTCAAAGCAGCAGGGAAGATTAGTTCTGCCTTTCATGATCTTATTATTGGCTTCGGCAGAATAAAAGGAAATCTCAAGGCAAAAAGAAAATCGACTTTGCCAACACACACGCTCCATTCAGACAACTCTTTGTGCTTTCATGTTGTCCCATTTCTCAGCTGGAGAATCATCAACTGTGTCGGTAATTTTTGCTAATTATGGTGAAAAGACAAGGATGACATTTCTGGCACAAGAATAAGTAGATTTAA
The DNA here is from genome assembly GCA_013397395.1 of Sinosuthora webbiana. Lineage (NCBI taxonomy): Eukaryota > Metazoa > Chordata > Aves > Passeriformes > Sylviidae > Sinosuthora > Sinosuthora webbiana. The sequence continues at coordinate 4,848 of VXBN01000368.1, forward strand.
ACTGGCCACCAGTAAATTTAGGCTACGCTTAGTTAGGTGTTTTTGAGCAGAACAGATTCCAGGCCAAGCTTTTAGCAGGTTGAAGACACCAACCAGGCTGGTTAATTTTAAGATAGAGTTTGGTTAACTAATAAATACAATGGTTTCAGTAGCCGAAGTCTGGAAGTGGAATGAGATTACCTCAATAATCAGTGGGGAGAAATATAAAATGTATGGGGTGGTGTGAATTGGGTGTTGATTTCTCCTGTATCATTTCACATGGAGCAGAGAATGTTTCAGCTGGACATTAAAACTGTGGACAGCTAAAATCTGGGATGTGAGAGCACTGTAAATCCAACAGAAATTCCAAATTCAATTCCCCTGACCCTTTTGCTCTCATCAGGTGTTTGGTCCATCATGACTGCAGAGTGTGTTTAGGGGTTTTGCACAAGCCTGTTTGATGTTTGCTGCTTTGTTTCCAATTTCAACATTCCTTTTTGGGCTCTAGAGATACAAAAAAAAAAAAAAAAAAAAAAAAAAAAAAAAAAAAAAAAAAAAAAACACCCAACCAACCCCTTTCTCAAGAAAAAGAAACCAAGCAAGTACACTTTTCCTGGAAGGAGCAGATCAGCCCGACTCCTTTGGAGACCTATTTTATCCAAGGCTGGACAGTCTTTTTCTGGCCGTATTTAACTTCAGGAAATAATTTTGTCTGATTATGGTGAAAGCCATTTAACACTGACTTTCCTTGGTTGAGAATACTCAGTAGTGTACAAGACAAATGAGAAAAAAAGATCATATAACAGCAGTGTCCATAAGTAAGAATCTCTTAAAGTCTGCATGCTAGATAGCCTACAATCCTGAAAAAAAAAAAAAAAAAAAAAAACAAAATCAAGATGTTTTGTGCATTTAAACTGGAGTTTCTGATTCTTTTATCCAAGGAAATGAAGGAGTGGCCAAATTCCATGTGCCAGTCAAGGATCTCTCCCTCCATGCTCAGTCCTGTGCCCATCCCTTCTTTGGCAGAATTAACTGGGTTGTCAATCAGTGTTGTCATGACCAGCAGAGCAGAAAAATGCGGACAGGACTGGAGTACTGACTCCAAGAGCTGAAATTAGGCACAACAGAGCCAAGACATTTCTCAGCCAAGTAGCCAACGTGAAACTCCTCTTGGAAAAGGTGCATAGGGCTGTGAGGGCTGAAAATACAACTGCAGTAATATCAGAGATTAAAAATTATTTTGGTATAATTTGTCTGGGATTAAATTCTCTTTAGGCTGGCCTGCCATGTTCCCTTGGGGCTCAACAAGGAATTTGGGATGTATCTGCAGATTCCTATTGGGTATCTGGGAAAGCACAGAGAGAAAACATTTCGGCTTTCTCTCTGAAGTAAGAAGGACACAAGTGAGGAGTGATGGTTTGGGTTGCTCCTACACCACAGCCCCAAAGGCATGGTCATGGCTCCTGTAATCATCTCCAATGCAGCACTGAACTTTTCTCTGCCACCAGTCTTTGTCATGACTCGGGGTCAAGAGTTTTCATTAAAACTTGAAAAACCCTTTTAAATAACCTGAATAATACAGATCTTTTCTCCTGAACTGATATGGCTGGTGTATATATATAGATATAGATATATAGATATAGATGATATAGATATATATTAAATATATATATATATATAAAGATAGATAGATAGATAGATAGATATGTAAATAAATAGGTATTTCCTTGGAAATATATAGAGACACTGCAAGATCCATTTTCAGTTGCACCGCCAACATGTGTTTTAGTCTTGTTTTCCAAAAGAACTGAGCATTTAAAATTATTAAGCTATTTAAACTATTAAAGCCCAGGAAATCAAACACTGTTTGTAGCTCCACACTGTTCAGGGAGTGAAGTTTGCTGGATACCAAAGCTTAAAACTGTCCCCAGTGCCATATGCTCCCCAGATCTTCCCACACCTGGTGTGTGTTCAGAATCCATCCACAGGGGACTTTGATCAGGGGACTCTTGTCTCGCTGAAAGTCAGGAGGATTTTCATTCTTCGGTGACTAAGCAGCTTCTGAAAATGCAATGCCTGCTCCTCAGGGCCCTGGATCCCTTTGGAATAAAACATGGGAATTAAATCTCTCTCATCGTGGTTGCGAAAAGATGAGTAACAGGCGAGTGTGGGTTTGTCAAGCGGAAATCATCTTAACTGAGTCTGATCTTTCTTATGCACTTTGTGAAAAAAGGAAGAAAAACAAATTGATGAGATGTACTGTGGCATTGGTAGGGCTTCCAACACTATTCCTCATGAGAGTTTAAAGAGAAATTAAGGAAAAACAACCTTGGTGAAATGATTGCACACTGAGGATCATTCCGTTATACTCCATTCTCAAGGAATTGTCAGCAATGTGATGTCAAAACTCAAATGGATGAGGCTTGGAGCAACCTGGGATAGTGGAAGGCGTCCCTGCCCATGGCAAGGATTTCAAACAAGATGATCTTTAAGGTCCTTTCCAACCCAAACCATTCCGTGATCCTGTGAAATTGGGAATCACTTGAGTTGTAAGCCCAGAAATGAGAAACTATGAAAAGAAATCCTTGAAAATTCTTGGGTTAAAAAATGCCATTGTATTTTCACATGCCTGTTTAATGAGCTAAACCAGAATATGATTTTAATAGCAGTAATCTAACTGCTACTTTCTTTGAAAAAATGCAGTACTTTCAGCTTTTCTATAGTTTGCCAATCCTCTGTATTGCCTTTCCACTAATTACTTTTGGAACATAACATCATTACATCAATATGATTCATGCAACCCGACTTCAAACTCCCATTTTCAAATGCCTAAATCTGAACTGGTCAGAATGGATTTCCTTCAGCAACAGTGGAGACAAATCAACACCTCCAGAGGAGAATTCGTCTCCATGTATTACAGTAACAAAATGGTCACCAAATGAATCAATTTCTGGAGGCAACTTCTTCTATTTTATCTCTATTTTCTATAAACAGAACCTTCCTGAGCTTAGAACAACTTAGAGCAGCATCCTTAGCATTTAAACATTGAAGAAAAGGGATATGGATCACCCTTGGAGTTGCCTAAGCCTCACTCTTCTGTTTTTTTCAAGTGTGAGACTGTACACAAGTTATAAACATTCCACAACCATCTAATAGTGGTGTTTTAAATGTTACGTCTCACAAGGGCAATTCCTCCTTAGAAGAAATTTTATCCTTTTTCTTTCCCCTTAAGCATTCAACAAGCAGGAGGTTTTCAGGCAACAGAGGAGACAACGGGAGACACCTTCCAGAGACAGTCCATATAAATGATGTTCTTAATGTTCTGCCATTACGAGTCACCAACTTCCCCCAGGTGCAATTTACGGTCGTTCCCACACCTGTTTAGTCCTGCTGATTTGTCCTTCTTCCTTTATAGAGCTGTTTAACAGAGCCTGTGTTTCTAATTTCCTCTTTTATTTTCCCTCATAAATATTATTCCCACCCTGGAGAGGCAGGAACCTTTATCTCTTACTGCAGCACATTAAGTGCTGTGGTAGTCACCCTGCTCACATCAGGGATCTTAATCAGATTTCAGGTGTCAGCCCGATTCTGAGGGAATTTTCAATTTTTTTTTTAAGGAGAATGGAAAAATATTTAAGGGAAAAGTCTAAGGATGTTTGCAGCCCACTGTAAAGGAAAATGACCAAATGTACCATGGTTAAAATTCTGCCAAAATCTCCCCTCAGTGTGCTTGAATTTAGACAGGGAAAGCTTTGCATTCAGTCCTTGTTTTAGAGAAATAATCCTTATTTTAGAACCCAAAAAAAGGTCTTTATTATAGAGAAAATAAATGGGAACTGAGGAACACAAGAGGGAGAAGGAGCATGTCTTTGTTATGTACAACCCAGCACAAACCTTTGCGTGGAATTTCAAAGACGTTGAGGATTTGCCAGAGACTTTCAAAGAATTAAAGGAGATGAGATTTACCTCCCTTTCTAATAGCTCCCAACTCAGCTTCTGGGTTGCTTTGTTCTATATTCTCTAGAATAATTGTTAAGTAAGGAGTTCAAAATTTAGCCAAAGAGCAGCACTGGGGGCATTTCCAGTTGAGCTGTACGTTTAAACCCTGGAACCACTTTCCAATATGGCACATTAGGTAATGCCCAGCTTCTTTGTTTTAATTAAATTGGGATTTCCATCTGCTGAGTTTTACCTTGTTCTCTCCATTCCTCTGATCCCCCATTTTGATGGATGCACCACAGCAGGAAAAAATGGAGTGGCTAAACCTGGCTCAAAGCCAACAAAGCCAAATGAGGCAGGCAGAGAAGAGTGCCACAAGGATTTTTTTTTGTGATATAAATACATATATTTAAGAGCAGGGTAGGAATTTTGACATTGTTTAGAGGAGCTGGCTGTCCACGTTGTCCAGAGCTGGTTAACCTCCTCCCCAAGAAGAAGATGTTGCATGATGTGGAAATGAGGAACTGGGGGATATAGACAAAATATAGATTATTTGTCATACAGACATCCAGGTCTGAACCGTTTCTCTCCAGCCAGTGGAAATAAAAAAGCCCTTTCAGGGGGTCATTCCACCAGAGTATCTCAGTCATAGCCCAAATAACCTTTTTTCTCTCCAGTGAATATTCCAAGGGTCTGCACTATGACTAACTCAGCTGCAGGCAGCTAAAGCCCAGTGGAATTATGCTTACTTGGTAGAACTTGGATTTTTCTATTCCATTGCCCATTTGGGAAAACAAATGAGCAATTCTCTCATTCTCCAAACTAACCCAAAATATAGATGTGACCATGGATTTACAGGAACTCAACGGGCAACAGCATCTTGCAAGCCCACTGAGTAAGTAATATCTAACTGGCAGCGGGAGAATTCAGCCTGGGAGCACATTTGGATTTAAATCAGGTCTGTAGAACGTCAGGCTGTTCTGGAGAAATTTTAGAAATGACCATTTGGTGAACTCCCACAGCTCACACTGGAAGTGCCTTAGGATGCAGCCTAGGAAAGCCTAAAGCCTTTTCTGCACCGAGGAATGAATTCACTGCAGGGAGATCTCCCTGCTCCCAGCCCAAATGGAAACTGCAGCTCTCGTCTGTCCTGTTTAAGTTTAACCATCTCTAAATCACGGTGCTGCATCCACCTGACAGCTGCTCAGCCACAGCTTCTCTGGGCTCTGCAGAGTGCATCTGTGGCCCTGGGAAATAATTGCCATTTTAAAAAGCATTCGGATAATTGTCCAACTGAAAGCGTCTGATGTAATTTGAAGGTTGTGTCACAGCTCGCAAGGGAAATGTTTTTATAGCACGGAATCTAAGGAAATTAAATGTCTAGAAGTCAGATGGGGGTGTGTGATCATTGTAATGACCACGGTGGTGCCTGTGGTTTAGCAGAAATAGATCTTATCCATCAACTTCTCACTGGCAATTTGTGCTAAGGTGAAATAACAGGAGCAAGAAGGTCTCCTGCAGTGGGAACAGCTGAATTGAGTTCCTTTGGCTTTTTGTAGCAAAAACAATGTAGAAATGTGTCTCTTTGGTGCAGGGGGAAAGACAGTAACCTCCTCAGGAAAGCTGATAATTCTTATTTACAAAAAATGGAAAAAAAGGTGTCTATTTATTGTGGGGAGGTCAAGGCCTTTACACAGGTTTCCCAGAGAAGCTGTGGCTGTCCCTGGATCTCTAGAAGTGTCCAAGGCCAGGCTGGGCAGGGCTTGGAGCACCCTGGGATAGTGGAAGGTGTCCCTGCCCATGGCAAAGGGTTGAAATTCGATGGTTTTTAAGGTCCCTTCCATCCCAAACCATTCTGTGATTCTGTGATTCTTTGATCATAATTTGCATTGCTTATGAAGCAGTTCCACATGCCTAAATCACCTGGAGACATTGGCAAGAACTCCTCCTCTCTGTTTTTCAGGGAAGGATACTTCAACATCTGCCCCTAAATCCATTCAAAGTAATAATTGCCTTGAAAAGTAAAACTCTAGAATAAAAAAATAAAACACCCGCCTTTGATGATCAGTGACAGGACCATGAGGAAATGGCTTGAAGCATTTCCAGGAGAGGTTTAGGTTGGAAATCAGGAAAAGGTTCTTCCCCTAGGGGGTGCTGGGCACTGCCCAGGCTCCCCAGGGAATGGGAACATGCCCAAGGTTGCCAGAGCTCCAGGAGAGTTTGGATAACACTCCCAGGGATGCACAGGGTGGGATATTTGGGGTCGCTGTGCAGGGCCAGGAGTTGGACTGGATGATCCTTGTGGGTCCCTTGCAGCTCAGGATATTCTGTGACCCTTTGATTCCAAGAGTTGCACAAACAGAAGCCAAACGTTGAGATTTGGGCAGTGGAATGGTTTTGCGAAAAGATATTTTGTAAAAACGTGTCTTCCACCAGCTACTGAACCACCCCTTCTATTCAGCCAAGACACAGGATGTTAAAAACCAGGAGACAAAAGCACCATTGCTTTTCAGGGTTGCACACAGCAGGTTTTATTTTTGGCTTTCTGCGAGGCTACAAAGTGCTGCCGCCTCGCGTGGTTCAGTGTGGTTCAACGGCTTCAAACAAACAACCAGCAGTTCATCTCAAACAGGGGCTGGATGTTGAGCAATGTTTGCAAACAGTGAATGCTGAAGGGCACAGCCATGGCTGAACTTTAGAATTCAGCTTGATGTTTGTCGTTTATTTTGTATTTGTTTTGGAGGAGGGAATTCAACCGAGTGCTAATGATGATTGAAGTTCAGGAATGACAAGTTAAACTCACAGATGTGTCGTACCAGAGACCAAATATAAAACATCGTTGCACGCAAACACTCAGAAATTCCTCTTTTCAGGGCGACTGTTTGTGGTTTCTGTAGGTGTTTACCAATCCCATGGTCATGGCTTAGCACTTAGTCCTTATGCACTCCCTGGAAGTAAGGAATGGGAATCGTTTGGAAATTGTGACAGCTGATTGAGTAGCAGGATGTTTTTCATTCAGCGTTCACGTGGTTGTCATGGGCTGAAACCAGTAGACAAATTTTCCCCTTTTGCAAGAGTCATAAAAATACCAACTTGCACAACTCAGAGGATAAATAAAATAAACCAATGGAGCTAAAGACGGGGCTGATCCCAAAACTCCACTTACTCAAGAGGCACTACAGCACTAAATCAGATTTATTTGGCACTCATCAAGGCAGCTGTTCCCACAGGTGCATTGTGCCCTTTTGAGCATAAATCAGTAATGAAGATCAAAATTTGGCCATGATGGTGCTGGCCTGAAGGATGTGGAAGGTTTCATAACTGAGCCAACAATTCTCATGGTTGCTCTTCCCAGCCGTGGTAGTTCCCTGGTGCCTGGACCGTGTCAGATCCCACCTCCTGGTCCCACCAGTGCCTGGGACGCCGAGGGTGGCATTTACCAGTAGATGTCACTGGTGGAGCAGTGGGAGAGGGGACACCCACCCCGGGGTGTCCCAAACATGAGCTGAGGACCTGGTGATCTTCTGACTGCACAAACACACAGGCAAAAAGACCCAGAGCTCCAAGAATTTTCTTTTCATTATTTTTTATTTATTGCGTTGCCAGCAATACTTGGGAGAGAGAATTTTCAGACTGTCCAGAAAATGAAGCAGCAATTTCTTTCCCTGAAACATTTCTGTGGCTATTCTGGGGAAGAAAAGGATTGCAGGAGAGCAGGTTCAGCCTTCTCTGCTCATTTTACGTTCTGCCTTTCTTGCTGTGAAAGCAAAGCTCACACTTAGGGAATATGTTCTGGGTGAACGATGCCCAGTGCAGGTTCCTCTCCACTTCCACCTGAACGCCAAGAGGAGTGTCTCCAGCAGAAAGTGGCATGTGCTGAAAGATTTATCTACCTACAGCCTGAAATAAAAGGTCCCAGCAACAGCACAATCTCTGGAGCTTAAAGCACAGGATGGGAGTGCGTGCGACCTTTAGCTGAAGCTTTCACTGAGTCGTTACTGAAACAGGGCAAGATGAGACTTTACCCTCAATTAACCAATCTGGATCCAAAGAGGCACCACTGCCTCCAAACTCTGGACTCCAGGCTCAAAGGTTTTCTATTTTGGTCCTCAAGGGCTGTGCAAACCCAGAAGCCAAAGGTTTATTTCCACCTCATAACTTCTTAAAAACAAAAAAAAAAGGAAAAAATAAAAAAGAATTATGTAACAACCAGTACCAAATAGAAGAGTACAAGAAAAGAGAAGCAAAAACAGCATGGGATTGATCTGCCTAAATAAAAATGTGGATTGTCTCCTAGGCTGCCTTTCAGGTAGAGGAAATCTAATCAGGATGTTCAGAGGCATACAGGTCCTAAAATAAGTGTCTGAAATAGACCAAGTGAATCAGGCCGTGGGAGGTTTGGGGGGTTTTATTCAATCCATTTTTGAGCTCTCCGCCCTGGACAGGGAGATCTGCAAAGGAAGTGTCTAAACCCGGTTTCCTATCAAAAGAAAAGGCTGGGTCTGAAAATTAAGTGCATGTAAAAAATGTATTTTTCACTATTAATGAACCCCAAAGTGCCTGATACAACCCCAAAATTCCGATACAAGCTAATAATACCTGTAAGGTGATGCTAAGGTGAGTAGGATCTGTTCCTGCACAGTTCTAATTCTAGGGCTTCAATCCAAAGCTGAGATCTCCCAGGAAACAGTTTAATTTCATTGATTACTATTTAATATTCAGATTGGGTATTCCTTTTCACTGTGGCAGCAGATATCTAGGTCAGCACTTTTACTTCAATTTTCATTTGCATTCCCTTCTGTTTAGCTTCCGAGTGTGTGTGTGGTGGGGAAAAGCTTTGGAGAGTGGAATAAAACTATTTCACTGGCCCTGAGCACCTCGTGCCAAGCACTGTTTACCAGACTTTCTCTTGTATTTAATAAGAAATTCGGTCTAAGTCATTCGTTTCCTTAAAACTTTGCAAGTTATTTCTCTACAACTAAAAGAAGCCATCTGATTCATCAAGGCTGTTCCATAGATCAAAATAATTGCTTGGAGGTGGAAGGAAGAAACACACTGAGTCATCAAGACAGAGGTTTTAGTGAACCATGAGCCAGGATTTTTTCCTTCATTTATACTAATAAAGTACTTTTCAAAGTGTCTTGCACGTAGTGGGACGCAGAAACAATTATGAGATGGGTCTGATGTCTGCATCCTTAGGAACACGCACAGAAAGAACATTGCTTCAAAAATAACAATCCAAGCTCGTTTTTCTTCCATCTCTGGCAGGACATAACCTGTTACTAAAAACTCCTCCATAACATATTGCCAGGATGCTGGCAATAAATGTTGAAGTCTGTAACACGGGAGGACTCTCAGCTTCAAAAATACTGGAAGTGAAAGAACAGCAAAACCTGCTAAGTGCCATGAATTGCAATTAATGGAAAGAGTTAACGACACTTCCCTGGGTGGTCTGAAAAATTCTGAGGGGAGATCCTGGAGGTGATGGTGCATCCATGACTGTACCAGGGCAAGTCCCTGCTTATGGAATCTTGGGATCATTAAATTGTAGGTGCTCCCATTTTAGATTCCTGGACAACAAGGAAGTTTCACAAACCATTGAACCAGGTGGCACCAGCCCACTGGAGGGAGCAAAATCCAGCACTCACCTGAAGACACCAGTGAACAGCCCAACACAGTTTGTTTGGAACCACAGAAACATCGAATTATTGAATGGTTTGGGTTGGGAGGGACATTAAAAGGTCACCTTTTAATCCAACTCCCCTGGCATGAGTAGGAACATCTTCAACTAGATCAGGCTGCACAGAGCCTTGTCCAGCCTGACCTTCAATGTTTCCAGGGATGGAGCACCCACCACCTCTCTGGACAACATTTCAGCGTTTCACCACCTAAAGTAAAAAATTTGTCCCTTATGCCTAGTCTAAATTGACTCTCCTGCAGTTTAAAACCATTGCCTCTACTCCTATCACCCCAGGCCCTTGTCCAAGGTCCCTCTCCAGCTCTCCTTTACACCCTGGAAGGGGCTCTGAGCTCTCCCCAGAGCCTTCTCCTCTCCAGGTGAACACCCCCAGCTCTGCCAGTCTTTCCTCATAGCGTTCCATCCCTCCCTCCCCTTTCTCCCTGTCTCCATTTCTGACGGATCCTAACTGCTTTGGGGTCGGCAAGGACTTAGATCAGGGTAGGCAAAGGTGTTCTGCGTGGATTTGAGCAACCCCAAATTTTGAATGCAGTGAGAGGAGGAGCAGGAAATTTGCATTCTTCATCTGACTCTGCATGCAAGATCTGCAGCTCTCAAACCCCCTGCACAATGGCTCCAATTAGGTCCTTGGATGCCACAACTCCATAATTTCTAGCATCTGAATCAGGCTCTGCAGTTTAATCTTCAGACAAATTCCATAAATAAAATATACAGTGGAAATCATTTGCTTTCTTATTACAGCCACAAACAGACTAATAGGCAAATAAATGAGTGCAATCAAACCGAATGTTCTCTTGGTTATTTCATGGGAGGCAAAAAACCATCTGCAAACAAAATCAGACATGTTTTGTGAGTTTGAGATACACAAGTGTTTTGGAAGGATAAACAAAGTAATGAAACCTGGCTGGTGTGGAATTCATTTTAATTCAGAAGAGGAAAAAGAGCCATTTATATGGGAGCTCAATAAAACAGGCAGCAACTCAGGGAGAAGCATTTTGAGAACTGGAGGTGCCAATGTGTGCTGAGAACCAAGATTCTTTTCCACCTGAAATTGTTGTCTTATTTGCTTCTCTGTGCTCCTTGTGGGGGTGAATCCAAGCTGATAGGAGATGGGAAGAACTGAATTGTTAGTGTTTCCTACCATAAATACTCTATTGTTGTTATATTTCACATGGAAATTGTATAGACCTTTAAAACTAAAAGTCTTTAACTTAACCTGCAAGTTAAGAGCTATGGAAGAGAGCAGGTCAGGGAACAAAAAATCAAAAATACCTCTTAAAAACCTTTAAATTTTGCCTTTCATTTCACCATTGCCCTGCTAACATGGGAAACTGCCTGAATGTGGGTGTTCCAGTGGTCCCACACCTCAGTCCGAGACTTAAAGGCACCAGCAGAAATACTCAGGGATGTTCAGCACTGGGATCTTCGGGCATTGGCAGAGTGAGCTGGCAGCTCAGCACAAGTGCCAGGAATGTCAGTAATTCCTGAAGAGGGAGTTTGGAACCTAAGGAAACATTACTGAGTTTCTAACAGCTTTTCCCAGTAGAGATCTGGTGTGCAGTAAAGAAAACTGCTGCACACTGGAGTTACTTTGGAGCAGTCCCTGCAAGCAAGGATTTAGTTCATGGTAAAAAGAGTGCAAGGAACCTCTCTTCACTTTGAGAAGAAATAAATTACACAATCCAAAGTCCTCCAAGTGACAATTAAATGAAACACATCCGTCAACCCAGACCTGAGAGAATTCTCAGAAGAAAAAATCTATTTGTCTTGTTGAGCTCAAAATCTCTCACACACAGGAGCTCAGAATGACACATTCTGAGTTTTCCTGTTGATAGGATCCCTTGGAGATAAAGACACCGATAAACACCTTAGAGAAAAACTCAAGAGGCTCAGCTTGGAAACCTGGAGCCAAACTTTGTCCTCAGGGCTGTGAGTCCGGTAGGGATGGGAGAGAATGGCAAAGTTTAGTGATTGGCTTAGTGCAATTCAGTCAAAGATTGGATTTGATTGATGCCTTGAGTTTTAGCTTTCATTTCAGATTCTGTGGTGCCCAGAGGTGCAGCTCTGAGCTCACAGTCAGTGTCACTCAGCTCTCTGCACACAGCAGGGACACAAAACAAATCCTTCTCCTGCTGCACACCAAGGACAACTGGCACAAGTGTTCAGGCCCCAAAGCACAAACAACGGTGGCTGAAGGGGGAAAACAAGAAGGATGGGACTGCATCACCTGCAGCTGGGATTGGACAATTCAACCCCAAGATGCAAATGGACCAAAACTTATCAAAGTGTGAGACCTGGTGACCATTTTGTCCATTTTGTGACCATTTTGTTTCCAATTTGTGTCCATTTTGTGACCATTTTGGGTCCACCTAGCCCCAGCCAGGCTCTTGTCCTGCCCAAGGTGTATCCTAGAGGCATTTTAATAAATATCTACTTTATTCTCCAGCTCTGTCCAGTCTCTGTTTCAGGTCAGCCTTCCCAAGGCATCAGGATGATCTTGGATATCTTTCCAACCCTAATTTTTCTATGATTCTATGATTTTAAGAGTTCACCACCTCCTGGAATCTACAAGGACCTTCATTCACAGGTGCCTTCATCCCTTAAAAATCTGCAGCTGCACCATCTGCAGTGCTGCATTAAAAGCACCCAAATCTGGTGATATTTTCCTTAGAAAGACCTTTATGCAGTAAAAATGGAATAGAAAAGAAAGAAGTGCTTTCCAATCTGCTGCCTCAAGTGGAGTAACATCCCTGGGTGGATCCAGGTGCACAGGTGCTCACCTGGAGTGAAAGGGTAGAGGCCAAGAGAGCTGTTCCAGATTTTGGAGTGCAATAGGGAGAAACATTGCAGAGATACTCATTGCTCAGAGCCTTGTCCAACCTGACCTTCAGTGTTTCCAGGGATGGATCACCCACCACCTCTCTGGACAACATTTCAGTGTTTTACCACCTGAAGTAAAAATATTCTTACCCAAAAGTGCAGGGCTGCCCCAGTGGTGGCTGGTGACAGCGTGTTTGCTCCATTTGTCACTGACTACAGAACTGTGACTGCATTAAATGTGCCCCTGATTGATTAAACCCCACAGATTTATACAGCTGGGAGCTGGCACAGGGATTCTGCATCGCACAAGAAGATTTAAGGGCAGTGGCATTAGTGGTGTCATTCCACACGTGTCACATGTGTAATCACGACAAAGAGGGCAAACCCAATCCAAGCAAATGCTGTCAGAGATAACCAGCATCAGGCAAAAAACATCTACAAATAAAACCATCACAGGCCTTCAAGTCCGATCCCTGCCTCTGTCTGTTGGGAATAAATAAAGGACTCCAATCTTGTTAGCATTAAGCAGATTTTCATTCAGAGTGTAAAGGATGGCTCTTCCAGGGAGATGTATCACAGTGAATGATCCCATCTCATCCTTCTTCAAGGAAAACCTATGCCAATTTAAAAGAAAATCAAATCAGCTGTGCTAAAAGGGTTTGGCTGGTTTTATCTTCTATTTTTTATTCATTCTTAACCCTATTCTTCTTTCTCATCTCAGCATTTTAATTCTTCACAGAGGAGAACGAGGTGATACCATTTTTAAGGGGAAACCAAGTATTTACCTCACTGAGAAATCAACCTTAGGTTTTAAGAAATGTCACTCTGTGGCAGCAATTTATTCCAGGGTAAGATTTCATCTTTGCATCTGATCCCTGTGATCAGCAGCAAAGCCTAAAGCAGGAAACATCTGATATCAATGTAATTCTTCTCTCATACTTTTCATTCATACTTTTTAAATACCTAATCTTGAAAATTCTCTGTCGCCATAACTACATCTATATGAGGATGTTGAACAGCCTCAAGAATGTTCCTGAGTCCAGCTGCTGCAGAATCACCCATGTCTCACACTGGAGTCTCTCAGACACCAAAACAATGCAAAAATCCCTGTGAAAAACTGAGGGTGTTACTCATGTCTTCAATTCATTCATGTTCTACAAATCCTTTTTCGGGACTGAGTAACCAGAACAGTCAAATCCATCTGGAAGGGACCAGTCTGTACTTGTACTTGTGTCACCTGCACAGAAGAAAGAATAAAGTCACAGTTGTTCCCAAATCAGGGGTGAACAACAAGGAGACGGATATGTGAGCACAGAGAATCACATCATGAAAGGAAAGGAGGCCACGCTTCCTTTACAGACTTGGTTTATTTGAACCTGTTTTTGTCCAGCCGTCCTTCAGGGTGCTGTATCAGGAGGTTTGTGTATCTCCACTCAACAGAAATACCTTTTCTGGATGGAGGTGCCTGGTGTGGCCCCTGGAGGAAGTCTGCTGTTGTGGAAAGAGGGCATAGTGGAAGATCACCCTGCCCTCAGACCAGGACTCACAGAAAAATCACCACACATTCCCCAGGCTTCCCAAATTCAGGTTTCTAAGCTGATTCAAGGTATTTTCAAGGGACCACATCCAGGTTACACACACAGTATTGATGGTGACTTTGAAAGGGAATTTCTGCATGGGCTGTGACCAGTTTTGCTCCAAATGCCACAGAAAGGCAGTAAGGCAACACTTGTCTCCCTTGGGGCTGTGTTTGCCCTCATCCCAACATTTACTGAGCTTACCTAGGTCCAACTGATGCAGAGAAATGGAGCCAGACAGAAAAACACTTCTTCAAGTTGTTTTTTATCCTGACATTCAGGATAGTATTTGTAGTTAGAGGGAGTTCTTAGTTCTTGCAGTTAGAGTGGAAAGTGTTACTGTGGGGGTAGAACAAGGGGGAATGGTTATAAAATGACAGAGGGCAGGTTAGATGGGAAATTGGGAAGAAATCCTTCCCTGTGAGGGTGGGGAGGCCCTGGCACAGGGTGCCCAGAGAAGCTGTGGCTTCCCTGGATCCCTGGAAGTGTCCAAGGCCAGGTTGGACAGGGCTTGGATCACCCTGGGATAGTGGAAGATGTCCCTGCCCATGGCAGGGGGTGGAATGGGATGATTTTTAAGATCCTCTTCAACCCAAACCATTCTATAATTCCAACTCCTTTCATCCTGACCAAAATCACCAGTGAAATACAAGTGAATAGCAAAGCCCAGCTATGCTAAATAACTTCAGCTGTAGGCTCAGCCATAAATGAGAACCAGCAAAGCAAACTCTTCACAAATTCTTGGGGAAGACTCCAAGCAGCCTTCTAAAAGTTAATTTTGTACTCACTAGATTTTAGTCAGGGAAAGAGAAAAGGAAATTCTGAAAAAGACAGCACAGTCCACAGCAATTAGTTAGTGGAAAAGACAAAAATATATTGAGGGGCAACTGGGCCAAGTGAAAATGTTTTCTGTACATCCACCTGTGTTCGACCAGAAAATCAGGGTACATTCAGACTGCCAGAGCCCTGTGAGAATTTCGTTCCTCAAAATTGCAAGGGGGAAACTGTTGGGATTTTTTTTTTTTAATCACACAGAAAACAGGCTGAGTCTTGAGTCTTGAGGGACACACTCTGCAGGACACTGATTACTGGATTTGTAGGATGCATCCTTTGGGTCAGTGGGATTAGTCCCAGCACTACTCCTTCACCTGGTGCTGTGTGTCCTCCTTGTAGTCTCTGTATTTTCGGATGCCAGGATGTTTTCCACACATGAGAAGTCTGAAAGTCTCCTTTCCTTTGCTTTAGAAATAATACTTCATAAAAGATTTTACTTCATAAAGACTGAGCTGTAACCCATTGAATTTAGTTCCTTTGCATCCTCTGAGTTTTAGCTGGATGGTTTATACCGAAAGTGGGTGAAGGTTGTTAGATTCCTTTTCCTGTTCATTGTCTGAGAGTGCTTAGAGCTCAGGAAAGACAACCTTAACCTTCACTTTTGCTGTGACACATGTACTGCAGTGTGAAAGGAAGGAACATGATTTATGACATGCTCACAATGTTCATACCACAACACAAATGCTGAGGTGCTACTGTGGAACATCTCCTTTCAAAAGTTCAAAATCCTAAGAAATAAAATTCAACACCCACAGGGTGCATCAGCAAGTTAAAACGAGGGAGTGATGTGAATGGGGTTTTATGTTGTAGCACATCTGACTCTGCATGGAAAGTTTTAAATTGAAATATATGATTTTGGTCCATCATTTTCCATTAGGAAAATGAACCCAGCTGAAAGAAAGCTGTGACACAGAGGCAGTGCTTCCTTACAACACAGGAGAGAAACAACTCCCATGCAGCATTTAAATGCTGAGGATGTAAAATGGATTTCAATGCACTCCTCTCAAACTCTTGTGGTCAAGGACTGCCCCAGATGTGAGTAACCACTACAAAACATTTACATTCTTCCAAAAAAGAGTGAAAATTACTGGTTTTCTACATTTGTCTGCAATTCAGTCAAGGTCAAAGTAACCTTAAGCATCAGGAAGCGATGAAGTTCAGGGACAGCACATTGATCAAAGTATAAAAGTTTCAGTAAAAGTGCAAACTCCTTTCAGGATGGAGCTTGAACAGCTTAGGAGAGGGCTGTGCCTGTGCTGATGACAGGAGACTGAATCATCCTCTGAACACGTCTCCACCAGTTCCTTCTCTTCTCTATATTCTCTCTGAACATTTATTTTTTTCCTGCAGAATGAGTGGTGAGTGCACAGGTTGCTGGATGGACCTCAGCCAAGCCCAGAGCACCACCAGCCTTGCTCCCATCAACTTGATCAGTTTTTTACATCTCCTTTTATCTCCTGCAGCACACCTGGGGACTTTGCACATTTACTGGGGTGTTTTGTTCTCTGGAAGTTGCAATATCCCTGTATTTCAGAGAGTAAAGAAGCCTGAAGCCATCACTCAAACATGAAAAGGGTCCTTTCATCACCTTTGCCAAGGTATTCCCCTTGTGGGCACAGCCCCCACATTTCTCTTTTGTTCTCCACTCAGTGAAAGTCCCACAAAGAGTTTTGGGCTATTACAATGACCTCACACCTTATACTGAGATGTGGTTAAAAAAAATCACAAATAAGCATCTATTTGAGCACATCTAATTGCTCAGAGCAGGAGGCAGAGTGGGGGGAAAAAGTCGTGATTGACATTAAATCCATTGAACTGTGGCTCATGCGTTCACTGCCTTGTCCAAGCAGAACTTTGAATTATTTAATCCACTTATTAAATTTGTTTTATTGGCTATTCTCCTTCTAACCATAAGTGCAGACATCACAGGGGACTGTGTAAATGTTGTTCTACATTTTATAAAAATTGATTGATGCTGGGACTAAAGTAGCACTTTCTGGAAAGCAATGGACTGGCTGAAATGATAAACGGTGCCTGTCACTTCCTGACTATTTTTAGGATAGAGAAAATATTGCATGACATCATATTAGTGACCAAGACTTGCCTTTATGCCAGGATTTCCTGCAGAATTGAATTCTTACCCCATCTTCCCACACATTCTGCACACACACACAAAAACATTTCGGGTCAGAAAATACCTGCCTTTATTTTACTGGTGACATTGCCACAGGTCAGTGGTAACCAGGTAGGAATGAGATATAAAAATAGGAGACAATGGAATAGAAATATTTGACTTTGAATTTACCCACAGTGATCATCAACTCCAACTCCCTGATCAATCCAAGCCTGACCAAAAGTGAAAGCACGCTAACAAAGGCATTGTCTAAACCTCTTAAACACTCAACTTGCTGCTGAAAGATAAAATAATTTTTTTTTTTTTATTTTATTTTTGCTTGCATAAGTTTTTCGTTCATTTTAAGCTTTGGATCCTTGTGGTTATTAAATGAAAAATAAATGCCCTCCTGAATCTGACCCACAGCTGAGTTTGGGATAGATGAGTTTAAACTGTGGAAATACCTTTAGTAATTGTAGAAGTTAATCAGAACAGATATTTCAGGCTGCTGCTTCCCCTGATGTTTTAAAGGATGAATTCACAAGGCTTTCAGTACCTAATGAAATTACAGGAAACAGGCACCTGCATGGTATTTGGAGATGGTTCAGAATGCTGTGCCTGAATGCAGCTTCTCCCACCCCATACTAATTTCCCTTCAACCCAATAAATGCAGAGACAGAATCGTAACTAGATGGGAAAGCAGATTTTTACTGGAATACGAGATTTGTGTTGAATGTTAATGAGCTGGGTCTTATGTTTGCAAGATTTTCATTTGAAGATAAGTTATTGTAATCCATTGAATCTCAACCATGTATCAGAAAGACTTTGCAGACCACATTTTCTAAAGAATTTAGGAAACTGGTGGTGAAAATAATGCATTTCCCAAAGAAATCAATGAGTTTCTCTTTCAAAATTACTTAAATGATTGTCATTGATGTAGATCCCTTTGCAGAACTTGGTTGTCCAGATGAAGATCAACACGATGGGAATCTCGAGTGGAAAATCCAGCTCCATTTCCTGATGTCCAGGAATCCTCTTCATCAGTGTCAGACGGGAAAAAGTCCTGCCTGGAAGCCATCTCCTGTCGAGGAATGAATCTCTGTTTGAAATGCAGACTGGCTTGCCTGGGAGGGAAATTTGAGTCAGAGAATAATTTGGGCTGAAAGGGACCTCTGGACATGGTTTGGTGCAACCCCCTTGAGTTGAGTGGGTCAAGTGTTTTGTGAAAGGAAGAGAGTGGCAGCTCTGACCTCCCAGTCCCCTGAGCTTGTACTGCTTTTATTAGAATGATTGCTCTCACTCAAGTTACATCCAAAGTTTTCAATCTAGTTAAATCTTTGGGTCAATGCCTCTGAACCCAGGGAGCTATATCCACAGGATATTTGCATCTGGGTGTTTTCCTTTTTTTTTTCCTAATTTCTACATTTTCCACTGCATTTCATTTTCCACTGCATTTACTGCCACACACAGTTTTTATAACGATGTGCTCAGCAATAAAACTTTTCGGTGATTGTGGCACTCAGTGTCTCAATTGCAGAGGCCCTGCTCTCCAGGAAGAGTCTGGAATCTCCCCAGAGATGGGAATTGGTAAAAAAAATCCCTCTTTCTACACTACTTGTGTGTGCATCTTTTGCTTTCCCTAATCAATGATCATTATCTTGATCCACAATTTTGCTCACCTTCCATTTTTCTTATCATGCTGCAGGTCCAGAAACCTAAATTTACAGTTCTTAACTGACAGGGTCAAATCCATGCCACAGGACAGAATTCAGCTGTCTGGAGACACCTGAGACTCCTGAACCAGCTCCCAAATACGAAGTGGAACCCACAGAAGACCAGTGCCCTAATGGAACCTCAACATGGCATTAGATGGTGGATTAGGCAATAAAATCCCATCCTAGAGTTTCAGAATTCCATTTTAAAATGGAGTTCAGACAACTCCTGTGCAGGTACCAGCCTTGCTGACAGTTTTTACAGGGAAAACAAGCTCTACAACACCTGGGCTGTACAGCAGCAGGAAATAAAAGCAAAACGAGCCTCATGTGACAGGATGGGGATAATGGGACATGAAATGTTCCCAGCAGTGAGAAAAAACAAGACTGTTCATCGTCCCTACCTCTTCTTCCTCCACTCAAAGTGGGGAGCTCTTTGATGCAGAGGGGAAACGTGAGAGGAACAAAGCAATCAGCACTGCTGAACATGCAAGAGTGTAGGATTGGTGTTTCTTTGAGAATCACCATGTAAAACTTCCGGGATTTCATTACAGAGAAGCCTGCAGAACAACCTCTTGGTCATAAATATATATAAACATACAGCACTAAACAGTGAATCACCCAATGCCTGTAGCTCCTGCCACATGTGGGAGTTTAGTCACGTAATACAACTGTCTGTTGTCTTAGCAATGTTTTGCACCTGAACTTCTGTTTGGTTTTCCAGTTGTCTTTAATTTCTGCTCAGCCTGAAATTCCACGCCGGGCTATTTAGGAAGGAACATCATTTTATTGCAACTCTTAGTGACGCTAGAGGGGATTATGTATTAAGAGCAGGGATTGAGCTCAGAATAAATGTTTGCTTCCTGCTGTGGAAGAAAAAAAAATAATAAAAGAAATAAAAGCCTGTGTCTATGTAAGTATTTATTTTTCCAGCTCTTACAATTTTCTACAATGGAAGTATTTTAAAAACATCTTCGTGTTCTTCCTCCTGGAGTGCTGTCTGCATTCCAGATCCAAGAGCTCCTCCAAAGCCATTCCTGCAGTTGATGCCTGGGAGAAAGGGGGAGTTTCTCATTCTGGAAAGGCTGTGGCATTCAAAGCTCCCTGTGGCATTCAAAGCTCCTTGCCTCACGTGGCTCCAGCTCTTTGCCAAGCACGGCGCTGACGCATCAGGAGCGTCACTGCCAGGGAAGCAGAGAGGTTTCCAAAGAGCCACGAGGCGCCAGGTGACGTCAAAGAGAATATTCTGTGGTGATGCATTCCCTACACCTCCAGCAGGTGCTTCCAAACAGGGAAAGAGTCTCAGTTTACCTTTTGACATTTTAGGGAGTTTAGCTGGAAAGTTCTGTGGGTTTCTCATTGTAATTGGCTCGGAGCCGGCACAGAAGTGTGGATTGGGCTCCGGGAATGTAACTCAAAGTCTGTTGTTCATCTCATTGAGCCAAGGGCCAAAAAACCCACCTAAGATATTAAGTACTAAAGAGAACAAAGAAACTCCACGCTTTTCGAGGTGTTGTAGCAAGTAGGAGACTTGTCTCTATGCTGTGCTCAGCTTTGCTTTTGTTTTTTGTATTATTTTCCTTCTTTATTAAAACCTTTTTGATTTTTCAAGGCACACTCTATCATGCCGTCTCACTAATTAATATTAGCCACGTCTCTGCCAGGCTGGCCCTCAGAAGCGCGGGTAAAACCCATAATATTCCTCCTTTGAAACTACCCATGGAACAGCAGCAAGGGCACTCCTCAGCAGCCAGCACCCAGCTGAGCCTGGTGGAGACGTGTTTGTGAGGCAGGAAGGGAAGGCAAAATGAAATACTGGATGAGCAGCAGAGATAAACTCATCATGTTCAAACTGGACTCTCTAATACATACTGCAGGTTGTACAGCAGAAAATGAAACTGCTAGGAAATGAAAACTCATGCCAGTGACATATATTTGGTCTTTCAGCAGCTGAAAAGGAGTTAGTATTGAATAAAGCCTTTGTCCTGAGTGGATCTTTGTGAGTGCTGCCGTTTTAGTGCCTGCTAAATCGACTTGTTTACGTAAAAAAAACCTGTACAAATTGTTTTTAAAAAATACACCTTGTGCCCCTAACAAGTTTGCTGGTGCACACAAAAATAAGCCATGTTCTGGCCCACCCTGGAGCACAAATAATAAATTTAAGTCTGAGGTTTGAGCCAAAGCCCAATTCATTCCTTCCACCCTTTTTAGAGGATGTGGGCCAAGCCATGGGACCTCTGCTCTGCTGCTCAATGTCACTCTTAACATCAGATTTGGCTTTGGCTTTTAGAGGCAGTGATCTGAGGTAGACAGTATCTTTGTAGAGCCAGAGGGTTTTTAAAAAGACAACAATAAATTATAAATAGATACATAAAATATATGCATACATACATTCATGTACATACACGTACGTGCATTTATATTTATATTTTTATTTATTTTTGTACGTACATGTGCTCCAAAGCTAGGGTGGTAAACAACAGCACCTCTTTAGCAGCCTGTAAATCCTCAATTCCTTCCCCACCTCCTCTCAGACACTCCCATGCTGCTGGGAAAAAAATGGGATGAAAGATGCAGCTAGAGCACCAGGCAGTTTTGTGTGTTTGCACCTGGAAAGGTAAAAGGCCATTTAATTGTCAGAGATTCTTGAAAGTGTGACGCTTTAGGGAATGTCTTGCAGCCAACAAACTGCCTTTCTCACACACTCACTCACAGTGCTGTGTGCCCAAGCTGTAAATCCCCATTTTGGGCACACCCACAGTGAAAAATGACACTCTGAGCATGGGAGTCGGGCTTCCTGACTCTTGGGTGAATGGTTGGGGTGTTCTGGCTGTATCTGAAAATTTGTTGGTTGCCACAGTTTGGGTCTGGTGGGGATTTTTGTTTTAATTTTTAATCCTTCTGTTTGTTTGTTTTCCCACCTGCAAACCCTTAAGTTGCAGTGTAAAGTGTGTCTTGTTCTTTTCCCATAACGCTGGGCTATGTTTTGTCACCCTTTATTATACAGAGGAAAAAGGATCCAGCTAAAAAGGTGAACAGCTGAGTTTAATGTTAACTGAGTCAATAAGGAGAAGACTTTGAGATTTATGGAAAAAAGGGAGTCAAATACTTCAAGTTTAGAGCTGGGTTCTAAGCCTGACCCATAACCCCAGTGGTAATTAATGACACAGCTGCATTATGCAAGGAGAAAAATGTGCTGCTATTAGCAATTATTATCACAGCTGACCTGAGCTCTGGAGGTTTTCATGCGGCCTGAAGGGACATTTAAGAGCTTTGTATTAGCAGCTGGAAGTTTTATATATGTCACTGGGTAGAGTTCCAATCTTGGGAAGACCCTGAAGGTGCTCAGGAGCAGGAGGATAATATTTGAATCTGTGCCTCAGCATCCCATAAAAATGTGAAGTAAAGTCTGCATTTTGGAAGAAAGGTAAAGGGCAATGCAGTGACAATCTACTCACTGTTGTTTAAAATAAACCCCAAAAACAAATCAAGTAAAAAGAGTAAAAATGGTTCCAAGCCCTGAGCAACTTCTAAAGGAAGGTGTCCCTGCTCACAGCAGGGGGCTGGAATTAGGGGATCTTTAAGGTCCCTTTCAACTCAAACCATCCTGAGACCCTCTGATTTCCCTCCTGGTCTCCTTTCTCTCTTAACTGCTGCTGGCATCAAGATCCTGAGCTCTCTACACAATCCAAACTGAATTTAAAGTGGGAATTCAAACAATTCCAACATCCAAAACAACTCAGCCATCAAAAGGCAGAGACACTTAAACTCCCTCAGCACCATCTCTTTTCCCCTGAAAGATTTCTAGACACCTGCAGAGCCTCTCATTCCTTCAACTGGACCGACTTGATTAATTATGAAAGGAAATGGGTAATTACACCCCACTGAAGTTCTGGAACAGTAGGTGGAGTAGTTCAAAGCCAAAGATTCCCGTGTAGACCCCTGGCTGGGACTTGTAACAAGCACAGGGAATTTACTTCTTTCTGACCACAGCAAGGCTGACAGACCTGCTTCTGATGTAAAACCCTGTAAAAACTTCTGCTCAGACATTCTGGGAGTGTGAAAAGAGACTACAACAATCAAAGCACAGGTGAGGAAGAAGATGAAGAAAATTTGTGGCTGAAGATGCTGTTTTTCCATAATATTGATCCCACTTTTATGAGGTTAGAGGATACAAACACCAACAGGTCAACAGCAGCCCACGGAGCTGCACCACAAAACCCCAGGATCTAAACATCAAGGCACCAACCTGCAGCCCCCTGAAACTTCTGATCTGGCACATCTTTTGATTTCTCTGTGCAAAATCTGTACAGTTTTTATCAGTGGAGATAAACTGATTCGCTTGCAGAGGTCGTGGGGATTTGCAGGCACAATATTTTATTTTATACTTGCCAGAGGCCTAAAAGGTAATCTCTGGTGACTCACGAAGTCTTGGGAACGTAATCACCTGTGAAAGCAGTCAGAGCAACATCCAAAATTCACCCCTTTTCACTTAAAATGTCAGGAGAAAACGCAGAGGCAATAAACTTTGCAATAATAAGGAGATTTTATTATCTGGCAGGCCTATGAAACACACATTATCCCAAATAGCCTCAGCTTATTTACACCAGTCACCACTTAATGAGGGTCATTAGTATTGAGAGGAGTGGATCTGTGCATGAAAATCACTGTAAAGACTTTGGGTGCATTATTAAATAAAAAAAAACAACCCAAACCCCACCGGAGAACTGGAGGCAGGGGACTTGTCCTGGCAATGCTCAGAGGTGCAGCCACGATTTCCTCTGTTCACAAAACAGGAGTGGGCAGACACCTCCTCCTTCTCTTGTCACTGTTTCTTAGCAGAATGCAGCTTCTCTCATGGAGAAATTAAAGTTGAGAAAACTGATGATGATTAACAGCATGGGGAGGGGAAAAAAAAAATCCTCATAAAAACCTCACAGTCAAGACGGGAACAGGCAGTCCTGAGAATAAGCAGGTGACAATGGCATTTTCTCATTTTCCCTGTAAATGCAAGATGACTCCTGAGGCATTTGCTAATCAAAATAATGAAACAGTTCAGCTGGCAGTTGTCAAGTCACCTGAGTTTGCTCATCTGATTAGCTTTGGTCTCCTGTTACGACCTTGTAACTTAATGAAGTGATGATGTGAACAGCAGCCCAAGAACTGCATCAAAATTCTCTTTCCTGACATTGCTCATAACAGAAGAGAGACAAGATAAGGCAAAAATGGCACAACTTAGAGGATAAAAGACATTAAAGAACACTTCTCTAATTTTCCTGTGTGACACTGAGTAATTATGCCCTATTGTTATTTAGTTATTGAAATAGGTTTTGTATGATTTTTTTTTTGTTTGGTTGGTTTTGTTTTGTCTTGTGCACAACAGGGATTTTGTTGTATTTCATGCTAAGAAAATGCAGATGTCACAACCAATACTTCTGAGTGCCACTCAGATCTTTCAATTTCAAAAAAGTGTAGAATAAATGCAATAGATCCTTATGGCACCTAAAGGGGCTACAAGAAACCCGGAGAGGGACTTTGGAAAAGGACATGGAATGATAGGACAAGAGAGGATGGTTATAAAATGACAGAGGGCAGGGTTAGATGGGGTATTGGGAAATAATTCCTGGCTGTGAGGGTGGTGAGACCCGCACAGGGTGCCCAGAGAAGCTGTGGCTGCCCCTGGATCCCTGGAAGTGTCCAAGGCCAGGTCGGATGGGGCTTGGAGCAACCTGGGAAAGTGGAAGGTGTCCCTGCCCATGGAAGGGGGTGGAACGAGATGATCTTTAAGGTTCCTCACAACCCAAACCGTTCTGGGATTCCATAACTCTCAGATCCCTGAAGTCGGGATAATTTGCCTCTGAGCCGGAGCCGGGATTTTCGGAGCGGCGCGGCTGCCGCTGTCCATGGTCCTGGATCCTGCCCTGGCGCCGCCCGGCTCCGCTCGGGGCCTCGGGCTCCTCCTGTGTCAGAGCTCTGACAAAAAGCCTTCAGCAGGTTCCTGACCGTTCTGATAAACCTCGGCGCCCAAAGAAGCGATTATTGGTTTCGTTTTCTTTGGCAAGCACTTGGCTATAAAGAGCTTTTGTACATCATCATCATCACCATCATCATCCCGTCCATCCCGGGTGTCTGTGGGTGTGAGAGTCACAGAAACCACCCCAGGGAGAAATTTTCCTGATCCAGCCTGAAAGTCTGGAGAGTAATGGCTTTGCAGCCAGCAGAACTTCAGTCGGTAGAGTACAGAACTTTTTTTTTTTTTTTTTTTTTTTTTTTCCCAAACTGGATATCTGAACAGGTCAGACAAATACTGCCTTCAACATCAATATTTATTTTACTCTTGGAACAAGCTGACTTGCAGTGGTGCAGATGTTTTAATGCAGTTACATGAAGGTAATTGCACTCCATTCAAAATCACCCCAGACTGAAACTATCTGAATAACAATGATGTCTGTCCATTCAAATGGGATTAATCTTCTCCAATGCTGAAAGCAAACACCTGTTCAGAGCAGAATTGTTCCAGCTCCTTCTGATGATGCCTTAAGATTCACCTTTCATGTATTTCATGTCCTGTGGTG
>VXBN01000445.1:2042-13591 GCA_013397395.1 Sinosuthora webbiana
AAAAAAAAAACCAACAAAACAAAAAACCCCAACCAAACCCCAGCCATAGAATAGAATCTATAAAGCAAACATTTAACATTGCACTTTATTTCTCTAATGCTTGGAGTTTACATTTTCCTAATTCAGATCAAGATTCTATATCAAATACTGGGCTACAACTATGAACCTATAATGCCTCTGAACAACTAATAAAAAGGTTTAAGTGGAAAATGTTTATTTGATAAGGTTTTAGAATTTTTCACTCTGATCACAGCCTGTGATACAACATCAATTATGACAACACTGGTCAATTTTGCTTCATATATAGTTTTTCCAATATACTGGGATAAGTGCTTCAATGCTATGTATATCAACAATTGTTCCCTAGTCTGTTAACAAAAAAGAAAAAAAGTAAAATCATCAAATGCCCTTTTCTGCCAACAATTTTATCTTGTAAAATTTTGTCTGGTTGGAAAGGATTGAAGGAAAGGACAGTCACAAAAATGGCAGCATAAGACATCACCCAATTTCCAATTCTTGCTTATCAAAGCCCAAACATTTGAACTGAATCACTTAAGACGTGACTCATTTAATCACCCTGTCATCATTTTTGGAACATAAAATATCTTTCATGTTCTCATAAAGGCCACTTATGGGAAAGCCTATTTTATTATATTTATGAAGCCTTAAAAAGAAGGCACAACTTTGTAAGAATGAGCACAACACAGAAACACCAGCTTTCCCTCCCCTCCCTTCTGAGCTGTTTCATTGCACAAGGATTCACACGATGAATTAGTTTTTAAATAGCCAACATCAGACATGTCTCAGGCAATAGTTTCTGTTGTTGGTTTTTGGTTTTGGGTGGGGTTTTTTGTTGGTGGTGGTTGGTTTTATTTTTTTTTTTACATGATTCCTGAAAAGAAAATTTACATTTACAAATCTCTAGCATAAAAACACTGATCAGATCTAATAGGTTCTTTAGAATACGTTCAAGGAGTCAGTGCTTTTTCTATATGATTTCTTGCATTCTAGATGAATGTATGATTAAAGCTGTTGGATTTTTTTGTTTGTTTCATAGAATCATAGAATATCTTGAGTTGGAAGGGACCCACAATGATCATCGAAGTCCAACTCCTGGCCCTGCACAGGACAGTCCCAAGAACCACAACCTGCGCCTGAGAGCATCGTCCAAACTCTTCTTGAGATCTGTCAGGCTTGGTGCTGTGACCACTTCCCTGGGGAGCCCGTTCCAGTGCCCAACCACCCTCTGGGTGAAGAACCTTTTCCTAATATCCAACCTAAACCACCCGCGATACAACTTCAGGCCATTCCCTCGGGTCCTGTCACTGGTCACCAGAGAGGAGAGATCAGTATCAGTGCCTGCCCCTCAACTTGCCCTCATGAGGAAGCTGTAGACTGCAATGAGGTCTCCCTTCAGTCTCCTCTTCTCCAGGCTGAACAAAC
This sequence comes from Sinosuthora webbiana, assembly GCA_013397395.1. NCBI lineage: Eukaryota > Metazoa > Chordata > Aves > Passeriformes > Sylviidae > Sinosuthora > Sinosuthora webbiana. The sequence continues at coordinate 3,486 of VXBN01000445.1, forward strand.
CAAGTGACCTCGGCCACTCCTCATACGGCTTCCCCTCTAGACCTTTCACTATTTTGCAGCCCTCCTTTGGATGCTCTCTAATAGATTTATAGCCTTCTTATGTTGTGGCACCCAAAACTGCCCCCAGGACTAGAGGTGAGGCCGCACCAGTGCGGAGCAGAGCAGGACAAGCACCTCCCTTGACTGGTTGGCAATGCTGTGCCTGATGCACCCCAGGACACAGTTGGTCCTCCTGGCTGCCAGGGCATTACTGACTCATATTTAACTTGGCATCAACCAGGACGCCCAGTTCCCTTTCTGCAGAGCTGCTCTCCAGCCTCTTGTTCCCCAGTCTGTCCGTACACCCAGGGTTGCCCCATCCCAGGTGCAGAATCTGGCACTTGCCTTTGTTGAACTTCATACGGTTGGTGATTGCCCAGCCCTCTCATTTGTCAAGGTCTCTCTGCAGGGCTTCTCTGCCTTTGAGGGAGTCAACAGCTCTTCCAATTTTATTATCGTCAGCAAACTTAGTATACCTTCGAGTCCTGCATCCAAGTCCTTTATGAAGATGTTGAAGAGAACTGGCCCTAAAATGGAAATTTTTTGTTATAAATTGTTTGTTTTAAAGCTCTCAGGACTAGCCCAGGAGCGATCAGAGCAATTCTCAGCAAACTAATTTGAGTATGGCTGGTAACACTGATACTCTGGCTCAGTTTTATAATAGTCTACCAACCTCCAAACCAAGATGATAAGGCCAATGGAGCAATATTTGGGTCACTTAAGCTTCAGGTCAACAGAACCTGGTTATCATGGATGACTTCAACTACCCAGACATTTTTTGGAAGAACAACACAGCAGGTCATATATCAGCCATCAAGTTCCTGGAATACATAGAGGACTGCTTCCTCATACAAATGTTAGATGTGCCAAGCAGAAATGAGGCACTGCTGGACTTGCTTTTCACAAACCAAGAAAACCTGCTTTGTAATATCTGTTAGTGATAACCTTGGCTGCAGTGATCACAATATTGTGGAATTGGAGAGCCAGCTGAGCACGCTAAAGTTTAGTGTTAAGACAAAGGTTTTAGATTTTAGAAGAGCAAACTTCAGCTTGCTCAGAGCTCAGTTGGGAGGGATTCTGTGGGACGCTTCCACAGAGGATAAAGGTGCTAGTGAGGGCTGGGAGTTTTTCCAAGAACACTCTCCTGGAAGCACAAAAGCAATTCATCGCCTTTAAAGGTAAAAGAAATAGGCAGAGCAAGAGACCCCCCCCCCGGCTTAACTGCAAGCCTCCGAGTCTGCTCAAAACCAAGGGAAGCATACCAGAGATGGAAAAGCAGACAAATATCTATTGAATACTACAAAGGCACTGCCAGGGCATGCAGAGAAGCAGTTAAAAAAGCAAAAGTTCAGCCCAAATTGAAATTGCCCAGAGGTGTCAAAAACCCAAAGAAAGGGTTCTTTGTGTATGTAAACAGTAAGAAACAGAAGGAAAATATGGACCTGATGTTAAACAGGAGAGATGCATTAGTCACCAACAATGCTGAAAAGGCTAGAGGTTCTCAACACTTTCTTCTCTGTCTTCTTCACCCAGCACTGTTGGGTCCCAGGCCTTGGGAACAAAAATCCAGGTTGATGCAAACACAGACCTACTGTCAATGAAGAAAGGGTTGGCATGTGAACTGTTACAGGAGCTTGACCCCAACAAATCGATGGACCCTAACACTATCCACCCAAGGGTGTTAAGAGAGTTGGCTGACATCATTGCAAGGCTGCTCTCCATAACCTTTGAGAAGTCACAGAGATTGGGGGACTGCCCAGGAGATTGGAAGAAGGCTAATATCACCCCCATCTACAAGAAAGGATTAAAAGAGGATCACGGAGATTATAGGTCCATCAGTCTTATTCAGTCCGTGGGAAAGTTATTGAACAAATCTTCCTTGGGGCTACCAGAAGTCAAATGAAGCATGGGATTGGGAAAAGCCAGCATGGACTCACCAAGGGCAAATTATGCTTAACAAACCTGATCACCTTCTATGACTAAGTAACTGGCTTGGTTATGTGGGGTAAGCAGTGGACACTGTCTACATGGATTTCTCCAAGGCTTTCAGTGCTGTTTCCCACAGCCTCCTCCTACGGAGACTAATGTGTTATGGTCTAGACAAGTGGTCTGTGCAGTGGGTGGGGAACTGGCTGACAGGCCACAGCTAGAAGGTGGTGGTAAATAGCTCCTTTTCAAACTGGAAATCTGTCACAAGTGGGCCCCCCCAGGGATCGATATTGGGCCCAATGCTGTCTACTATCTTCATAAGTAATCTGGATGATGGAATCAAGTGTACCCCAATGAAGTGTGCTGATGATACCAAGCTGAGTGGGGAAGCGGACACTTTGGAAGAAAGATCCACCCTGCAGGAAGACCTGGATAGGCTGGAAGAGTGGGCTAACAAGAACCTGATGAAGTTCAACAAAGAAAAACATCTTGCACCTGGAAAACATCATCCAGGAATGCAGCATAGGCTGGGATCTATCCCTCTGGGGAGATGTTCTGTGGAAAGGGCCCTAGGGATCCTAGTGGACAACAAGCTGAACATGAGTGAACAGTGAGCTGCTGTGGCAGAGAGCCAACAGGATGCTGGGTTGCATCAACAAGGGTACCACCAGCAGAGATAAAGAAGTCATTCTCCCACTACTCAGTGCCTTGTCAGGCCACACTTGGAATACTGTGTTCACTTTTGGTCCCTGATATACAAAAGAAGATGTGGGCAGGCTGGAGAGGGTCCAGAGAAGGGCCACAAAGATGATTCAAGGACTGGGAAGGTGCCATGTGAAGAAAGGCTGAGAGAACTGAGTTTGTTCAGCCTTGAGAAAAGAAGGCTAAGGGGAGACCTTATCACCATGTTCCAGTATTTAAAGGGCGGCTACAAAGAAGATGGAGACTTCCTTTTTACAAGGAGTCACATGGAAAAGACAAGGGGTAATAGGTACAAGTTACTCCTCAGGAGATTCCAATTGGACACGAGATAACAATTTTTCACAATGAGAACAATCAGCCATTGGAATAATCTCCCCAGAGAAGTGCCAGATGCCCCAACATTGGACACTTTTTAGGTGTACTAGGTCATCTTGTCTAGACCATGCTTTTGCCAAGAAAGGTTGGACCAGATAATCCTTGAGCTCTCTTCCAATCTGGTGTTCTATGATTCTGTGACAGAGTATCATAAACCCTGAAGATAATACCAAATGGGCAAACTGAGTGGCTGCTTAGTTGCCACAGTTCAATTTTTTCTTGCAATCTGAAATACACTTTCTACTGGAGACTCATTTTATTTATAGTTTTTGATGATTAGGTAACTACATATTATTTAAATAAAACCAAATACAAACCAACCAACAAACCTTGTCTTTCCCATCCCTAATAGCTAAGATATCTCTGCCCGTGAACCCTGGACAGCATATGATTATCCCCTTTTCACACTTTCTTTTCACACGTTGATAGTGTCTGCTGGTGCTGCTTTCACTTTGTAAGTTTTACGCATGTTCCTGTTCAAAATCCCCCTCAAAGAACAAAACCAAAACACAAATATAAATAACAGTGCAACATAACAAAACAAATAGCCATTTAACAGTTTGGCAAGCGATGAATTCACCTGAGATTAAGTGATCTTTAGGCAGTCCGTAACAAAACGCTGCTTTGCAATAAAAGCAGAAAGGCAACATTCTTTTAAGAAATCAAGAAGGTATACAACCTTGATCACATCTCTTATTAGTTTCCTTCTGTTATCTCTCCCCCCACCTATCTGTTGCTTGTCTACTACAGTTGGCTGCAAAACATACAGCAAGGATTGACTTTGAAGGTGTGTAATGTTTGTAAATAAATCCACAATAGGATCCAAGCTGAAGAGGTGATCCAGGATCAGCCTACTAGGAAAATTTTGAGCATGTGCATATGCAGGTAAAGTCCAGGCTACATCAAATTAAAAGAAAAGAAAAAGTCAGGGCATTTGTCAGCCTTCATCTCATCTCATCTCATCGCATCTTTTTTTTTTTTTTTTTGGCAGAGCTGTCTTTTGTTCATTGTTGTGCAGATCACAAACAATGGGGGAGGGTAACAACAGTCCATCACAAATGAGAATAAGTTGTAGTGACACTTAATTGTATAACATAAGTAATAAGCATGTGCAAATTTTCGTAGAATCATAGAAAGCAGCCATTCCTTTCTTACAACGTGGTTTGAGTGTTTTGAAACACCTGACTGCACGCTAATAAGGATGCTCCTAGTATGTGCCACTATTTAATGGAGGGGGATGCAGGTTTTCAAGCATGTGGAGAAGTCCTATGATGTGCTGTAGGTGTCAAAGCATGATCACAGGTTCTTTTAATTTATTCACCATACAGGCAAGAGCAGTATCATTTCCTTTAAAAGCAAGTCTCCACTATGACACCTTGATCTTCAACACAGGTGTGATTCAAAACCCAAGTCAAGTCAACTTTTTATGGATTCCTTCAACGAGAGGGGCAAGACGGTATCTCATCTGTGGGCTGATCTGGGTTTGGATCAATCTAACCAAAAGAAAAAGAAAAAAAAAAAAAAAAAAAAAAAAAAAAAAAAAAAAAAAAAAAAAAAAAAAAAAAAAAAAAAAAAAAAAAAAAAAAAAAAAAGACCCAACCAAACAATTGACCAAATAAGGCCAGAAGAAAGAAAAAAAAAACCAAAACAAAACAAAACAAAAAAGAAAAAAAACCACCAAAAAAAAAACCAACCCCAAACACCCCAAAAATAAAAGCCACAACAACCCAGTGCATTTCAGCATCAATTGCTAGGAATAAAAATCAAAATTCATAAGTTTAAGACAATTATAATGATATGTGGCATTTCCAGTCCGAGTGTTATTGAAATAATTGAAAAAGTTCTAGTTAGACAAAACTTTGGATAAACAGTAATAGAAATATTAGATCCAGTGGAAGGCTTTAAACTACAAGTTGATGGCAATTTAAGGATAAGCATGAATAACTGCTATAAAAAAAAAAATTCTCCTTTACTCACACAGAAATCTTTTAAATTATCTGATAAATACAAAAAAGATGACTTGACACATATCACTGTAAACATAATTTAAGAAATATTTAATTGAGAGAAGCGAAGAAGTTTTTCTTGAAATGGCAGAAATTTATCAATAAAGAAATCATCCTACTTTTAAATTAAAGTAGTTAATCCTCAAATATCCTATGGGATGTTTCAAAAAGTTCATGTTTGAAACCTTACCTCTTCTTCCTCTCTACAGGAGAAATAAAGGGTACAAGCCTGCTAACTTAGGTCTCAAAAACTAGATGTAAGAATAGTTTAAACGTACATTGCATCTTTTAGACAACATTGAATCAGTTAACTTCATACAGGCCTTTTTTCTGCATTTCAAGCTGGGGGGGGAAGGGGGGGGGGGGAAGTTGTGCTACATAATGCTATTTTCCTAAAGTGGATCAATTCAGACAAAATTTGGCCAGAGGACACTTTCTTTCATTTGTCCTATATCAGTTCTTTTTCTTGAAAAAGAAAAAAACAACATGAAAAGCTTTGAAATTTGTATCTCATTCATGGCTATTCGGTGGGGCTGCATTCTGCATTTTTAGTTCTGTGACAGCCAAAAGTGTTGAAGAACTGTGTACTTCAGAAAACCTAAGCCATAAATTAATACCAATACATCGCTTTTCTACATGAAACTGCTGAAAGGCCTACATTCACAGAATTTAAACACACATGTAGGCAAAACAGTTTAGTGGTTGCTATAAATTGTTAGGAAGCAGCAGAGGTGAAAGAGTTGAAACCCTATTTTAAATACACAAATTTTTAAAAATTATGTTTCTAAAATGGCAAAAAACACTTTGAAAATTTCCAGAAATTATTAGACTGGGGAAGAGCGCTGCCAAGAAAAATTACCTCCCAGGTCGGCAGCTCCAGGAAATAGCATGATGGAGAAGCCAAGGCACCTCATGGAGCACCTTTTAAATTTAAGGTTGCAGAGTTCACGTAAAAAAAAAAAAAAATTATAAAAAGGGTAACCCATGCTGTAAATCAGGCATGGAAAACTCTTGATGCAATTCATCTGCATCTTGCAAACAAAAATCCTCCTCAAAACCAACTTATTTCATGTTCATAATGTTAATGGTTTCTTCCAATTTTAGGAAGGAGAAACAGGTTTCTGAACTTATTCCATCAGATTAAAAAAAAAAAATCAGTCACAAACAATATATAAATCATCATAGTCTGTCAGATATACCTACTTCTGAATATAGGGGAGGAGGCAGAAAACGAAACTCCTGGATATATGCAAATAATGGTCCTTGCAGTGCTCTCTGAAAATCATCAAAAGCATCTGCAGGTGCAAGGCCAGACTGTCTGTTTTCCTCTGTGACCACTTCTGCATAGCTAGGAGGTGCTGGAGGGAGAAGGTACATGCAGTTCAAACAACAAGTTCTTATGCATGACAAAATATACAACATGATAAATATTAAACTTCAACCACTGAAAGATTCACCAGCAGATAAACAATGACTTAAAAATTGTTAAACAAAAAAGAGAGACTATTTTGTTTTATTCTGATATTAAGCTTATGTTCAGACTGACCACTGTTTATTGTGGCTTAATTATCTCCTTAAAATTTAAATCAGACCAAAGATAATTTAATCTCTGTACAGGTAGAAATGACAGAACATTGCAGTCCTCTGTAGTCCAGAAGTCTCCAGGTCTGGGATTTGTACTTTAAAAAAGCAAGATATTAGATATGCAAAAAGAGAAGGAAGGAAATACAAATTTCTTTCTTTGGCCATGAGAGATCTTCCATAGAAAAGAATATTATGTTTTCACAAAGCCTTGGCTACTAAGGCTGATTAGAAAGCCCAGAAACTGCTATTATGGGTTGCAATGCCTTATAACCAAGGATGTAATTGGGATACTGGAAGTGGAAGCAATGAAGTTATGCACAGATACAATGGTATCCTGTGCTTTTATTTCCGCCACTTTCCAAAGAAGCTAGATTTCACTGCCTGTCCTAGAGACAGAAAGGCAGGGAGGGGAAAAAAAAATCTCTTGCTCTACACAGAACAAGCAGGTGGCAAGAAAACATCCACAATGGATTTCCTGCGGGCTTTATTATAAAAGGATGTAATTTGACTCTTAACAAGACTGCAATGAATAAAGCAGACAAAAATCAAAAGAGAGTAGCAAATTGATTGGGATTTGTATTATCAAGTTACCTTCTAGTCTTACAGGCAGAGTCAGACCAAGCCAATTTGTGTTCATGCTACCCTGGCTGCTTACGCTTGATGTTCTGCTACCAAATGGATGTAGAGGAATGGTACCAATGACCAGTGGTAAGTTAAGGAATAAATCCACAGCTCCTGGAATATCAACATATACCTGAAGAAAAATGAAACAAGTATATGATTAAAATGTGGGGGTTTATCAGCATTTCATAAGTATTAGTCTAAGTTATCTTTCTATGAAAGTTTTCATGAGGAGCTTGTTTCTAATAGCCCCTTTTAGGGCCCATGCCCCTATGGAGACATGAGCTCTTCAAGTTAAGAAGAGTCTTAACATGAGCCCTCACATGGAAATGCAGTCTACTCATTAAATGCTTGCTTAGTTGACAGACAGCTGCTTTAAGAACTTGCATGATTTAAACTAAATTTACTTACCAGACCTCCTGTCATGACACTAATACCAGAACATGAATTTCTTTCATAACTAATGATCACAAAATGCTGTGCTAGAAATTTGTATGGCATGTTGGAAGCTACTCACTCTCGCGAGTGAAACAAACTGCCCAACATACCATCAGTGAATACTCCACACGGATTATACTACAGTCAAGGATTGAAGGGGAAACAGGTGGAATTTTCAACTGTTTGCCATTCCAGGTTTCTGTTTTGCCAGATGACAAGGATTCCCCACGGAGGTTGGCAACAAGCTGTCTGACTTCCTTCATTTTCCCTTTGGCGTAAAATGCCTGCGTTTGGTAAATGGCTGCCTTTGGCACCACCACACGGGAAGAGCAGTTCTCAATCTCAGCAAAGATCTGAATTGATTCACCTGAAACAAAAAGAAAAAACAAACAAAAAAACTCAACAAAACACACCAGAATTTCAATTTCTCTTTACATTTACAAGGCAGCTTAAGCAAACTTTCACATTCTTTATACTGTTATAATGATGCTGCTATCACTGCTCTACCTGAAAAAAAACATCCACTGATGCTAATAGAAACAAGATCCCCATGAGCTGTTCTAAAAGGAAAAAAAAAAAAAAAAAAAAAAAGTCTAACACCCAAAACATGCCAGTCTAACAGATGAGGTCATTGAACCATCTAGAGATACAAGTAGCCCTGTCTTAGTTAACAGGGTATGCAGAGAAGATTGCTAAATGCAGACGGATGTGGTACAAATATCCTTAATGTTTCATTTATGTAAAAACAGTAGTACAGACTCCAGCTTTAAAAAGGAAGAAAAACCACACAGAATTATTATAGGATCACATACCTGGGGTGTAGCCCTTTCTTTCAATTTTGGCACTTAAAGATATTGGGCCTGAGGTACAAAGCCAACAACATAGAGTCTTTTCTTTTGTGCCTGCTTGGGGTGACTGCAAGAAGAAGAAAAGTATTGTCCATCAAATTAGGAGCTCCATGAATCTCATCAGGTATTTAAACCAACACAGGAAAATAATAATTTTCAAAATGTGCTTATTATTACATATTTTGATAAACAAAGCTGCTTTCATAGTAAAAGTCTCAAGCAGTTTAAACAGCATTATACAGATACAATGTTTGTCCTAATTCCACTGGTGTATTCGTATTGCTTTTTCTGCGATCCTCCATACTACAGTCACAATTAAAACAACACTAAAATAAAATACTGTATAGCTTAAAACAAAAGGCTTCATAGCCTACGCATCCCAACATAATGCTGCAGAGCTTTTAATTTAACTAACAGCTAATTAGAACATCTTCACACTTTCCATTAAGCTGCATTTCCAAAGCAAAATAACTACTCAACTACTGTAATCTTTACTCCTGCTATTTCCTCAGATTCTGAATAATCCTGTTTCATCTAGGTTAAAAAGACTTATTTTACACAACACCAGGATTTAGGGCTCGATCCAAAGCCCACTAAAGTCAAATGAGAGACCTTCGATTTTCATGGAGTTTGTGCAAGGTCTCTTTGCAAGCTGATTTTTCACCCATACACACAAGAAATCTGTTTCAATGGTCTTCTAATTTTCTTTCCCCTCTAGAGCAAAATTTGAGAAGGGGATGAAATAAAGGATTTTTAGGCCAGACTGAAATCAAATCCTCACTGAAAGCAGTTGTGATAATTAAGTTATTTTAATAAAATGATATTTCAGAAAAGGATTATACAGAATTGCGATCATTTTGTCCCCGTCAGTAGAAAACTATCCATGTGGAAATTAACAATTATGCACGGCAGTAAACTTTTTACTTTGCATTTTTAAGTTAGCAGTCCTTCACTAAAATGTTAAGCATTGCATTGTTCCTTCATAGATTATACTTTATTTATAATATAAGAGGACTGGTTAACCAAATTTTCTTCCTTAATGAGAGTCTACAATTTGGTAGTATCAGTTTAGACAGACAAATGCATTTTATGTCTTGTAAAGATCAAGCAACTCCAAGTATAGGATAACTTAGCCTTCAAAATACCAGCAGTTAAAGAGCTGGTAAAGTTGTGAAAAAAGAGGTTCACTTTCTATGTAAAATTTTAAAAAATAAATNAAATATTAGGTAAAGTTATATGCTGATGTTGTTTCAGTTATTACACTTCATTATTTTTATGCCAGAAAAGGAATGAGTAGTTCTGTCAGTTCTTACCAGTAACGAAGGAGTGTTGATATCTATATGTTCAAAGACTGTAAATTCCTTCTTTAATTTTACTGGTAGAAGCCAAGGCCTATGCAATTCAGCTTTCACCCAATACCGCACACTGCCGTGTCTGCCTTCGAATGAGGTAGCAAGTGGTCTGTGCAGGACAAAGGTCAAAGTTGAGTAAAGTTTTTCTCTCATTCCAGTAACGATGCAATTGATCAGATTTGGAANCTAGCAGAGTGTTGGGGAAGATGAAT
>VXBN01000447.1:25001-36498 GCA_013397395.1 Sinosuthora webbiana
CACCTGGGGACACCTGGGCACACCTGGGCTCACCTGGGCTCACCTGGGGACACCTGGGCACACCTGGGCAGGACTCAGGGCTCGGCTGTGCTGACCCTCACCCCGCTGGCCTCAGCCCAGACCCCTCTGCAGGACTCCTGCCCCTCAGCAGATCCACACCTGGCCGAGCTGGCTGAGGGTGCCCTCGGTGCCCCTGTCCAGGTGTTAAACACAGCTGGCCGCAGTTCTGGGCCCAGCTGGACACCCCTGGTGTCCCATTCCCACCTGGATTTCACTTGTATCCAACCGGTTCCATCCCTGACTGCAGCTGCAGGGGCAAACCGGAGCCCTGGAAGGGGAGCCCGGGCGGGTCCCAGGGAGGTGCTGAGCCCCTCTGTCCCCCCCCGGGACAGCCCCGGGCCGTGCGGTGCCGGCGCTGCTCCCCCGAGGCCGGAGCAGGCACTTCCCGGCGATGTGTGTTTAACGACTGAGGAGCACAAGCCTGGGAAGGGCAGCCAAAGCCCCGACACACAATAGGGCGCCCTGGGGGGATTAGGGAAAGGGCTGTTTGCTGGGGATTATCCAAGAGCCCGATGGGTTTATCTATCACGTTTCCAGCTCGCTGTGTCTCCGGGAGCTCGGGAATCGCAGCTGTCCGTGGGCTCAGCGCACTCCGTGACACAGCACAGGGAGGGTTTGGAGCGGGCGCAAGGTCTGGGGAAGATGAGAAGGAAGCAAAATCTTCCCCGTGCTCTGCATTTGGCAGGAGAGATCCCCGGGGGCAGTGACTTTGGCGGTCTGATTCCCAGGGAGATGATTGTCCGGGGGCACCGGCCCCGAGGAAGGAGAGAAACAAGAAATGATTCGGAGTTTGACAAATCCGTGTTGTCACAGCGAGCAGCCAGCTCCGGGAGCTCCTGGCCCGGGGAGTCGTCTCTCTGTGATGTTAATTAGGGTCTGTCACACACAGCCCTCCTCTCGCTTTTCCATCTCATCCCAGAACTGTCCAGCTCCTGGGATGGTCTCATCCCTGCTGCCATTGTGCACAGAACCACCAGGGCTGGAAGAGACCTCTGGAAGAGTCCAGGTCTCCTGGACTTCCCTTTCCCTGCCCTGGCCTGGAGGGTCTCAAGCAGCTCAAGGTCCTGGTTCTGCTCCAACGCCCCTCCAGGGCTGGTGGGAGGTGACTCCTCATGTCCAGCTCTGGGATGGTCTCATCCCTGCTCCCATTGTGCACAGAACCACCAGGGCTGGAAGAGACCTCTGGAAGAGTCCAGGTCTCCCAGACTTCCCTTTCCCTGCTCTGGGCTCGAGGGTCTCAAGCAGCTCAAGGTCCTGGTTCCTGTTCCAACGCCCCTCCAGGGCTGGTGGGAGGTGACTCCTCATGTCCAGCTCTGGGATGGTCTCATCCCTGCTCCCATTGTGCACAGATCCACCAGGGTCTCCTGGACTTCCTTTTCCCTGCTCTGGCCTGGATGGTCTCAAACAGCTCAAGGTCCTGGTTCTGCTCCAACGCCCTTCCAGGGCAGACAGGAGGTGACTCCTCATGTCCAGCTCTGGGATGGTCTCATCCCTGCTGCCATTGTGCACAGACCCACCAGGGCTGGAAGAGACCTCAGCTCTCCCAGACTTCCCTTTCCCTGCTCTGGTCTGGATGGTCTCAAACAGCTCAAGGTCCTGGTTCCTTCTCCCAGGGCAGACAGGAGGTGACTCCTCATGACCCCTCCTGGAAAGGAGCCAGGGGACACCCCGGTGTCCCACAGGGGAGGGAGAGGGGCACCCAGGGGTGGGACACCCCACAGCTGGGGCTGGTTTGGAGATTCCAGAAGTGTGGAGACGTCCCTGGGCTCGGAGCCAAGCTCGTGCCCGAGCAAGGCAAGAGAGATCACAGCGCTCCGTCTCCCAGGCACGTCCAGAGAGCAGAAGGATCGAGAACTCCTGGACATAATTCCACGGAAAGTCCTTCATCGGGAAGGGTTTTCCCGGGACACCCTTCCCTCCGGAGCTCGGCAGAGGGTCCTGCACTCTGCTGGGTGTGGATCACACACCCCGGGGCTGCTCCCCCGGCCCCGGGGCTCGGCCTTTCTCCCTTCTCCTTCGCTGGATTTCCCGTTTCCAGCCAAGGTCACGCTGCTGGAAACGCTGGGTGGCATTTGGGAGTTTCTTCTCCGGGAGGAACAGAAGTAAATAAGGTTACACAGGAGCAGTTTCTCGGTATTTACTCTGCATTCACACACACAGAGCACACGTCAAGGTGGGAAAGCATCCCTCAAGAGATGAAAGGAAAGCAGATAACAGCGCTCTTCTTTATATAATTCAGGCACAACGATCTGTCAGCAGAGCAGGGTAATTATCCCAATAAGATTTTCACGAAAGGAGGAAAATATCGTGGATTTTATAAACCCTATTAACATGCAGAATGAATGCAAAACAACAAAAGGAGTCTTAAAACAAAACATTATGTTAAAATCAATATTGATTGCCAGCGATAAGTGTTATATGAGGCAGTAAAATTCCATAAAATTCCCCCCCAAAGCAAGGCTGGAGACAAATCAAAGGAGAACAAATGGTTCCAAAGCAGAGTAATGGCTCTGCAAAGCAGGGAAGGAGCATCAAGGCGCGGATTTGTTCCAATGTCAGTGAGCTTTTCCAAAAAAACACCCACCCCTGCCCCCCTGCAACAACCCCACAGAGCGGCCCGTTCCTGCAGGAACCACAGCGGCGCCTCCGGGGCTGGGATTCAGGGAAGTGTCCATTTGGAAACGCACAGCCCGGCTCAGGGAGAGGCAGAGCCCGGCTCAGCGGAGCCCGGCTCAGCAGAGCCCGGCTCAGGGAGCACAGCAGCTGAAGGACGTGGAGCTGCTGCAGGGCTGGAGCCAGGCTGGGAGAGCTGGGAATGTTCCCCTGGAGAAGGGAAAAAAATCCAGGGAATGCTCAGAGTCCCCAGAGGGGCTCCAGGAGAGCTGGAGAGGGGCTGGGGACAAGGCCTGCAGGGACAGGACACAGGGAATGGCTTCCCACTGGGAAAGGGGACATTGGGCTGGGATCTTGGGCAGCAATTCCTGCCTGGGCTGGAATTCCCACATTTGCTGGGGCTGCCCCTGGATCCCTGGCAGTGCCCAAGGCCAGGTTGGATCCCCCCGGGACAGTGGGAGGTGTCCCTGCCATGGATGGGGTGGGAATGGGGGGGATTTTTGGATAAACACCCGCGCTCACTGGGAGCTGGAACTTCCCCAGACGCCATAAAAGGGAAGGTAAATATTTATGGCTCGGCCTAATTTAACAAGTAAGCGCGGTGAGAGGACTGCCGGCGATTCCTTGCAGTGAGTAAATCCCCCGGAGGGAGAAGGAACAGTCCGTGAGCAGCCCAAGGAGCGCTCGGAGCCAGGAGCCCCCGCTCACCTCCCAAGGCTCATTGTCCTCCTCCTCCTCCTGTGCTCAGTCCCCGGTGTGAAAAACAAGTTCCGCTCTCTTTTAGAATTTTATAAGTTTAATAGAAATAATAAAAAAAAAATAGACAAAGTAGGAGACAGAATAAACCAAGCTTCTCGGCCGAGGGGGGACTTGGCACCAGGTCTGCCCGTCACCCCCTTCACCCTTTTGGGACTTCTATCTTTAAGGAGCACCGTGTTGAATATTCAATAGATGGTAATCGAACATTCCTTTTGATGGTTTAAGTATTTTTGATAATCTTATCTAGTAGATTTATTTTGTGGGTGTCTGTATGCAGTCTGGAAACATGATTGTAAATCTTCTTCTGAGGTTTTCTGGTTCTCCTCAGTTAGATAAGAAAACAGAAAGTTTAACAGGTTTTTCTTAAAAGAGTCACAAGGGGAGCCCCTTCCCATAACTTTGGGCTTGGTGGCTTAAGCGTTACAAAAAAACCAATCTTACCTCTCTGGTATAATCGAAAATACACATTCATTACCCTTCTAAATTCTTATTAATAAAACCATAATACAGTACAATTATAATGGTTTATGCGAAAAGCCAATTATATAATCTACATTTATAACACTGGGATGGGTCCGGTCCATGCTGGGCTCCAGGCAGGGCTGGCAGCGCTCCGGGGTCACACGGGGCAGCTCAGAGGAGAGGAAATCAAACCCGCTCGGGTCCGTAAATGGCTCCCGGGTGTAAAATTCCCGGGTGGTGTCACAGGGGTTTGTCTGGGGTGTGGTCACAGGAAAGGTCTGGGTTGGGTGGGTCCGAACGGGAAAATCCAAGGCAAAAAGGGAATGTGTGTGAATTACCCCCGGGATAGTGGGGTGTGTGAGTGGATGGGAAAAGTACCCCTGGGAGGAGAGGAGGGAGTTCCTGCATGGACACACGGACACACGGACACACAGAGACATGGACACATGGACACACACATGGACACATGGACATACGGACACACGGACATATGGACATACGGACACATGGACACACACATGGACACACGGACAAACGGAGACAGGGACACAAGGAGACACACATGGACACACAGACACACACATGGACACACGGACACACAGACACACACATAGACACACGAACACACGGACGCACAGACACATGGACACACATGGACACACGGACACACACATGGACACACACATGGACACACACATGGACACACAGACACAGGGGCACACAGACACATGGACACACGGACACACACACACGGACACACGGACACATGGACACACACATGGACACACAGACACACACACGGACACACAGACACATGGACACACATATGGATACACGGACACACAGACCACACACACATGGTGTGTGTGTTCTGTGTGTGTTCCTGTGCGTCCCTGTGTTCCCATGCTCCCCTGTCCCTGTGTCCCTCTGTCCCTATGTCCGTCCCTGTGTCCCAGTGTTCCCGTGGTCCCCTGTCCCTGTGTCCCTCTGTCCCTATGTCCATCCCTGTGTCCCAGTGTCCCCGTGGTCCCCTGTCCCTGTGTCCGGTCACAGAGCAGTCCCCTGTCACACGCTGCCCTGAGCTGTCCCCCTGCCGTGGGGCCGAGGGGGCAGAGGCCGGGCCGTGTCTGGGGTGACAAGGAGCGTCTGTGCCACATCCCCGCAGTGCCTTGCCCTGCAGACACCCAGACAGACAATCCTCCCCTTCATCCTCCAGCTGGGCGGGATTTTCGGGAAGTCAGGCAGCATTAACTCCCTCCAGCCGACTTTTCCCCCCTTTTTAAAATAATTTAACACACCCCCTGCTCGTTCAGCTGAGGGGAGGGAGGGAGGGATTCAATTCCAGATCAGGGTCTGCACTGCAGAGAATCCTCAGGTCCTCCCCTCCTGCGCCACCACTGCTGCAGCAGAGACCAGAGAGTGACCACAGAGCCCCGGGCTGTGCCTGCCCCAGGAGTGACCACAGCACTGACCACAGAGCCCTGGGCTGTGCCTGCTCCAGGAGTGACCACAGAGCCCTGGGCTGTACCTGCCCCAGGAGTGACCACAGCACTGACCACAGAGCCCTGGGCTGTGCCTGCTCCAGGAGTGACCACAGAGCCCTGGGCTGTACCTGCCCCAGGAGTGACCACAGCACTGACCACAGAGCCCTGGGCTGTGCCTGCTCCAGGAGTGACCACAGAGCCCTGGGCTGTACCTGCCCCAGGAGTGACCACAGCACTGACCACAGAGCCCTGGGCTGTGCCTGCTCCAGGAGTGACCACAGAGCCCTGGGCTGTACCTGCCCCAGGAGTGACCACAGCACTGACCACAGAGCCCTGGGCTGTGCCTGCTCCAGGAGTGACCACAGAGCCCTGGGCTGTACCTGCCCCAGGAGTGACCACAGCACTGACCACAGAGCCCTGGGCTGTGCCTGCTCCAGGAGTGACCACAGAGCCCTGGGCTGTACCTGCCCCAGGAGTGACCACAGCACTGACCACAGAGCCCTGGGCTGTGCCTGCTCCAGGAGTGACCACAGAGCCCTGGGCTGTACCTGCCCCAGGAGTGACCACAGCACTGACCACAGAGCCCTGGGCTGTGCCTGCTCCAGGAGTGACCACAGAGCCCTGGGCTGTACCTGCCCCAGGAGTGACCACAGCACTGACCACAGAGCCCTGGGCTGTGCCTGCTCCAGGAGTGACCACAGAGCCCTGGGCTGTACCTGCCCCAGGAGTGACCACAGCACTGACCACAGAGCCCTGGGCTGTGCCTGCTCCAGGAGTGACCACAGAGCCCTGGGCTGTACCTGCCCCAGGAGTGACCACAGCACTGACCACAGAGCCCTGGGCTGTGCCTGCTCCAGGAGTGACCACAGAGCCCTGGGCTGTACCTGCCCCAGGAGTGACCACAGCACTGACCACAGAGCCCTGGGCTGTGCCTGCTCCAGGAGTGACCACAGAGCCCTGGGCTGTACCTGCCCCAGGAGTGACCACAGCACTGACCACAGAGCCCTGGGCTGTGCCTGCTCCAGGAGTGACCACAGAGCCCTGGGCTGTACCTGCCCCAGGAGTGACCACAGCACTGACCACAGAGCCCTGGGCTGTGCCTGCTCCAGGAGTGACCACAGAGCCCTGGGCTGTACCTGCCCCAGGAGTGACCACAGCACTGACCACAGAGCCCTGGGCTGTGCCTGCTCCAGGAGTGACCACAGAGCCCTGGGCTGTACCTGCCCCAGGAGTGACCACAGCACTGACCACAGAGCCCTGGGCTGTGCCTGCTCCAGGAGTGACCACAGAGCCCTGGGCTGTACCTGCCCCAGGAGTGACCACAGCACTGACCACAGAGCCCTGGGCTGTGCCTGCTCCAGGAGTGACCACAGAGCCCTGGGCTGTACCTGCCCCAGGAGTGACCACAGCACTGACCACAGAGCCCTGGGCTGTGCCTGCTCCAGGAGTGACCACAGAGCCCTGGGCTGTACCTGCCCCAGGAGTGACCACAGCACTGACCACAGAGCCCTGGGCTGTGCCTGCTCCAGGAGTGACCACAGAGCCCTGGGCTGTACCTGCCCCAGGAGTGACCACAGCACTGACCACAGAGCCCTGGGCTGTGCCTGCTCCAGGAGTGACCACAGAGCCCTGGGCTGTACCTGCCCCAGGAGTGACCACAGCACTGACCACAGAGCCCTGGGCTGTGCCTGCTCCAGGAGTGACCACAGAGCCCTGGGCTGTACCTGCCCCAGGAGTGACCACAGCACTGACCACAGAGCCCTGGGCTGTGCCTGCTCCAGGAGTGACCACAGAGCCCTGGGCTGTGCCTGCCCCAGGAGTGACCCCTCAGGCTTTACCTGCCCCAGTCCTGGGTGCTGGGACCCCCCTGAGCTCTCTGTGCCTGTCCATGGGAGCAGCAGGCACAGGAGTGACCCAGAGCCACTCTGAGGGTTTCTGTGCCTGACACAGCCACACCTGGATGGAGCAGCTCACCCCAGCACTGCCACATCTGGCTGCTGTGTGAGGGACAGAGCTGGGCTGTGCCACCACCCCTCTGTGCCACCAGCCCTCTGTGCCGGGGGCTGGCACTGCCACACCCGGCCCCTGTGAGGATTCCGTAGTGTTTGGGGTACACTGAATGGATTTTGTGAGGATTCCGTGATGTCTGGGGTACACTGAATGGATTTTGTGAGGATTCCGTGATGTCTGGGGCACTCTGGATGGATTTTGTCAGGATTCCGTGATATTTGGGGCACTCTGGATGGATGTTGTGAGGATCCCCTGATGTTTGGGGCACTCTGGATGGATGTTGTGAGGATCCCCTGATGTTTGGGGCACTCTGGATGGATGTTGTGAGGATCCCCTGATGTTTGGGGCACTCTGGATGGATGTTGTGAGGATCCCCTGATGTTTGGGGCACTCTGGATGGATGTTGTGAGGATCCCCTGATGTTTGGGGCACTCTGGATGGATGTTGTGAGGATCCCCTGATGTTTGGGGCACTCTGGATGGATGTTGTGAGGATCCCCTGATGTTTGGGGCACTCTGGATGGATGTTGTGAGGATCCCCTGATGTTTGGGGCACTCTGGATGGATGTTGTGAGGATCCCCTGATGTTTGGGGCACTCTGGATGGATGTTGTGAGGATCCCCTGATGTTTGGGGCACTCTGGATGGATGTTGTGAGGATCCCCTGATGTTTGGGGCACTCTGGATGGATGTTGTGAGGATCCCCTGATGTTTGGGGCACTCTGGATGGATGTTGTGAGGATCCCCTGATGTTTGGGGCACTCTGGATGGATGTTGTGAGGATCCCCTGATGTTTGGGGCACTCTGGATGGATGTTGTGAGGATCCCCTGATGTTTGGGGCACTCTGGATGGATGTTGTGAGGATCCCCTGATGTTTGGGGCACTCTGGATGGATGTTGTGAGGATCCCCTGATGTTTGGGGCGCTCTGGATGGATTTTGTGAGGATCCCCTGATGTTTGGGGCACTCTGGATGGATGTTGTGAGGATTCCGTGATGTTTGGGACACTCTGGATGGATTTCCTGAGGATCCCCTGATGTTTGGGACACTCTGGATGGATTTTGTGAGGATCCCCTGATGTTTGGGGCACTCTGACATCCCCTCCCCTGCCGGGCTGTGCTCCAAGGCCGTGTCCCGCCAAACCCGCGGGATTCGATGTGCACAGACACCAGACCGTGTCACCACCTCCACCTNGATTTTGTGAGGATCCCCTGATGTTTGGGGCACTCTGACATCCCCTCCCCTGCCGGGCTGTGCTCCAAGGCCGTGTCCCGCCAAACCCGCGGGATTCGATGTGCACAGACACCAGACCGTGTCACCACCTCCACCTGCGCCTCAGGAAAGACATTTATCCTTCCCGGAGATGAAAGGCCGCCGGCAGCACTTTGCAGACAATGCCCTCGTTAAGCACAATGGGCCTAACAAGTCTAATTAGCAGCGGGGAGTTCAAAGGCGTTTTATTCCCTCCTCACTCTCCAGTCGGCGCGGCTGGAGCGCTGAGAGCCCCGTGAGCTCTCTGAGAGCTCTTCCCATCAAACCTCCACAGAACAAATCTTTTCCAGCAGCTCTGAATAATGAGAAATGGCTTTGCAATTTTCTTCAAAGGTTTTTGGGAGTGAGAAGTTTCTTTGTGAGGACGAAGGGGGTGATGCTCCCGGGCATCCAAGAGTCTCCCGGTGTTGGGAAGAAGGGAGACGTTTCTTTTTTTTTGTCTCCCAGCTATCCAAGCACGGAGTGTAGATATTTTGGGGTGTTGTTAAACCAGTAGCCGGGCTGATGGGGCAGCTGGGCCACCGCTGTGTGATCTGCTGGCTCCCTGCTGCCCCAGCCGAGGGTTCACACTCCTCCATCCCCCGGGCCGTGGATATTTCATGGACAGACCCATCCGTGCCTCAGGGATCACTGATCCGAGACTCTGAGCCCCACCAGCCCCAAGTGTGTCCAAAGTGGATTTCCAAACAGGAAAAACAGCTTTAGACACTTAAAACGAGCCCCTGGCTTTTTTCAGGAACTATTTTGTGAGTACTGATAAATTACAAAGGAGATTTTGGCAGTGAACAGGAGTTTATTTTCCCCAGGACCACATCCTGTGTCACAGTGTGCAGCTGGGAGGGCTCAGCGGGGAGATGGGGAGGGTCTGAGCCCCGGGAGCGGCTGAGGGAGCTGGGAAAAGGGCTGGAGAATTCCTGAGGGAGCTGGGAAAGGGGCTGGAGAATTCCTGAGGGAGCTGGGAAAGGGGCTGGAGAATTCCTGAGGGAGCTGGGAAAGGGCCGGAGAATTCCTGAGGGAGCTGGGAAAGGGGCTGGAGAATTCCTGAGGGAGCTGGGAAAGGGGCTGGAGAATTCCTGAGGGAGCTGGGAAAGGGGCTGGAGAATTCCTGAGGGAGCTGGGAAAGGGGCTGGAGAATTCCTGAGGGAGCTGGGAAAGGGGCTGGAGAATTCCTGAGGGAGCTGGGAAAGGGGCTGGAGAATTCCTGAGGGAGCTGGGAAAGGGGCTGGAGAATTCCTGAGGGAGCTGGGAAAGGGGCTGGAGAATTCCTGAGGGAGCTGGGAAAGGGGCTGGAGAATTCCTGAGGGAGCTGGGAAAGGGGCTGGAGAATTCCTGAGGGAGCTGGGAAAGGGGCTGGAGAATTCCTGAGGGAGCTGGGAAAGGGGCTGGAGAATTCCTGAGGGAGCTGGGAAAGGGGCTGGAGAATTCCTGAGGGAGCTGGGAAAGGGGCTGGAGAATTCCTGAGGGAGCTGGGAAAGGGGCTGGAGAATTCCTGAGGGAGCTGGGAAAGGGGCTGGAGAATTCCTGAGGGAGCTGGGAAAGGGCTGGAGAATTCCTGAGGGAGCTGGGAAAGGGGCTGGAGAATTCCTGAGGGAGCTGGAAAGGGGCTGAGCCTGGAGAAAAGGAGGCTCAGGGGGGACCTGGTGGCTCTGCACGAGTCCCTGAAAGTTTGGAGCCAGGTGGGATTCGGGATCTGATCCCAGGGAAAAACAGGAGGAGAGGGAACGGCCTCAGGCTGGGCCAGGGGAGGCTCAGGGTGGACAGCAGCAGGAATTTCCCCATGGAAAGGGTGCTCAGGCCTTGGAAGTGCCCAGGGAGGTTTGGGGTGCCCATCCCTGAGGTGTCCAGGGAACCCCTGGCTGTGGCTCTCAGGGCTCTGGGCTGTTTCTCAAGGTGGGGATCAGTCACAGGCCGGGCTCGATGACCTTGGAGGGATTTTCCAGCCCCAGTGATTCTGGGATTAACAGAGTGGCCCCAGCTGGAGGTGACAAGGCCAGCTCCTGAGGGGCTGGGCCAGCCCCTGGGTGGCATTGGGACCTTCCTGCCCGCAGAGAGGAGACATCAGCAGGATGGGTCACCCTTCCCTTCAGTGCTTACATTATTTACTTCACTGTTTTCTCTTGTGCTGGCAGCTGATTTATCAGAGCAAGTGAAGCAGCTCGAAAAGCATTGTGGCAGTGGCAGGAATATTACAGCAATTAGAAGGAGCCATAAACAGTTCCCTGCGTGTTAAGCTGCTCATTGGAGCTGACAGGCCGCGGCTGCTCCTCCCAGCCCGGCTCAGAGCAGCCTCCTTCCCTTTCCAGAACTCCCCTTGCCTTCCCTCAGCCCCGCCAAGGGTCCTGCACACTCGGACAGGCTGGAAGGGACGTTTCTCCCCCCTGGGAACTCCCTGTGGGCAGAGTTAGTGCCGGTGGAGGGTGTCAGATGGAATTCAGAGACACCCCATGGACCCGCTGTGCTGGCTGTGCTCCAGCTGTCAGCTGGAATGGAGACATAAAACAGCTTCACCCCCCCCGAGCCCCGGGCAGCCTCTGCTCCCGGCTCCCAGCACGTTCCTGCCCCTCCGGAGGTGATGGATGAGCTCCGGAGGGTGTTTCTGCCCAGCGCCGGCAGCGGGAGGGGAGCAGCAGGTGTGGGACAGGAGCAGTTCCAGGGCTGCTCTGGGGCTCAGTCCTGTGTGTGCTCGGGCCCCGGGAGAGGGAGAGGAGCTGCGGCAGGTCGGGACAGCAGGAGAGACCCCAGGGCGCCCTGCACGGGGCAGGAACCTGCCGGGGGCTCTCCATAAGGGCTCCATCCCTGCCGGGGGCTCCATCCCTGCCCGGGGCTCAGTTCCTGCCCG
>VXBN01000450.1:0-37063 GCA_013397395.1 Sinosuthora webbiana
GGCACTTCCCAAAATGTAGCAAAGCATCTGTGGTGGCGTGGGAGTTTTAAAAGTTTTAAAATAAAAAATTAGGGTTTGCGGGGGGGTGGAAAGAATTTTTAGAAGAAAATCAATTTATAAAATATTCTCCAGTAGCAGTGTTGAGAACACATGAAGTACTGGTAGGATACTCGGTTTTTTGCCTTACATTTGGAAATGCAAATGTTTTCACCTTTAACTTTAATCAGATTTTGATCAGGCCAACACAATGGTTAAACCAGCTTGGCCTTCACCAGGATCAGGGAATCTCTTGTGCCAGAAGATCACCGGGATTCAGCTTTGCCTTCACCTTTTCTGCTTTGAAAGGGAGCAGGTTCTGAGTATGGCTTAAATTTGGTGTTGTTTTCCTTTTTACTGACAGATTAAATCTCGAGTAGCACCATGCTGCTGTGATAAGCATCTGAGCAAGCTGCCTTTTCTTTTACCTCCTTCCAGATTTCTAGTAACTCCATGGCACAGGAGTGGTTGGTCCCGAGCATGCCCTGCACAGCCCAGGGTAATCTTAGCCAGGATAAGAATATTCAGGTGCCATCTCTGCTACAATTCCCCAAGTTGGGCACTTGCAGGTCTCTTCATGACAGCAAAGCCTTCCAAAATTTGGTAGCCATGCCCCCCTTCAATTTGGGGATGGGGAATGAAAAACTCTCTGTGCCAGTTTGATGTTGTCCTTATAACAGATAATTACAGGCTTTAGGAACAGAAAAGATGCCTGATTAAACGGCTCCAGCCATCTGCTATTGCAAGACTGTGAAGTAATCCTTGACCATTTTCATATTAAGAGTTGCCACGATGGTGTTCTCCCACTGCTTATGCCACTCAGCTTGCCTAGAAAGCTGTCTCCTCTGCTCCAGCTCCCTGGCATCCTTTTGCTTTGTATTATTTTAAATAGCAGTGATTACACCTTTATATCAGAGCTGCTGGGGAGGGGGGGCTTGAAAGCCCCCTGCTGTATAACATCTCTTTTGACTTCAGTCATATAAATTGATGAGGTCCTTATTTCCACATGTGGTTTCAGATCAGGTTCTTCTTCTTTTTCTTGTTTGTGGTACCAAGGGAACAGAAGAAAAGCCAGCTAGGCAAGCAGTTTTTAAAACCCCAGCACTGGCCACTGTGGCTGCTTGTACCCCTACTCCATCGGGGTCCCCGGGGAGGCAGAAGAAGAACCTCAAAGGCCAGGCACAAGCTGCTCACATGGCACTCTGCCTCCAGCTGGTTTAGGTGAGCCCAAAGGTAATTTTGCTGGGTTTGAAGCAAAATCGTGAGTCAAATAGAGCTGAAAGAGCTGTAAGCCTTCTGAGCACTGTTCTTATAGAGAGAGTGTTGCTTCAAGCAACTCTTTACAGATCAGAAAGTATCCTGGTGCCAGGATCCTCCCTGCAATGGGCTGAGTTCCCAACTGCAGCCTAAACCAGTCCAAAAGTGTGCCAGGAACCATGAGGAAGGGTTGTTTCCACCTGAAGTCAGAGAAGAGGCAGAGAGAGCAGAGTCAGGCTGTAAGGAAGGAGTATCAGGACACAGGAATAGCCAGGTAGAAGTAAACATCATCTTTGTGAGAAGGGCTGGTGGTGGCATGGAAGGAAGGAAAAAGATCACTGCTGCAATGCGGGAAAGTGGAAAGATTCCTTTGTAAGGGCAAATTTTCCCCACTGAGCATTAATTGCTTCCCATGGATACAAAATGCACTTTAAGTGATAAAAGGAGTGGCTGAGATGCAATGCTGCACTTAACAGATATCAGAGAATGCAATGTAGGTTAATTACCGTCCCTTAAAACGATTTTTATTTTTCCAAAGAGGTGAGCATCTGAGACAGAAGCTAATCTCCAAACTCCTGTTGTCTGCTTCAATGAAAAGAGGAGCCAGAAAGGGAATGAAAGGGGGTGGTGAGGAGACACCAGCAGGAGATATGGTGACTTTTTTTTTTCCCCTGGCATCGAGGGGAAAGTTTTTTTACATTCTTTCCCATGGACTTTCCTCTTTTGTTGCCTTCAGAAACTCAAGCAACGCCAGGAACTGCCCACAGCTCCCTCCAGGGCTTTGAGCTTCCCAAGTGGTGTCCACAGCCTCTTCTCCTGCTGACACAGTTTATTTAAATAGGCAGGGAGAAAGCACTGGTGTTTGCAGGAGGCAGTGTATAGTGTAAACTACCTCTGTGAGGTTTTAACAAGGAAAAAAAAAACCACTCTGGTATTCCTGCCACTCTGTAATTGAGGGGTATCAGTCAGGTGAAGATCTTCCCAGGGAGTGGAAGGAACAGCCTGGGAATGAAAAACCCACTGTTCCAACAAAATTTCATGACGTGTAGTGTGTCCCCTTTCCAAAGCTGTTTTCCTCTAAATCAATCTCTTCTAGTGAAAAGGGATGGGAAGGAAAGTATCAACCCATCAGTCGGGGGTTTTGGTGCTGTCAGGGTCACGTCAGCTCCTGAAGCCTTTGGGCACCCCAACCACAGAATGCCCTGGTGGTTATCAGCAAGTCTGAGCAGCAAAGCACTGCAGCAGGTGAGTGACAGGATGCAAATCTCAGGGAGGACCCGGCCCTGTCTCTGCTCCAGTGCCTTTTTCAGCCACACCTTCCTGGTAAATTGTAAAATGTCGGTCAGGGCGCTCTGGAGATGGGTAAAACAAGGCGTGCTCGTGCTCCAGCTCCTTTTATGTCCCGGTGCCTTGAGGTGCATTCAGCAAAGGCATCCAAGTTTTGCCTTACATTACAGGATTTAGCCAAGAGACACTGAGCAGGGCACTGTAGAAGTGTCATTAAGAGAGCTTAGCAACGGGATATTCTGTGATTCCAGATTCCAGGGTACCCATATGCATATCCTCTGTGTGTGTATATATGTGTGTGTGTGTGCAAGCACAGAGTTTGCATATATACACATCTCAATAAAGTCTGAGGGTTTGCAGGTTTAAAGCAACGTGTTGGTACCAGCTGTGTAGCCTGTTTTCTATGCCTTGCATCAGTGTGGCTGATTTTCTTTGCAGAGACACACACACAACAGACCCCATAAAAACTTGGCCCTCATTTTATGAAAACTTTCCTGGGAACTTACCAACTTAGTATGCTGAAGTCAGTACTATTAAAGTGATGGGGGGGAAAAAAAAGTAAAAATTTTCAGTTTTGGTACACATTAAGTTGTTGATATCAGAGTAAGTTTAATCCATATAACCTTCCAGCATGAGTAACTTTTTTCTTTTTTTTTTTCTGTGAAACTCCCTACAAATACATTAGTCTGGCAGAGGTTAGAAAGCAATGCTGATTTATCATTTGGTTTTTATTTACAGGTAGTAGTCCCATTTTTTTTATTATTTGGATTAGGCAACTAACTGGTCCCAAGTTTTTCTTTATTAAAAGAAAAAGAAAAAAAACCCCTCCTTTAAATATGCTTCACACTTTTCAAACTTCAATAGCACAGAATTTTTCACTTGGTCAGAACGCTGATTTAATTTGCTGCTGGGTTAAACGTTAAAGGTTTCAGTTTTACATCCATGAATTCTCAAACTGAATTCAGCGCATTGCTTAAATTTCTAGCTGCAGTGCATTTAGCCTAATTGCTTTGGTAAGTTGGGTGCTTAGTAACTCCTGCTTCTCTGGATTTTCGTCTTTAAAGGCGAGCAAAATAAGCCCGAGGGCCACAGGTGGGCTAGACTGCTCTTTGGGATTCACCTGTGGGGTCTTTGGACATCTCTTCCAGTCTGACTGCATCCTCAGACCAGATCCGATGAGAACGTTCTGCTGACAAGGGGAGAGCATTTAAACACCTGTAGGTTTTTTTAGCTGTTTTAAGCCCAAATCAGTTTTGAAGCAACAAGAAAGGCTGAGCAAAATGGTTCAGATTTCAGTTGTCAACTAAATGTGTGCACTGGGCCTTTAAGTATTTGGCCAGACACATCTTGATTGCTTGGCTTTTGTTTTCACCCTTGGAAAGTCAGCTGGAGAATGCCCTGTAGCCAAAGTCTATTCTGTGATGCTGCGAGTGGGCTGGGCTGGGGATTCAGGGTGGGGGCAGTGCGTGTGTGGGGAGGGGAGGACCGGGTGAAGGGGGAATTAACCAAAACCAGAGTTATTTTCGTGTATTTCCAAATTTTTGCCAGCCGAGGTGCCTGCAGTCATTTTCAGTTTCCTTGCGACGCTAAATGTAAAAATCACAGGGACGTGAAATGATCCCAGCAGTGCGATCTTTAGGGTGGGCTCTTTTTGGGGACAAATCACACTGCAAACACAGAGGGGATGGAAACAATCGAGGAAGCTTCCACCGATAGGCACCCTCAGAGGCAAGCCCCGAGTGTCTCGTTTTTTCCCTCTTTGTTGACGGTATTTTTAAGGCTTCGAGTTCTCACGCAAGGTATATGTCATTAAATGGCTGATTCCTCTTTGCACACGT
Organism: Sinosuthora webbiana; assembly: GCA_013397395.1. NCBI lineage: Eukaryota > Metazoa > Chordata > Aves > Passeriformes > Sylviidae > Sinosuthora > Sinosuthora webbiana. The sequence continues at coordinate 4,419 of VXBN01000450.1, forward strand.
TGTTGCGATGGCCTGTGGCAACCTGAATTAATTGTTTCAGTAGTTGATGGTGGTTACTAGCCGTAATTATTATAATTTGCATTTATAAAAACTTCTTTCATCTAAGGATCTCCAAATGCTTTTGCACACATTTAATTAAGCTTCACAACATCCTGTGAGGTAAGTGTCAAGAGTGTTGTTATATCCATTTTTACACGGGTTTCTCCAAGAAAACAAGGTCAGTCTCTAACACGACTGGTATTTATTTCACATCACTTGCACAGGGCAGGCAGCACGGCTGCAGGAATTAGGAATGCTGATCTAGGTCACTTTGCATCTCCCACATAGCTCTGGCTGCTGCCACACCGTGTGGACACATGCACCAAGCCATGGCAAACACAGGGCAGCCTTAGCCCAGATTTCCAGTCTGAGGTGGCCCTTTCCCTCCCAGGAGCACTCGAGCAGCAGCAAGAGAATTCTTCTTCTTCTTCTTCTTCTTCTTCTTCTTCTTCTTCTTCTTCTTCTTCTTCTTGGGAAGAAAGAGAGATAAGCATCCAACACGATGCACAAAGATGAAAACCCACCTGTGCATAGATCTTCCCATAGTTTTCTACCTTAGCATTTAAGCCTCTCTTTGCACGTTTTCTTCCTTTGGCTTTAGCCAAAGCCAGGAGAGCAGCTGCAGGCAATGTAAAGCCACCCTTTAGCAGCCACTCGCTGCTCTGGAAGAGGCTGCACACGCTTCACCTCCACCAGCCTTCGACCCAACCCCACGGGCAATCAGCAAGTCTGAGATCTACTAAATCCTAGATTACCACTTGACAGATATTTAAAAGCGAGGATCAACCGAAGGAAAATAGACTTGGAACTTGGGGAGGGTGGGGGGCAGCGGTTTTCGAAAGCTCATTTCTTTTTCAAACATATGACTGTGTTGTTTAAATTGAACCCAGCTCTCTGAAAGGTCTGTTGATCACCATAATAGCCCTGAGGATGATAGGTCTAAGTAAGTGCTTGCAAATTGAGTAAGGAGTCCCAGGCCATACCTTTGTGAGTTCTTTACCATCCTCATCAATTTATGTTTACATAAATTGCTTACATGTGGCAATGACCAGATTAGCTGTTTGGAAAGAACTCTGCCTGTGGATGCACTTATTCCAAAATAAAAGCCACTTTGCTTTTCTAAATTATAAGTGCACTTACAGGTAGAGAATGGTTATTCTGAATAACGTAAAAAAGAAAGTAATTTCATTCCCAAGTAGGCCACTGAGCAGAAATATTCTGAAATAATCTGTCTGTCTAATTTCTCATGCTGATGCTTTTTAAGGCACAGACAAAGTCACAGAGTTAACAGCCAGTTTTGTTTCCAACCCATTGTTTTCTTGGAGAGGGCGTGCCAGTGCAAGGCAGGAGTCAGAGATTCCTTTCAGTTCCCCTGAGTCAGTGCACAGGATTTATTCTGGTCCTTGTCTCTCCTGTGGAGGAAGGAATGCCTGGCAGCCAGAGGAGAAGATCTGGCACAAGAACACACATCGTTTCGTTTTACCTGATGCCGTCTGCTTCACTTTCATCAGAACTGGGGCAGTCACTGGCCTAAGCCTGCATTTTCACTGGAGCTCCCTTCTGCTTTTCTTCTCCTCCAAACTTGTTCGTGCCTGCTGTGGCACAGAAAAGAGAAATATGGCAGCAGCCATACTTGACATAGATGACAGAACACAATGCCATGGGAATCCCAGCATCAGGCCCTCAGAGGAGTTTTTATTGATGCTCCCAGAAAGTTTTCAATAACTTCAAATGAGTATTTTTGGGGTTACGTTTCTTTATTTGGAAGGGGGGGAGCTAAAAATTCTCTTCATGTTATCTCATAATGCAGAAACTGAGACTTGAGGGGCACTACACTATCCTTTTAGGACCTCAATCACTCCCAAAGATTCAAGATGAACTCTGCCTGCCCAGGCACCAGAGCCGGTGCCCCAGGGAATTTCTTCATATCTAAGGGATATGCAGGATGTGTACTCGCATGCCCTTGCTGCCTCTCAGCCCCAGCTGTACATGCAGTTTTGCTTTAGGAACCTGTACCTCCAGTATTGCAATATCTTTTTCAGTCTCTGTCATCAAGAGTTTAAACACAGTTCAGATCAGTGTTAGTGGCCCAGCTCCAAATGAGGGGAATTGCTGCAATTCGTTATCTTGACAAATTAACTGGTCTGAGGCAATTCCTTTTTGAGAGAGATACAATTACCTAACTCTTGAACTCTAGCCTTGCTCCAATGCTGTGGCAGAGTTATGCACCTGCTCAAAAAGTGTGGATACTACTTTCCCCATCCATAAATACAATCTGATTTTTTTTAAAAAAAGGCTTTCTGAGGTGCCAAGGTGGCTGGTTGCACAGGTGAGGGACAAAATGGGAAACACAGGGCCCTTGTCACCAAACCATGAGCAAAGGGGCACAGAGAGTGTTCTATCAGAGAAACACATCACCAATTGTCCCATCCTCTGTTTTGAGTCCAGCTTCCTGATCCAGTGGAAGAAACTGGCTTTCCTGCTCCCAGTCCACCACACAGAAAAGAGTAGCCCATTCAGACCTATACCAGATTTTTTGGAAAAAATTTTAAAAAAGAAAAAAATCCAAGATGTTTCATTCCTGGGATTTAGGCAAAAATTTCTCTTTCAGTCCTTCAGTCTTTATATAACTGGTGGAAAACGGGTTGCCATCAGCACTCCACTCCTGATGTGGACAGGAGCCGGTGCTCCTGGGAAGGCAGTGACCTCCAGCCTTGCCCTCACCTCCTGGCCTGCAGGACCAGCTCCCTTCTGCCTTTGCTGCCAAGCGATGAAAATACACCCACAGTTACACATTGTTCTTCCAACCCGACGTGGGCAGATGCACTTCTCCTCCTCTTCCCTGTGGAAAGCAGCTCCTTTTGCCCCTCAGCCATAGCTCACCTGTGGGCATCATCTTTCCTCGTAAAAGAGCTGCCAGATGCTGCAAGATATCCCTTAAGCATTCATTTGAACCCACTGCCTTCTGGAAACTGTTTAGGATAAAGCTGTCCGGCAGAAGGCTCGTGTTTGCCTAGGACTTGGTGGCTGGGAGTTTTCCTTGAGCTCCTCTTTGAACTCCAAGCCTTTCAGCATCCAAAACATTTAACCCTCAATTTCTTTTCTGCTTTTATCAGTTTGGCCGGCTTCCAGCTGGCAGCGCGTTCGTTCGCAGGCTCCCGTTCCGCATCTCGTGTTTGCAGATTTGTCTCTTTTCAATTAACCCCTTGGAATGGGGTTTTCTCCTCCCTGGAGCCTACCTGCCTCTGGTCTGGCCAGCACTTCTCCCTGCTCTGGATTGCCTGAAGGGCAGAAGGCAGGAGTGGAGGAGCTGGGTCCCTGAGCTGGAAGTGCCAAGCTGAGGGTGTGCCCCATGCACGGAGAGCAGCTGAAGGAACACGCAGGTTCGGCAGCGCCGGCTCTGCCCGTTGTGGGTTGGGGCTTGCAATGCCAGAGGCACTTTTTGCCTCTGTGGAGTCTCTGGAGCATCACTTATGAATAATGAGATCTTCCCCTGAATGTTTTTTGTTGGTGTTTTGGGGTTTTTTTTGTTTCTTTATTTGCTGGGATGCTCGGGAGCACATGTGCCCACATTTCCACTGCTGCAGCCTTCACCCCCAACAATGGGAATGTCTTCTGCTGGCCAGCAGCTTTTCCACAGATTTGTTTTGGAACAGCTCTTTCTAGAGTCACCTAAAATAGAAATAAAAAGGAAAAAAAAATAAAAATAAAGACCGTGCCTAAAGCATCACTCACCAAACAAGGACATTGGTCACCAGGACTGTCCTCCCTCCCGTGCCTGCTGGAATTGATGAGCAGCAGCAGCTCCAGGTTGCTCATCCTTGGCACTCCAGCTGCTTCATGGGGATCCTCAGGGAGGGGAGAAGCCCTCTTCCCGCAGCCAGGATTGCCTGGCAAACTTCACAGGGCCTGGGAAAGCCGATAACATCTAGAGGTGCAGCATCTCTATTGTCAAGCCTTTGAAGTGAGACGAGCTGCAATTGAAGCAAATCCTTGGTCGTTCAGTCTCTTCCAGCTGGAGACTCACCACGGCTTGGTGCTACCACATCTGGATCACCCTGTAAGACACACCTTCTTCTTCTTCTTCTTCTTCTTCTTTTCTTTTTTTTTTTTTTTTTTTTTTAATTAATTAATATTGGCACTGCTGGGGTAGTTCCTAAGGAACCTGGTTGCTTAGGCTCCGGGGAGATGTAAAATTAACTATTCAGGCTGTATAGTGAGTGGTTGGCTTAATTTTGCGTGTGATTTCAGCAGAGCAAATGAGTAGTGGAGATGGAAATCTCAGCCCGTGGTAGTAAAGACTCAGCATTTCCATTTGCAGAAAGTTTGAGAGCCAGGTTTCACAGCAAGCTGCAGAAAACTGCTAAGTAGAACTGTCTGCACTACAAAAAAACCCCCACAAAATCAAAGCAAGTTGTTTATAAATTTTAGCTGCTTCTTTACTTTTATCACACAACTTTTTAAATAATTCTTAAATTTCCTGGCACACTCACTAAAACAGTTTTGCTGCTGCTAATACCCCTACTACCCAACTAGAGAAATAATGGCATGTTATGCTGCTTTTACAGATTGATTCTACTATGAAGTGATTGAAGTGCTTTATCTTCTCAGGCATCAAATTGTTGAACAACAGAACTGTGAGATATTCAGATTTAATTTCAGGAATAATCTTATCCAGCTCTCTAAATGGGAACAGCTGTTCTTCATGAGTTTTAGAAGAACTACAAAACCAATATTTTGACCAATTTGTATGTGTCAAATGCAAACATGTCAGCCTTGGGGATTAACGAAGCAACACAAAAATAATCTAAAAATTAAAAATCCATGGAAAACGAGCCCAGAAGAAGCAAAGAAGTTTAGAATTACATTTTTCCACACTCACGAACAAAGCTCTGTGGTTTCCCTGCAGGAATTTGTTGAAATGAAATTATTTTATTAGAATATGTTTATTTAAAAAGATGATTTTTGAGAGAACAATTGTAGCCAGAAAAAAAGAGCTGGCCACATTCAAATCAGCAGTGGAAGTTCCCACTGATTTTGATACCAGAGGAATTTGATGCAGTGGCTTTAAAAATAGCTTCATGTAGTTTGAGAAAACCTGGGATAGAATTAAGTTACCACAACTTGATAATGTGTGAAATCACGCTCAATCTCATGCCTTCTGCAGCAGTTATTTGCCTTAAAAAAAAAAAAAAAAACCCAAAACCTTATAAAATAATGAGAGTTTGAATTCAACAGGTAAAAATAACCCCTTTAATTTTAAAAAATTAAGTTATTGCATAATAAGAGGAGGTATGAACTTATTTACATGGAATTAGCTATTCAACTAAAAAGAAAAAGAACTTGTTGAAATGCCTAAAAGAAAATAAGCATGATTGTTAGTAAACTCTACCGTTTTACAGCACTCACTTGAATTAAATATTTGCATTTCTTCAGACCCTTAATTTGTTTCTCTTGGAAAAAAAGCTATTTTAGCTCTCTTTTTTTTTTAGTAAAACAGCAATGTGGCTGAAGTCTGTGTGGTTCACCCAGAGTCCATTGGGATACATTTGCAATTCCTGAAGCAAAAAAGAAAAAAAAAAAAAAAAAAAGAAAAAAAAAAGAAAAAAAGANTATATATATATATATATCTTTAGAAGGAGTTACATTTTTTTGAACTGATTGAATTTTTTTTTTTTCAGAGATCAGCATGAAGAGTTCTGATTAAATGCTTGCTTCAGCGTTTTAAAGGCTTCTTGTGTCCCTGTTGCCTAAGGAGGTCGGACACGAGGATTGCTCTGTAAACATCAGATTGTGCAGAATTGGCTCTGAGCACCGTGCCAGGCACACAAAGAGGAAGTCAAATGCCTTATCTCTCACTTATCAACTAGTTTATTTTTCACGCCCCACGCCCCCCCCCCCCAAAAAAAAGGCTGCTACAAGAGCAGCTGCTACTTTGTAAATAATTTAATGGCTGCTGTTAAGTAGAGCTGTCAATTTTGCAAACAATATTAAAAGGAGATTTGCGTTTTGCCACGGATTTGCACGTTTTGAAATGCGTTTTTATCCCTGAAAGTCCAGGGCAGGATCCCGGAGAATGGAAACAGCTTCTGATTTGCAGGGAGAGATTCAAAGGAGAATAGATACGGTTAAATAATGACGGATGTGTGAGCGGGCGAGGTGTGATATCTCATCACCTGCATGCATTACCTGGAGAGCATCCTGCTCATTACAGCGTAGGAGAACTTTCAGTGGACTTGTAAAGAAAGATATTTGGCTCTTTCAGACAGGTGTGAGATGGAGCAACAGCAATTACCGCCGAATTTTGGAAATGTAGGATATGCACTGTGTCGTTGTATGGTTGGGTGTACACAGCACTAACTCAGTATAGCTCCCGACAAATGGGATTTTGAAAAATATTTTCAGCACAAAAGATTCACGTTATTGCATCTAAATGCTATTCATGTTATTGAATCCTTCGCTCATTTTTAGCACAAAAGATTCATATAATTGCACCTAAATTACTTTAATGAGGAAACCGCAACATTAGCACAATACCGACTCTCAAAGTTTTGGACATTCAAACTCAGATTGAAATCCCCAGATCTTAACCTGTTAAGCAAATAATAGCTTAGGATTTGTGCAGTAAGGCAAAGGAATATCTTGGATTGCCCGAACACAAAATCTTAGGTGAAACTTATGATCACTCCAGTGCTAGCACAAAGTCAGGTCTCTATCAAGCACCAAACCCCAGCCAGAGCCCTGGTCTAGAAGTGAGGACCACCAGCCTCTCCCAGCGCTGTGGAATTGTTGCCAAAATCCTTCCCTTTCTAATTAAAAGTGGGATGTGTCGCCTCTAGTTTGGGAAGGGCTGTGTTGTTTAAACAGCGTTCCTTGTGCGTTTGTTTTCCCTGCTTTAGCGCTTCTCACGGGGAGCAGAGTCCGTGTCCCACAATAAAAATATTTATTTCTTTACTCTATAGCTCTTATCTGATGGTTTTGTGGCTTTGAACCACCCCTGGCATCTGATGCTCCACACTGCAGCTGTATCCCCAGACCACAATAGGTTCAATGCTCATAACTTGAGGTCAGTTGCAGATGTTTATTTTAGATATGAAAGTGCAGAGAAATCTGTTTGCACTCCTGTGGGGAAGAAGCCTGCTCTTCCCCTGGTTTTGTGCTTGCAGGTGACAGACTGCTCCTGTTTTCCCCGATCATGGATTCCCATGGATCCAGTAGCATTATTTAAGAAGGTGTAGCTGTGCTACATCCACAGCACAAAACATCAGTCACTGGCCATGCTATAATTAATTTCTCATAGCATTCATATATTAGAAATATGGCACACAAAGACTCCATACATCCAAAATTTAGCCCACTCCACGTTAAAAAGCTGCTGGGTACCCCCAGGAGCACAAAAATGAGTTACACTGAAGTGGTTGATGTGAGGACTGGGATTTACTCAGTGCTGGTTCTCAGCAGGGCCAAGAAAACACAGATCAGTAGTGTGATGGAAAGAGAGCAAGAAAAAGTTGACCCAATTCTAATTTGTTTCTTTTCTCAATACACACTCCTCTTTCACCATCTCTCAGGGTTTTGTGTTCTGAAACATCCCCACTCCTTGGAGCTGGGTCAGCCTCAGGAGTGGTGGCTCAGGAGAAGTCATGGACATCATATATTGGTGGAAGTTTGTAGCTGTAAGGGGAGTAAGTTATGTAGGCCTTAGATGTTGCTGAGTAAGTGGAAAAAGAAAGAAAGAGAAAAGAAAAATTAATTACAGATGCTTGACTCACACTGTACATCTGAGCTTTGACGTTCTGCAAATTCAAAGGTTTAACATTCTGTTTCTTAACAAAGTCTGGCCAAGTGAAGAGGGAGGCTCTTCAGGACCAAAGACTCCAGGTGGAGCACAGCTCTCACTGCTGTGAGAGCTCTCAAAGCAGAGGCTGTCAAAGTTTCTGCCACATGACCTGCAGTGGATTTTGCCTAATTATTTTTTCCCCCAGCAACAGGAATTTTGTTCAAGCCCTTTCCCAGAGCTCTTCATGTATATAAAAAGCAGCTTCTCATGAACCTTTATAAGTTCTCAATACTGTTCCTCTCCATCTCTTGGCTTCTCATTCTGCAAGGCTCCAAGAGGAGACCTCCAGAGAAACCTCCCTTCCTTGCCCTGGATTTGAGTTTCTGAGATGTAAAGCACTGCCCATACTGCTTTTATTTCTCTTTGTATTTTTTTTATTTTTTTTTTAATTCAAGATGGAGGAGAAATTGCACCAGTGCTGGTTTATTTAGCACCTTTATTTACTGTAGTGTGGCGTGCACGCTTGAGGTGTGGTGCCTTCAACCGAGTTGGCCATGTTCAAACATTTCCCACATTGTGTGTGGGAACCAGCAGCACAGACAGACAACATCAGCTTTTTGGGAAAGCCAAACCTTGCCACACTTCACCCTCCCTCACACCACCAGTAATATTTAGGTGGCGTGAAGAGTAGGAATAGTCCACAGCAATCCCACTGGGTTTTTAGGGCTTGGAGGTTCAGAGGCTCTTACGAGGAGGTTTTCCCTCCTAAGCCAGTGAATGTTGTGGGTCTGCAGGTGAAATGTAAAATCCAGCAGCGTGGCAGCACTCGCCAGGGTGTTACATCCTCCCCACTGCCCGTGGTGCCACCATGGGGATCATCCAGACCAGCTTATACAGGATCCAAGAAGGCAGAGAACAAGGGGAAAAGAAGAGGATTAGAAGAGGAAAAAAAATGCAAAAGGGTCTTAAGATTCTGAGAAAAATCTTTTAAAGTCTTTATCTGTAACGGGATTTTTTCCCCTTAATCCAAAGTCTGCTAGCCTATGGTTTGGTTAAATTTATTATTTATTTTAAGGCTCACACCTAGAATATGCAATTCTTCCTCTATATTTTTAAGTGGTTCAGATATTTTTAAACAATTTCCTTTACCACGGGGCTCAGAGTGGAACTTGTGAATTGGATGCACATGCTTCACCTACTGAAGGCTTCAGTTCTTGATTGTGAACCCAAATATTTTAAGACAAAGCTAAGGGAAATCTTTGTTTTTAAAGGAAGGAGTTACACATACCCCTCTGGGGAACTAGTCCAATTGATAAGATTTTGATCCCTTTGGCAGCCAGCTGTAGTTGACAATTTAGAGAAGGCATTTCCTTCTTACTCACTACAGCCGATACTCAGTCTGTGTCTTTCAAAAGCTCTTGGACCTGTTTCTTGTTGCTGGTCATTGGGTACTTGGCCTCCTTTTCAAGGGAAAAGCCAAGGAGGAAGCAATGTGGGTTTCCTTTCAGTTTGATCCCTTGCTAGGGAGGACACCCTTTTCCTTATGGGCATCCAAGGCAAGTGGTTGGCAGCTTGGTTGGGACTTTCAGATGAAGTGAGGGTGATACCACGTCTTGATTGATCTTAACAGAACTTCTGGGGCAGCCAGATGAAGAAGAAGACCCATCTTGTGAAGCTTTCCCTGACCAATCTCCAGAGCAGGGAGGAGGATGCAACCAGCCCGCCCCCGGCCCTGCTGACAGACCACCAGTGCAGAGCTGCTCCCACAGGTGAGTTGGGTGGGAATTGCTTCAAAATGTGTGTTTGATATTCTGAAATATCAAACAGCTGACTTCCTGACCACTACAGTTGTTGTCTGCATCATGATTGCAAACACAATAAAACATTAACACACTAAGAACTAAGAAAAACCTGGAAGCCCAGGCATGGACACAAAGAAATCTCCAGAAACACAGAGAGTTTGCAAGCTTTTAACACAGCCCTTTTCAAATTAAATCATCTGGGCAAAGGCAGCCTTGCTTGTTGAATGTGGAGGAAAGAGAAATACAGCAATGGAAACGCAGCAAATTAACAGTTGCAGGTAGTGAACAAGAACTTTAAAAACCTGACATGATCTTTACAGATTTCTGTAAGCACACCACTAGCCTGTAACCAAAATCCCTGGGAAGGTCTTTTGAGAACGCCCTTCTTCTGAAGCTGATTAAAACCTTGAACTTAGCTAGGAGAAAAACAGCAGTTCTGATAACTGGGGTTTTTTTTCCAACACTTTCATTGAACCTGCACACTACCTTGCAAGGGATGGGAAATTAAAAAGAAACGGCTCTTCTGCAAAGATTCAAAAAGCATTTGTTTCTGTTATTTTTCTTTGTGCATTCTTGATAGAAAAGAAAAAACGCAGTTATTTGTTCCCAGTGAGTATGTAAATGTGTAGCATATAGACTTGTTTTTATTTTCTGTGCCCACTGTCTGTAGGAGTGCTTTTAGTAAATCTGGTGTAGGACACTGAAGTTCCACATTGCATTCATCCCAGCCATTGGTACATAACTGTGCTGAACACACAGTTCATGTGGGCAAAACACACATTTCCTTCTCTTTCTGGAAGTCTGTGAATTAACCAGTTTTCTGTCTCCTCTCACATGGGGAGATTGAGCTTTTTCAGTATTTGGTGTTAAATTCATTTTACCATCTGCACACCATGAGCAAAGTATTTTTTTAATGCATTTCCTACAACTTTTGGGATACGGGACACGTTCTAAAGCTTTCAGAGCTGTCTAATGGGTTTGGAGGTGGGTCTGACAGTGCCCAGTTATTTCTTTTTAACTTTTGGGATGAAGAAACCACTGTATGGGCAAATTATAGAGACAGTCTCCATGCTGGAGGCTGCGTTGTCTCCAGAGGGCTCTCCAAGTGCTCCAATAAAAGGAGCTCCCTCAGCAGTGCAGCAGAGCCGAGGCTGATCCCAACACGCCTCTGATGCCAAGGTATAAACACGCCATCCTCCCTCCCTCCTGCTCACCTTTTCCCTCTCAGAGGTTGCTGTGACTCACACATCTCTGGCAGTCCCACCTCTGCCTTCGTCAGGCGTCTCAGGAGAGAGGCTGAGCTCAACTCTGCCCCGACTCCTGGGCTCCCCACGTTTGCCTGCGCCTACCCAGGTGGGTCACCGTGAGCTGCTGAGCCTCAGGAGCGGTTCCTTGCAATCACCAGAGCTGCATAAATGGCTGGGATTTCCCAATGGAGAGCATAAAGCAAGCTCCCACCCAAACTCCAGCTCCTCTGCCCGTGGACACCTGGAGATGCCGCTGACCTCCGCCGGGAGAAGCCGGAGATTTTTGGTGAGCGCTTCCAATGCTGTGGAAGAAAACTTCTCACAGCTCTCCTGGCTGGCCACAGTTGCTTGAAGCCTGCCAACAAGAATTTAGGTTTCGAAGACACTCCCTGTGACAACACAGCAGCCGGCTGGGAAGGTCACCTGCTGAGGCACAGGTGACTCCGACAGCCTCTTCCCTGTGCTTAAAGAAAGCCGCAGATGGTTACGAGCACCCAGCCGTGGCTTGGTTTGCCTCCGGTTTCACAGAGTTGCTCTTCTGCTGCTCATCTTGCTGCCAAGTCTGCATCAGACTTCTTCATGTGAAGAAATGTCTATAAAAAAAAGAAAGTTTTTTGGTGTTGGGGCCCTGCATAAATAGGGCTGTCCTCAGTTCTGCGGTCACTGGAGTGTTTCATCTCTCTGTCACAGGCACTCCAGCATTACCAGGGACTTCTGGGTTTGTAATTGGCTTCTCCTGGATGGCAGTGGTTCTTCAAGTTCCTGTAAGAGAGCCACACCAGGACTTTGCAGTTGTTCACCAAGAGTATCTAATGGCTGTCTATTCTTCTCTCTCTCTTTTTTCTCTTGTTATCTGCCTTGGCTTCACATCTTTGTACCAGCTGGTCACACCAATTACTGCATTTCTGCATTTCTAACACAACCACCCCTGTCAGTCCTGGGTGCAGTCCCAAATCTGCATTTCACTCAACTTTCTGGAAGCTCATCTCCAGCACATATTTCTTTCTTCCTTGTGTTTCAGCTCTCGGGACAGCTGAGGCGTATCTCATGAGTTACATCCAGGCACAAGTCACCAGCAAGGGCCCTGTGAAGACTAGCAGAAGACACATTTCACTTGCCCAATAAACCTTGTTTCTGATGCCCTTCAGGGACTTTGACATCTGCATATGTGAAGCTGAAGCCCGGTGTTCAGGCTCTGTGATTAAAAAGTCACTTCAACTAACTCTTCACATCATCATCTCCTTTGCTTAACATCATGTGGGATGAAGACAAGGGATAGAAAATGGACAGAAAAGGCTGGAAACAAAATAATCGTTCATAAAACAGTCTCAAGGGTTTATTTCTTTAAGAACTTCTTCTTGATTTAACTCTGTGGTGTTTTATGGAAGCAGCAGTGGTGTTGCTGCCAGTGGAGAGCTGTAGTCAGCTTTCTGAGTCACACACGAAGTTATGGGCAGTGAAGATTTCAGGACAACATTCCAGAAAGCAGCGTTTCATTTGCTGCCTGATTTCTTTCACTCTAACATTAAAAAGAACAGTTAAACACTACCAACAATGCACAGTCCAGTGAATAATTTTATAAGGTAAAGATCTCACCCCTGGCTTAGATTTGGCATTGACCATTGCCTTCTCTCCTTCCAAGTGTCAGCCGTGTTTTAGCCTGGAAGTTCTTGTCCTCCCATTATTCTTGTTATCTGCTTATGAAAACGTTTTGATCAGCATAACCCTGCAGCAGAAGCCTGTACTTGAGGAGAACATTTTGGGTGCTGTTGTTCAGAGGACCAAGGCAGCATGCTGATCCTCTCAGCCACACAAAAGGAGCTGATTGACTGATTGATTATTTCTGGATGAGTCAACCAGTGAGTGCCTGTGACCCTGTCAGGGTCTGGCACCAGAGTCACACAGAGCTGTGACTGCACTCACTGCTCTGCCACTGGCCTTGGTAGCTGCACTGTGGGTTTCCTTCCCATCAGTGGGTCATTCTCTTTCCTTGCCATAATGTTCTGTGGGCTTAATCTTCCAATATCTTAAATATCTTCCATTTGTTGGCAGTGTGGGGATGTGTGTGAAGCTGGGTTGGAGGGGTTTTTTAGCTCATTATCCATCTACCTAGTCCCCATTCCCCAAACCAGAACTGCTCCCATTTTAATTGGGCTATCTATTATTTCAATACAAGTGATTGGGATAGAAGGCAAAAGTGTTTATCATCACAGTGTTTTTTATCATAAAACTTCCTTGTTGATTTTGTGTTTAAAAATACACACATTCCTATTTTTCTACAAAGTTTTTATTTAAGCTGATGAGCATGTCTGTATATTTTGAATCTGTAGCATCACTGGTCAAACCTTAGGAAGTTCTAACAGCATCCTTCAGATCTGTGTGTTGGTTATTAAATCAGCATAGAGAGAAGGAATTAAGAGTTATCCCACAGCATCCCCTTTGTGTGCCACAAAAAAAAACCAACATTAAATAGATTTCTTACTCCTACTTGACGGTTCCATGCAATTAAAATAAACATTCACCACCATTATGGCTTCTACCTTTTGAAAAGGTCCTCTTTAACCAGGAAGCAAAAAATAGCAGGAATATAGGTTGAGGAATAACATCTGCCAGGTCCAGGTGTAATCCTACCAGCTGCTCAATGTGCCTGAGCAGTTTTCAGTTCCAAATTAACTCTGTTAACGGGGGTGATGCAGGGATGTGGTGATGTGGTGGAGGAAATCGTTTCCAGAAATGGGATCCAGCAGCTCAGCTGGATCCAGTGCTGTTCCTGCCTGGTTGCTGCAGCCTTCCCTGTCTTTCCTTCTCTTCCTTCCGTTTCTTCCTTCTCTTCCTTCTCTTCCTTCTCTTCCTTCTCTTCCTTCTCTTCCTTCTCATCCTTCACCCCTGCTCAGCCCAGGAGCTTCATGTCCCTCAAGAGTGCAACAGCAGGCAGATGTAGATGGCTTTGTGCAAAGTTGCACCCTGAATTTCTACATCTGGAGAACTGAGATAATACGTTACCGAATTCAGAGGGGCAAATTAATCAGTCAGCTAAAGCTTGAAAATACAGAATTAACTCTTCTTAGCCCGCAAGTGCTCAAGATGCATCAAGGTGTGCTCCATGGGCTCTTGATTCCAGACAAAGGTCCTCTTGATTAAATTAGATTGCTAATGTATTAACGCATTAGCACACTTGAAGAAAGAAAAGTTTGAAAAAGCAATTTGGCTTCATCACATGAATGGCGTGTATACTTAATGGAAATTTTTCCAGCATTCACAAAACAAAGAAAAATCAATAAAATGTCTGCCAACTGTTCCACTGAAAACATTTTATAATCTATAGCACCGAGAGTCCCGAGCCAAGACAAACCAGCATTGCTGACAGAAAATACTGACAATTATTTTACATTGATTCAACTTGGCCCAGCCCAGGCTGACCTTGTTTATTCATCTCAGTCTCTTAATTCATATTAACTTGGCATCAAAACGGGACATGTGGCATGTGGGCTGAAGACCCATTTCTGTATCTTAGACTCAGATAAATGTAGTGCATTGAGTACTTCCAGTGCCTTGAGCTCTTAGGTAGATTTGTATGCATTAGACTGAACTGGTTAAGTTCCTTTTATCCCCGCTGGGCTTTTCATGTCTGTTGACTGTAAAACTAGAAGCTCAGTAGAGGTAACATCTTCTTCTAAGCCTTCGGATATACATGAAATCCTCCCAGTACTGGTCAATTTTAAAGACACATCCAAAGAGGATGGAGGGTTTTAAGCTCTTTTAAAACATAAAAATAGCAGGGTTATGGCAATTTGGCAGCCAAAAAAAAAAAGCAATTTGTGGGTCTCGGCAGAATCCGAGGCTGTGTGTAAGAAAGCTGATCAAGACACTGCAGAGGAGATAATGGGGTTGAAGAGCAGAAGAATCCCCCCCCTGCTTTTGCCACCAGCATAATCTGGTCTCCAGTGAAGTTTCTTAGTTTCTTACACTGAACCAATAAAGCTTAGTGTGATGGGGGAGTTGCATTAGTGCAGCTTAAAAATGTCTCGAGAAAGCTGATGAGGAGAGGTGCTTTTAGTCGCTTTGCATGTGCCCAGCTGCTGGCATTGCTATCTTCCAGATGGTGGTGGGAAGACAATGTGGCACAGGGAAAAATCTCAGCTTTTTTCTTCAATGATTTATGTTGTCATCAGTAATAAAGGGCTTTTTTTGCCTGGGATGTATTGTTTGTATTATCAAAGCTGAGTGAGGTTTTGCACTGTGGCAATGAAGAAATTGGGTGCTGCACAAAAGTCTTCACGTTTTTATTCTCAGAGCTACACCATTGTCATACCTGAAAGCCACCCCTCGAGTAAAACACTCCTTGAGTCAAACATGACTACATCCACAGAGGAGGAAAAGCTGCCCAGATGATCAGAATCCTCCCAAAAGAGTCCCCAGTTGGCCTGGCATTGGATGTTTAGTTTATTTTCTCTACTTGACTCATTCTTGATGAAAGAAATTCTCCCTTGGACTTTGCTGAGCGCTTGGCAGGTTGTGGATGGAAGGACGAGTGGCGAGTCAGCAAGCCAAGATGGCACAATGTGGCCTCCAGGTTTCCAGTTCAACAGCACTGGGAATGGATTGCCTTTTCCACATGCCTGTGTAAGCAGAGATTAATGGTGACTGAAGAAATCAAGACTAGCAAAACCCAAAAAAAAAAAAATTCCATCTGCATTTTCCATAACACATAGCTGATGCTTTCCTCCCTGCACCTCCTTTCACAACTTGGATTTCAGTGATGAAAGTGGTGTAGGGACAAAAACGTCAGAAAAATCAATGCTGTATTTTGGGTCTGATATCCTCCTCTCCTGGGCAATCTGCCCAACCTCCTCTGTGCAGGGCTGCCAGCAGTGCCTGGTGCCTGCTATGTGTGCTGCACATCCCCAGCCTGTCCTGCTTAACAAAACTCAAAAAAAACCACCAGCTTTAGACCTCATCTTTGAATGACAGGACAGTGCTGGAGTGACTGCAGGGCCAAATGAGTGATCCCAGTGACGCTCAGTCAACAAACCTACCGGCACCTGACAGAAAAGAGCTGCACTCTGCAACCAGGAAATTACACCGGCTGCTGTGTACTTGAAAAGATAGAAAACAAACAGAACAGCTTTGCTCTGCTCTGCAGTGTCTCCCCAGCTCTGCAGTCACTGCTCCCTCCCCTTCTACCACTTCTGTTTTGTTTTCCAAGACCCACCAGCCGCCGACAGGCAGAGGACACTGAGCCTGGAGCGGACGGCCACACCGCCTCCCTGATCAAGAAAACCTTTTCCAGCAGCCAGGAAGGTAAGTGAGCAAATCTCTTTCAAATATGCACAGGGGAAGCTAGAAATATTGGTAATTCATAGCTTGAAAATTCGTTTTTGGGTCCAGGAATAAAAAAAACCAAGGCGCTGCAGCGTGAACTTGTGGAAAGGGAAAGGCAGGAGGACATGAGCTGCTGGCTCATGGAAAGTAGAATAAGTCAACCAATCACCTGAATCTCCTTATCTTGCAGCAGTATCCCTGATTTAACACGAACAGGCAGGGTTTGTTACTCCCAGCTGTTGTGGCTCTGTGCAGGAGCCAGCAGCAGCAGCAGAGCCTCCCTCCCTGCTTCCATGGCTTGGGAAGCCGCAGCGCCCGCGGTTCCTGCGGGGCTCTGGAGGAAGCCAAGGCTGCTCCTTGCTTGGGCAGGCATCATTCCCATCAGAGCAGAGCCCAGGGAGGGCAGCAGTGCAGCGGAGGAGCTGCCCAGCACGAGATTAAAGAGCTGTCCCGTGGAGGCAGCCAGGCAGGGATGGGTCAGAGTGTTTGCACAAGGGGCGAGACGAGGATTTTTGTCTCCTGCCCTGTCCGGGTGTCCCGTGGCTGTAGTGACAGGCGGGTAGGAACAGAGCCAGTCTCCAAGGCTGGTTCCTACAGCCACCGCTGGAAGGGATTCTTTCAGACAAGCCACTTATGGATACACTTCCACCTTGCAGTGAAGCTGAACCAAGCAGCCACAATGGGACAGTCCTGCTGCCCCCTCACCACCTTCTCCCACCCACAGCCTGGGGACCATGCAGGGAGCTGACAGCACACTAACCCAACCCAAAAAAGCTGTTAGTTTCCTTGCCGCAGCCCAAAAGTGTTTCCTTTCCCGTGGGCTTTCGTCCATCCCATGAGCCAACCCGCCCTGTGTGGGGCAGAAGGACACAGCCTGCAGCAGGACTCCTTTTTGATGTTGGCAGCTGTGAATTTGGCTCAAGCTGTAACACGAAGCCTCATCCTGAAGCAGCTCCTGCAGCAAGCTGGCAGCTCACAGCCCTCCCAAGACAGGAGGTGAGCACCCAGGCAGGCAGCTCGTGCTGAGCCCCAGCACCCAAGGGCCACCCCGCTGCAGGGACAGAGAGATCCTGCAGCCACCACTGTCCCAGGCTGCCCATCCCAGTCCTGCAACAGCTCTCCACCGAGCTGGCACTACATGGGATCCCTGATCTTGCATCTCCACGCTGCCTCATCCACAAAAATAAATGGTTGCTTTAACTTGTTGTGGTGTTTGAGGGAATATACACGTCCTGCGTGTACAGACTTGTGTAAGCAATATGTTAAGTATTTGAATTCATCCATTGAATAACGTGATATAAAATAGCTTTGTTTTATCAAAAAAAAAAAAAGTAAAAGTTACCTAATACCTCTGTTTGTTTGGGTTTTTCAGTGAGTTCAATGGATTGTAAATAACATGGTGGGTGTTTTATGTTGTTTTTTTTTTCTTTTTGAAGGAAATACGAGAGCCACTCCTTCGGAGCAGGTAACCCATTTCTGATTTATTATTTTACTCCTGCTTATTATTATTTACTCTATTTTGACGCTTCCTGAAACTCCCCAAGCCTGTCCCTGCAAGCTGCCTGCCTGCAGGGCTCTTGCTGGAATTGGTAGAAATTCTCCTGTACAGTTCTGCTAGAGTAGGGCTTCACCTGCTGCTCTGTACTGAGCACAGCACATAAAAATCTCACCCTCCCATCCACATTTATCTCATGAGCTAACCAGAGCTTGGATTGGCACTTCCAAGAGGAAGATTGCAGGGAAAAGGAGTGAGGTGCTGCCCTACCCTGCCCCATGTCCTTCAGTGCCACGGGGACGTTCCCTCCTGGCGTGGTTTGGGATCCCAGGTGGTTGGGAGCCCATGGGGTTGCACACAGAGCACAGATATAGGGCGAGCCTCTCTCCAGAGCTGATGAGTCAGCAGCACGCAGCACAAACTCTGTTCTGCTTTAAAAGGGAAAACTGAAATAAAACACAACAAATTGTAAAATAAATCCCGTGGCGGCGCGGATGAAGGCACGAGAGTGCCTGTGTTGTAGGCTCCTTCCAATTGCAATTCCTGTTTAAACTTTTGTTTTTGAGGCCAAAGTATTCAGTGTTTGGCCTCAGTGCAAACAGATCATTAAAAAAAAAAAAAAAAAAAAGAAAGGAAACACTTCAACCTCCCAGCGGAGCAGGATGGCACTTATTTATTTCTTTCATTACAAAACCAGCCCGTGCCAAGTAAAATTGTGCTCCAAGAGCTGTTCTACCAGTCCTGAAGCACTGAGGAAGAACACAGAGCAGCCCCACCTCTGCAGCTTCCTGCAGGCCCCTTTGCACTGGGTGGAGGATGGGCACAGGCTGGGGACCAGAGATCACCACGCCAGGGTCACACCAAAGGGAAATCCTCATCCCACAGCACCTCTCCTCTGGCCTTTGGGTGATTTTGGTGGCCTCAGGACACAGGGTGGGGTAAAGCACAGCAGCAGTGATGGTCTGGAGACTTTGGTGGGATCCCTGGGTGTCCAGCTGGGTTAGCCAGCAGTTAACTGTTCCTCCCCAAAACTCGGTGGAAGATCTCCTTGCCTTCACACGAGCAGTTGAACTGATAAACTGAGAAGTTAATTTGAAAACCTCTGGACTATAACAACAAAATCCACAAGCCCAAACATTCGGTCTGTATGAGGAGAGTGATGCACAGAAGAAACCTTTGCCATCCCATCGTTAAGGACTTACCCAGGGGAGTGGTTAAAGCATTCTTTGGTTCCAAAAAGTTACTGCCACTGAGTGGTCACCATTGCTAAAAACTGGCGGGTCCAAGTGTGACCCCTGTGACCCGGGAGTTTGATTTCAGCACACATCACAGAGCTGCCTGTGCACAGGAAAATGTGGCACTTCCATCTGAGCTGCTCTGGGAAGGGAGGCAGCAGCCGTGGGATGCAGGGGAAGATGGTTGGCAGGGTAAGGGGAGCCTGTAGAGCACACCAGGGTTTTTGGAGAAGAACAGCCATCCACGTGACACCAACTTTATGCTTCTGAGAAAACATTTCCATCAAGGGTTTGTCCTGACTTTGAATGGCGTGTGGAAATTCAGAAGTCTTGCCGCAGCTGGGTGCCAGCACAGGAACCAGCACCCAGCAAATCAGAGCAGGTTCACAGAATTCACAGAATGACTGGGTTGGAAGAGACCTTCAAAGATCATCGAGTCCAACCCATGCCCTCAACTACACCATGGCACTGAGTGCCACATCCAGTCTTTTTTTAAACACATCCAAGCATGGTGACTCCACCACCTCCCCAGGCAGGCCGTTCCAGTACGTTATCACCCTTTCCATGAAAAACATTTTCCTAATAGCCAACCTGAATTCCCCTTGGCACAGCTTTAGACTGTGTCCTTTCATTCTGTCAGTCACTGCCTGGAGAAAGAGACCAGCTCCCACCTGACTACAGCCACCTTTTAAGAAGTTGTAGAGAGTCACAAGGTCACCACCGAGTCTTTTTTTCTCCAGGCTAAACAACCCCAGCTCTCTCCCAGATCCTTCTAGCTGGACTGACGTGTGGCTTTTAGTTCAACCCATCCCAAACCCAACCCAAATCCAACCTCTTTGCCTGGACACCACCAGCAGCCTCTGCTGCATGATGGACAGCCCATTCCTGAGGTGCCACTGTCACCCCCCTGCTTCCCCAGGCTGGCATCCCCCTGACACCACTTCCCACACGTTGCTTCAGCAGGAGCTCACACAATACTGGGCTTGGTGCCACCCAAGGGGAGCACACCCAAAACCCGGCCCTTCTTGCACAGGCAATTCTGCAGGGAGATCCCTGCAGCTGGGAGCTGGAGGATTTGCTCTGCCCTCCTTTGCCAGCTCTCTGGGGAAAGGCTGGAGCCAGAGGTGACCTGTTCCCAGCCCAAATGGCCACTGAGGCCTCAGCAGGGATGGATCTGACGTGGGCCTGTCTTGTGTAGGTGCATCCCAGCCCCTGAACTCCTCACTCGCTGCTGCTCTCAGCTATGAGGAAGCTTCTCCTCCCTGAAACTGCAGAGATCGTGCAACAGACTGTTCCCAGTGACCTGCCAGAGCAGCTGGCTGTCACACAGCCAAGCAGTGCTCAAGCTGTTCAACAAGATCTGTCTTCTGGAGGAAAGCAGTAGAAGTGGCTCAGAGGCAAGGCTGTGCTGCCATGGGGGTCACCTGCGTCCTGCCTGCAGCCCCGTGGTGTGAGTGATGGTGGGCAAGGGCTGCTGAGGTGTTCTCAGCTGGCAGTAGGACAAATGCAGTCCGTGGGGCTTTGCCAGACTGGTTTTGGGCTGGCCAGAGGATCCCACCACTGAGCACAAAGGTGGGGATGAAGACCCCAGGCAGCTTTCCTTGCCCCGTGCACGGCTTGCCTGGGTATGGCTCCTCAGGCAACAGGGTTGAATCAAATGGGAAGTGAGCATCCCATCCACAATATTTGGAGTGAGTGGCCAGGATTTGGTGTTCATGTTCCATCCTGAGGTGAGATGAGGGTGAGACCCAGGCCGGCCTTGCTGCTCTGAGCGGGGTGGTCCCAGAAATCCTTCTTGCTCCGTGTTGTTCTGGGATTTGATGACCTCGAGCAACTGTGTAGGTTAGTTCAGGGTTTCCATGTAGCAGCACCCGGACTTGGATCAGTGAAATCAAGGCTCCAAACACCTTGGTCACCTACCTGGGTACAAACAACACCCCTTGGAAAATGTTCATCTCAGCTGCTCTCTTGTTCCTGGGCCAGGGACTGATCTTCTACCAGGCAATTTAAGGTGCTGAAGCCAATGGCTCCTTAGGGCCACCAGGTGATAATTTTACCATATTATCACTCAGCTGAATACCCATCAGCCAGAATGGTTTTGTATTCCGCTGTTCAAGGGAAACAAGGCATTCCCAGTGAAAAGGAGTGGTACCTGTGGATCCCAGCAACAGGCACGTCCTTCCACCTAGCCATTCCTGCAGCCTGCAACCAGGCAGCCTCCATCTGAACAAAACAGGTGTTTAAAATAATTTCCTGGGGCTCCTTCATTTATCCTCCTCTCTCCCACTCTTGTCCTTTCCCACTTTCATCGTGCCCTTGAGAATAATCCCAGGAGAAAAAGCGTAGCCTCCTGGGAGGAGCGACGCGGCAGCGCGGGGAAGAGGTTTCCCTGCATTTCCCACTCCAGGAGAAGCAGAAGGATCCTCTGTTCTGCCTCAGACCTGTGGAGACAGAGCAAACCACTGCCTCCATCCTGCTATTCCCTGCAGGTCCCAGATGACTTAGTGGCTTTTCAATTACAGGGTGTGCCTTCCCCTCCCGCTCCTCCCTTCGCCTGCCGGAGCGGGACCACATCATTACCATGAAAAGCCCCGCGATCTGAACTCTCCAGGGCACGAGTAGATGCTCTGCCGTCAGGATATTCACGTTTTTCCTTCTCTGGAGGACTAGCAGCTCGTTGCCATAGGGAGCAGCACTGCAGGGCCGGCTGCCACCGTTCCCGGAGAGCCCTCTTCCTGCACGGTGAAAATCAACTCTCCTCAAATTATTACGGCGCCTTTTATTGCCGGGGCGCTGCGGCAGAAAAGGTGCAGGTATCAGAGGAGGGTTCCAGTCATTGCCACTCTTCAGCCTTTGATTAACATGAAATACCTCCACAAGCTTCATGCCACATCACAGGCTTCCCACAGGCCACGGCCAGGTCTGCTTTAGTGCGACCAGAGAGGTTTGCAAATGGGATTTTTTTTAAGTTTTTTTTTCAACAAGCAAGCAAGAAGGTCTGCAGGGCTGGATTCTTGTTCAAGTCTCCCCAGACAGAGGCACAGATCACAGATCACAAGCCCAGGTCAGACACCCACCTGATGCTCTCCAGACTCTGCACCTTGAGCAACAGGGACCTGCCCGAACAGCCTTGAACTCTTCCATGGTCAAAGATGGTGTGGAGTCTTTTTCCAGCCTGCATTCATGTGCCCATTTGCTCTCTTGATCCTCAAATCAACCACCAGCAGAAACCCCTCTGCATAAGGCCCTGACACAGCTCTAGGAACAAGAGAGCCACCCCTTCCATACCTTCAGCCACTGATGCTCCTCAGGGCTTTACTGGGAAAAAAAAAATCATATTTTTTTAAAAGTGTCATTCAGAGAGCAAGGAGAGCCCACAGAAAGCCTGAAGCCACGCAAAGCCCAAGGCACATCCACACAGCCCCACCATGAGGGCTGCTACCAACGAAGGAGCCTCAAAACCTCCTTGAAGAGAGAGCAGAAGTCTCAGTGGTGAAGCTGTGCTTCATGTTTCCACACTGGAATAACCTGGTGGGGTCTGGGATGCGAGCACTGGTTCAGGTGGGACACCAGGGACACTTTGACATCATCTTCAAAGTCCCTCTGAGGATTTTCAAGGGGTTGTGTTTTGTCTCTCACCATCTCCCTGCAAGGGAAGAGCCAAGCCAAGGGCTGGAAGCTCAATGTCCGTGCAGAGCTTGTCTGGAGCTGTTGCACTTTTACTGCTCCCTCTGTGCTGAGGTAGGGAAGTCCTGGAGGGAATCGCTGTTTTGGAGGGAGATCTCTATCTCTGTGGTGAAGTGCACAAGCCATGAGATGGAGCTGCTGCTCTGGTAAAGGTTCCTTGCGAAGCTCCAAGAGTCAGGAGATTTTTTTTTTTTTTTCTTTTCATCTTTCCTGAAGTCAAGGAGGCAGGGAGTCACTCGCAGGAGTCGTGTCCACCCTCACCAGTGCTCCCACAGCCTGAGAGCCACCTCCTTGGGCCAAGCCCACCCCTCTTCCCACGCCAGCCGGAGTGTCTTGCCCTCTGAGACAGGACAAACACACGTTTCCCTTTGTTTCCAGCTCCACACCTAGGTTTTTTTTTTTTTTTTCTTTGCATCACGAAGGGCTGGCTACTCATCTGTAATTCAAAAGAAAGCAATGACTCACTAGACTACATCGCTTTCCAAGGCAAAGCATTTCATGCATTTCGCAGGCACGCTAGCCCGGGTTGGTTGTGAAATCACCTCTGCTGGTGGCACACGTTTCTCCCCATCACCGTGTCCTCCGTGCAAAACCTGGGGGCTCAGCCACCCACCCTGCACGGGCACAGAGTGCAGGACGGGGATTCGTGCATGAATCACGAATTTGCATCGTGTGAGGAGTGCAAAGTGCCATCCCCGCTTCAAAACCTGGCTGGCGTTAACCCACAGCCTAATTAAAAGGGAACAAAACCCCCAAAGTTTCACTTTTGCCAATAAGCTTCCAAGGTGAGGGGTCTCAAATGTTGCCCCTCACATCCCAGGGCACACCATGCACAGTCCCTGGAGCTGCAGCCCCTGGTTTTCCCAGGAACAGCAGGGGCAGGGGGGTGTGGAGGGGCTTAAAAACAGATGAGAAATGCCTTAAAATGCTTAAAAACAGATGAGAAGTGCCATAAAATGCTTAAAAACAAATGAGAAACGCCTTACCTTGAATGATAAGCCAGTCTTCAGCGTTTTGGGGCTGCATCCCTAATTCCCAAGCCAAAGTGGGACAGGGAATTGTCTCTTCTCCCTGGGTTGGGGTGGTATTTTGTGTTTCCATCCCCCTTGCAGCCTGCCTGATCCTTTCCTGCCTGTCTTTTCCCCCCACAGGAGCCTGGAGACAGCGGCTCTCTCCAAATCGTGCACTTTGGGCTGGTGTGACTGAGGTGCCCAAAGCAGAGAAGAGGAAACCTCACCGAGGGGGTGGATTTCACTTCCAGCCAGCCCTGGACCTGACCTCTGGCAGATGACAAAACAGCAGGCTTAGAAAACACGCTGTTCTTCAAAAAGGCCACCAAATTATTTCTGAGTTCATATTGATATGTCCATGCACCAAGTGTCCTTTGTTTGCTTGTGGAGGGCGACTTGGGGACATTTTCATCAAAGATGTCAAAAAAGGGAGTAATTGCTGTTCCCCGTTTACTATACAAACCCAATGCTGAAAATTTTGGTGGGGTTTCTTGGATGAATCCATAAGCTTTTCAGGAGAAAGTCTGTAATTCTCCATGCATTATATGTTTTTACAATCTTCACTTGGAAGCAGATTTGAATTTCCACTTAAGGCTCTGAAAACCCTCCTATTGAGATACCAGCAGATAAGATCTTCGCTCGGGATACCTCTGTGAAAGAGCAGCCTTTCACAGTCGGCAGCATTTTTCAAAGAATGCTCTCAATTTTCATATCTAGATATATCATCTTAGTCCAATAACCATTATTTTGCCTTGAAAAAAAAAAAAAAAAAAATGCCGAGCCTCTTAAGCATCATTCCATTGGAGTCCAGATTTTAATCTGCCTCCTCTCACCACAAAGGGAAAATGCACTGAGAAGGGAACCTGTGCCAGCCCTCTCGATTTTGTTCTGGCAGTGAGGAGGGGAGAGCATCATCGTGGGTCCTTCCTCCCACCACCTGATGGAGTGCAGAGCGTACAGACATGGATGTTTTGTGTCCTGTCATAGGTACATGTGTGGGTTGATCTCGAGTTTTTTGGGGTGGTTGAAACCCAGCGAGCTTCTTCTTGAGGTTGGTTTTATTACAGTGAACAAACCTGTATGATGGACTGAAAATGAAATAACGGTGTAATAAAAAAAACCCAACAAAACTCACTAGACATTAGAATTCTTTCATTAACAAAAATTCTGCTTTTTACCCAAATAAAATATTTACAGCCCGTTTTCCCCCGTGAGTCAAAATTCTGCTGCCTGCTGGGTGATTTTGGTTGCACCGTTTCGGCACCTCATCCCAATCCACACCTTTCCACACGTGTATTCCAAAGAGAAACTTTGGTCTGAGGTTTGAAGGGAGCCTGTCAGGTTTTGTACACCCAACAGGGAAAAACAAATAAAGAGAGCTTTGAAACAGAGCAGCTGCTGCCTCTCCTCCCCACACTGAGCTGGTAGAGGAGTGTTCCTTTAATGTCCCAGGGATTGAAATTGAATTTCTGGGAAGCACAGGAGCTGGACCTCAGTGATGAGGGGCCTTGTTCTGCCTAAGAGGCTGCCACACATGGCCCTGCCATAGAGCTGCTCTGCTGAATTGCAGCCATATTTCTGTCAGTACAAGTGATGGTCTATATGAGGGATTAATCTGACACCAGACAGTGATTCTTAATCCTTCAGTATATCATAATCTATTTACTTTGCATGCTAAGAGGATTTCAGCTTAAAAATATACAGGAAGTGATACTAGAAATGTACATAAGGTCCGGAGTGCTGTTTCCTAAAATTGTAGGTTTTTTTCACAGAAAAATATCCCCACGTGGTTTGCTTGGAAAAGTCCTGTCTGTCCAAGAAAAAAAAAAAAAAAAAGGAAAGAAAATAGTGTTGAATAGGGATTTAACTGGGAACAGGCAGATATTTCCCTTTAGGCTTCAGCCCTGTGACCATTTCCACCCTCCTCCTTCCCCACAGCATTTTGTGCTTGGCAGTGAGACACGAAAGGAGAGCTCTCCAGTACAGCAGCTTCCTCAGCTGGGAGGTTCACCTGCAGACTTTTCGCTGACAAAATCAAAACAGGTTTGGAACCAACACGGGATTTTACGTGCATTAATTGCTGCCCAAAGTGCACGAATTAGCAGCGACTGGCTAACGCAGGAGGTCAGCGCAGGGAAAACCACAAACCAGTGGTTCCTTATTCGGCTGTAATCACCTGTTTTCTCTGCTCCCTGCCAGGAAGGCTGCCTGCAAAATAACTGTAACAAGTCGTGTTAGTGGGCACAACTTCTGAAACTTACAACAGAACTTTTAGTTATGATTCTTTCATAATTTAAGTCGTGCTCGGAAGTAATGATTTGAGTTCCCAAAGCACCCAAAAGTGCTTGGTCAGCCCAGCCAGCAGCAACCCCGTCCAGCCTCTGCCCACCTCTGCATGGCCCACAAAGGGTGTTCCCATCACCGCCTGTCCCAGCTCCCTGCCACACGCGGGGGTTCAACAGCAAAGCAGGGACACGGAGCAAATGCTCCGGTAGCAGCGAGTAGGTCGTGGATTACTCCAGGTCCGTGAAGCAGCACTGTTAAAAGCTCAGGGCAGCCCAAGCTGGGGAAGGTTCTCCCCTCTGGCCCTCCAGTTCCTGGCAGGAAAGCCCCAGGTGCCTTTGGAGCAGGAACTCCTGTGCAGAGGCAGCTGCGGCGCTCGGGCAGGAGGCAGGAGCGGGGCCCCGGCGGCTCCCTGCTCCAGCAGCAAGTGCCATTTTAATAATACAAAATAAAATAACTAAAATTGGTAGATACGCACCCAGCAGCCTTCTTGCTGGAGAGGTGAGGCACGAGCCAAGCTCTCTCAGAACCGGGTTGCCCTAAAAAGCTTGGCAATCCTGCTGGCGCCTGCCCCTGGAGCCGGGCACCGGGCGCCGTGCCACCTTACCTGCCCTGACTCATGCTCGGGGTGGCAGTGCCTGTGCCAGCCCTGAGGAAGCCCACAGTGGGAGAAGTTTGCAAAATAGGAAAGGTGCTGAGCCCCCCAAAACCCAGGCATGAGTCTTCCCAGCCTGTGCTCGCCCACCAAGTCAAGTTTTGCCCACTTTGCTGGCACTGACTGGGAAAAAAAAAATTGAAGGAAATGGAGCCGAGCATTGAGGGCACAGCCGTGCTTTGGTGTGGTCTGGACCAGGTCTCCTCTGTGCCCCCAAAGCCACCCACAGCCAGCTTCAGCACCGTGCTGCAGGGCTGTGTGAGTGGGACAGGAAAATGCCCAAACTGCAGTGTGGGAGTTGCTGGATAAACCTCTGATCCGTGGCACCTGGTGCCTAAATCAGGAGGGGAAAATGGGGGAACACGAGCATCCCAAAGCAGAGCCCTGGCCCAGCCCCACTGTGGGGCACTGGATGAAGAGGTTTAGGAGCACGTCACCAAAACCAAAATTCAGGCTCCCCTCTTGGCTGTGTCTCTCGGTATCACTGATTTACTGAGTTATAATGGAGTTATAGTGAATTATATACCGAGGTATAGTGGAACACAGTTTGTAAGGATGATGAAGTGTGCATCAGTTTTGTTTAAAGACAAAAGGTGTCTGTCTGGGGGATTGTGAGTTATACACCTGCTGAATCTTATCTCTCATGTGCTCACTAAATCTGGGAGGGCAACTCTGGTTCATTTTGTGCCCAGCATAGATTTTTATTTTTTTTTTCCTAGCCCCAGGAGGGCTGTGATAACTTTTTCCCCTTTAAAGGAAGGGCTTGGGGATGCACAGGCTGATGCACCTGGACCCAGCACACGTGGCCCTCCCTCAGACTGCCTGTACAGCCACACTTTGGTGATTGCAGAAGAGAACAATTATTTTATAGTACAGCCATAGATAAATATTTTTTAAATACTTACCTATCTTTTCTCTATACATACGCACAGAAGGAGACAACAAGGAAAAGAGCCATTTAAAGGAAAATCCCCTAACATTGACTCAGTCTCTCGTCCCCTCCCACAGCTCCGTGTTGCACCGAAGGGTGCGGGGGCCACCCCCGCCTCGGGGCTCTGCCGTGGCCACGACCCTGGAAGGCTGGCGGTGGTTCCTGGGGCTGATCCCGCTCTTTTCCCACCGCAGCATCGCCGTGCCAGCCCCGTTCGCTCCCCACCGGGATGCTGGAGAGGGAAAGAGGGAGCAGGCGGTGCGGGACGGGGGGATGTGAAACCTTCCCCAAGGCAGCCGCGGGGAGCATCGGAACCGCTCACCCCACCACGGTCCCACCGCTGCCCGAGGCCGCCTGGGGACACCAGTGGTGGGGACACAGCCCCGGGGCTCCCAGATGCAGCGGGGACTATTGCAGGGCCGCAGGGAGGAGGATGGGAATTTGGGGATGCTTCTCGAGCAGCGCATCCACGGACCCGCGGGTCCACCCATCCCCGGTGCTGCGCAAGCAGGAACAGCCCCAGCACCAACAGGCAGCTCCCAAAAACTGAGGGGAAGGTCTGGAGAGGGGAAAAAAAGAGGGGAAGATTGTCACGAGAAAAAAAATTCATCTCCCTGTCTTCCTTGGCAGCGGCTGAGGAAGCCGGGGCTGGAAGCGCAGGGGCCGAACCCGCACAGAGGGACAGAGGGACAGAAGGACAGAGGTGCGGCCGCATGTCCGAGCGGCCCTCGCTCCCCGCCACCAGCACCCAGACCCGCCCGTGGGTCCCGAATTTGGGGGCTGCGCCACCGATCCTGGGGGGAAAATCGCAATTTCGGGCAATTCCGTGAGCCCCACCGGCACCGCCGGGACACCGATAAATCCGTAACCAATTAAGCATCAATTAACGTGAGAGCGGGTCCCCAGCCCGCAGCTGCAGAAGTGGCGGCGGGTCCCCCCTCCAGAGCACTCGCAAACTCATCACACACATCCCAATCCCAAAAAAAGAAATATTTCCCTGCTCCTCACTCCCCCCCCAGGGAAGTTCTATGAGGAAGAGCAGGCGGGAGGGAGGAAGGAGGACACGACACCACTACATTTATTAGTTTAGATTTTATTGGGGTGGGGGGAAGAAAGGAGGGGGGGGTTGCCTTACAGTCGAAGGGGTTTTACGGCATCAAAAGTCACACGTACAACTGTCCCTGTCCCCGCTGCGGGGCGAAGCTGCCGGGGGAAGCGCCAGCCCGGGCGGGGGAAGCAGGAACGCGGGGCTGCAGCCCCGACCCCGCCACAACGCACCGACCGACACAAGGGGCTCGAAACAACCAAAACGAAAACCAAACCGAAAAAAAACCACACTCCGAAAAGCCGTGCGCTCCCCCCGCCCCAGCCCGAAACCAGAGCTGCTTATCTCTGCAACCCTCCCCCCAAAAAAATAAACCAAAACTTTTTTTTTTTTCTGCAGCTTTTTTTTTTCTTGCCTTTTATTTATTTTTTTTTTATTTCCAAAAGTTTTGGGGTTTTTTTGGTCTGCAGGTTGCGGATCAGCTGGGCAGCCTTTCCCGCCCCCTTTGCCTCCCTTCTGGGCACCTCCCACGGCTGCTGCCTCCCCCCTCACCCTCAGCCCCAGGCGGCACAGCCAAGCTTGTGCAGAGCCCTCGAGGATGGACGGAGGACGAGACCAGGAAATTTTCATTTTCGTAGGGAATAAAATCGAAATTAAAAGAGAAAAAAAAAAAGATTTTTTTTTCGTTTTCTTTTTTTTTTTTTTAACGTTCTGTTCCATGTTAGACTCTAGATAAATGCCAACCCAACAGCATCAACTAAAAATAACCGTGGTCACTGGAACGGACCGAGTATTTACATCATTCCCGCCGCTCCCCGCGGCAAGAGGCTGCACAGAGCCGGGACTTCCACACCCGCAGGGGCTGAGGGTCCCCCACAAAACCGGGGGGAGCACTGGCAGGGCAGGAGCCAGCCTGCACCTCTGCCCGGGCTGGGGGGCAGCGGGGGACACGCTAGGCTTTTTAATTTTCTTTTTTGTTTTGTTTTTAAACTCCTCTTCTGTCGCGTTTAAAAAAATAATAATTATAATAAACCTGGTGGAGTGGTGCAGGAAGCAAATAAATATCAGTCAGTAGAGATGGGGGGGCGGCGGGACCTCCCCAGGGCATCGCCACTGCTAACGAAGAGGGAGGAGGAGGATGAAGAAGAGCCAGAGTCCTGCCCAGGAGGCGGTGGGGAGTCAGTGGCAGCTTGAGGGGACGGCGACGGGTCCCTCACAAGACCTGGAAGCGCCAGGACGCCTGGTCCTTGTAGTCAAGGCAGTCGGGGGAGTTGAAGTTGAGCTTCCAGGAGGCGGCGGCGGCGGCGGCGGGCTCCTTGTAGTCCAGGCAGTCGGAGGAGTTGAAGGGCAGCCCCGTGCCGCCGTAGCCCTGGTGGTGGTGGTGGTGGTGGTGATGGTGGTGGTGGCCCGAGCTCTGGCTCAGCGGGTGGTGGTGGTGGTGGCCCGGCACCGAGGAGGGCCCCATGGGGCTCAGCTGGTGCGGGTGGTGGTGGGAGTGCATGGGCGCCAGGTAGGAGCTGCAATCCACGCCCCCGAAGTAGGACGAGGAGGGCGGCGCGGGGTAGCCCTGGCCGTAGCCGCCGCCCTGGCTGTAGGACACGGGGTAGGAGGCGGAGGCGGCCGAGGCGGCGGGGCCGGCCCGCTGCATGCAGGAGGCGGCGGCGGGCGGCAGCGGCTCGGGCACCGTCACCCCCGCGGGCGCCGCGCCGGGAGAGATGGAAGCCGGGCTCCAGATGGACGAGGCCGGGGTGCTGAGAGAGGCCGGGGCGCCCACCGGCGCTGAGGAGGCCGAGCTGGAGGAGGACGACGAGGCCGAGCTGGAGGCCGCTGCCGGCGGCGTGAACTGCCCGCTGCTCTCCGATCCCGAGCTCTCCCGGGCGGGCGAGGATTTCTTCTTGGCCGGGCGGCTCTTGGCCCCGCCGCCGCTCTGCTGCTGCTGCCGGCACTTGGCGCGGCGGTTCTTGAACCAGACCTGCGGGGACAGAACGAGGTGCAGGGGAGCAAGGAGCGTGGTGGGCCCAGACAGCTCCCTAAAGGGGCTCCTCACCCTGCGAGCACCCTCAGCCCTGCACCGGCTCTCCCACCAACACCGCGTACCCCAATCCCACCCCTGCCTGGCAACCCGGCCGCCCCACAGCCTGCCGAAAGCAGGGATGGCCAGGGTCAGAGGCTGTGCTGTCCCAGCTCGGGCATATCCCCGGCACAGTGACAAAATATGGATTCGGGGGACAGATCCTGCCCGCATCTCTCACTGCCCTGGATATGCATTGACCAGGGCCCAAAGGGAACGGCTCTGGGAAGCAGAGCACAGCACCTGCTATGCCCTGGAGCAGGCGGAGGGTGACAGTAAAATATTAATAAAATTAAAATTAGCACAAGAGAATAATAAAAAAAAACGCTCCCTCTTTGGCTGAATGTCCCCACAGTGGGACAGACAAGCAGGTGGGAGCCCACACGCATCCCTGCTCCAAGGAAAGGGGCATGAGTGTGGATGGAGCGGCCGGTCTGAGCAGCGCCAGCCGAGCTGGGATGGTCCTGCCTCCCCCATCCCGCAGCCGTGCGGGATTCCCCCACGCAGATCCGGTACCTGGACTCGGGATTCGGGCAGGTTGATCTTGAGGGCCACCTCCTCCCGCATGAAGATGTCAGGGTAGCGGGTCTTGGCAAAGAGCGCCTCCAGCACGTCCAGCTGCGAGCGGGTGAAGGTGGTGCGCTCCCGCCGCTGCTTCCGCGGGGTGGCTGCGGGATGAGCAGCACCACAGGCCGGTCACGATGGGCCCCCACGCACCTCCCGCACGCCCCGGCACGGGGGGAGCCCCGGTGGCCTCGGGACAGGGCCCTGGGGGCCACCCCAAAAAGCAGGAGAGTCCCCGCACACCCCGGCGGCCGGAGCCCGTCCCGCTGCGCGCAGGGCGAGGGGAACAGGGCTGGGGAAGGGTCAGGCCTGGCTCCGGCGGGAGCTACGGGGAGATTTCGTTGTGTCGGAATTAATCACTTTTTTTTTTTTTGGTGGTTTGTTCAATCTGAAAGTTCGTTATCCTTAAAAATCCCTGGGTTAAAACGAAGACACCCCGGGAAACAGGGGGCGGAAATTCAGCTAGACCCCAAAGTCCCCAGGCAGGGGTGCAGGCAGAGAACCAGCCCACAACCCACCAGAAGCCGTACGGCCCCACCAGCTCCTCCAAACCCGCACGGATGGAAGTTTTTCCCCCTCTGTTTGCTGGAGGACGGGGGGGCTGGGGGGGCCGCGGTGCGGGGCACTCACCCGGGTACCCCACGGAGGGATGCAGCAGGTCCATGGCCGGGCCCGTCAGCCCCAGCCCGTTCATGCCGTAAGGAGGCTGTTTGAGGTAAGACATCATGCTAGAAGCCGGGCAGTTTTCTTCCAAAATCCCGCAGAAAAAATAATAATAATTTAAAAAAAAAAATCAAAAGCAAATCGAATGTATGGGGTGGGGAAGGGGGAAATGAAAAGGAAAAAAAAAACCACAGCGGACAAAAAGAGCCCCCGAAAAAATCCCCAAACAAGAGGCAAAAAAAAAAAAAAAAAGAAGTTTTTTTTAAAGCCAACGACAATTAAAAAACGGAGCACAAAGTCGGTGTGAAAGGAGTTTTTTTCGTTCCGTCCCGCCGTCACCGCCACGAGGTCCTCGAGAGATCGCAGGTAAAGTGAGAGAAAAATAAAAACGAAGGAAAAAAAATAATAAAAAAAATCAAAACAACAACGAGGATCGAGAAACAGGCGGATTTCTTTCCCCGCTCGGAGGCGAGGCCGGAGCGCCTGGGGAGAGAGCGGAGAGAAGCGGGTGAGGCTCCGGCCGCCCGAGAGCTGCCGGGGGCTCCCGCGGGGCTGCGCCCACCCGGCGCGGGGGCTCCGCGCCTTCCGATCGCTAATTTTATTATTATTTTATTTTCAACGAAGGCGAGTCGCGCGCAAGTGCCGAGCGGCAACAGTGCCCGGCGATCGGGAGAGATAAAGCAATTATTTAAAAAGATAATTGGATTAGGAATCAAAAGGAGGTATCAGAGGAGGGAAGTATAATTAATTTAAAAGCGAGCAGACGGGGACGTTTTAATTAGAAATGGATAAGAGTTAAAAAGGGGAAAAGGGAAA
>VXBN01000450.1:45657-64136 GCA_013397395.1 Sinosuthora webbiana
AAGCGTGCCTTTTTTTTTTTTTTTTTTACCACCCTGGGTCATTCATGTGGCTCCTCGTGAAGTGCCGTACCCCTCCAAGAGGCCATTGAGCCGCCGGTGCCTGCGGATGAGCGGCCGGGAAGGAGCCGCCGTCTCCACATCGCTGAACATCCCAACGGGGCAGCACCTCCGGCCGCCCGCGCTGCCCGCACGCCGCCCGGGCGGGCACGGCAGAACCGCCTTTATCTGCCATCAGCAGGCAGCTCCCACCTTCTGCAAAGCTCTTTTCTCTCCTTTTTTTTTTTTCCCCTCTGTCATCAACCGGCGAAGTAAATTGGTTGACAGATTTTTTTTTTTTTAAACGGCATAGTCACGCGTGGAAGAGTTAGAGCGGGTTTACCAAAACAGTAATTACCACCTTTCGAAGAGTTTTTTTAAAGTTCCAGTTCGGGTTGGTGTGTTCTGCCTTTCTTTTAGACAAATAAACCGCTCCCATCCTGTTACATATATATATATATATATATGTATTTTTTTTCCTATATACTTTTTCCCCATATACTTCGGTTTTGGAACTGGTAAAAGCGAGATCTGTCTTTTCAACTCTTTCAGGGAGCCCAAGCACTCATTAACAATCGGCTAAATGGCCTCGGAGCCCCTGCTTCTTCAGAGAAATCCCACTGGAAATGGTGTGGTCTTAGCAGTGCCTTCCCAAAAAGTGCATCTTTGCATCTTCTGAACACAGAAAACACTGATGTGCCCACCGAGAGGCGAGACGGCACAAATGCGTGTTTTGAGTTTTCACAGGTGTTTTCCTAAAAGAGTTTCTCCTTTAATATGTTTGTTGGGTAAAAGAAGATAACTGTTAAAAAGTTCTAGAAGACCAAGAACCTTACTGAGAGTTAAAATGCTAAATGAGGGCTTTGTTGCATAAATGAAAAAATCCCCCAAAATAACCAAAATTCTCCAGCACTTATGCTTGCTTCCTAAACCTCTGTTTACCATATCACCAGTAGCATATTAAAAAAAAAAGAAAAAAAAGAAAAAAATGAGAGAGAGGAAAAAGATGATTTCCTGGAGTATGGACATCCCTCTCTGAACTTACAAAAAGAAATTAAAAAAATACATTTTTGTTCCAGACAATGTGTAAATGGCACAAGCTGCTGGACATTCAAAGGCTGCTGCTAGGACATTCCAAGGCACTATATACATATATATATATAAAAGGCAATTAAATGTCAAAAGTTTAGATTCAAATCCAGGATTTCCTAGCTCTTCTCTAGTTTTAGATTATTTTACGTTTTAAATATTTCATCAGAAGGATTCCAAATTAATCTGGCTTGTCTCTGCAGAAAGCAAAGTATGTATTTATGACTCAGGATTATCCAAGAATACAGTGAAGGTAGTTTTATGCAAAAAAATATAACTGCAGATGGAGAGATATGAAAAAGCTACCTGAAACCTGCTGCTTTTTTTTCCAACAAACTTATGCTCCCAGTGAAGTCTCCAAACTAATTAGAATTGATTTATTATGGATCAGGTACCTTATCAGGTGAAGAAAGAAATTACCATGGACAGTCAAAGGGTTGAGAGGTCAATACAGAATAGCAAAATCAATTTGCATTGATTAGACAAAAGGTCCATTTTACAGAGCCCAAAGGATTAACTTTAAAGCAAACATCTTTGAACTGTAAGGCAGCATTTGTGACTGAGAGGTAATAAGTGGTGCAGCATTAGAAAACACTTAAGATATTTGAATAAGAAAATAATGCAAGCGATGGTTTAAGCTATCTGGATGTTTATTTTTTTATTATGAATCATCCCAAGGATTATTGTACAATTCACTGGAAAGCCCTATGGAAAGGGGTGCAATTGTTTCATTTATCCCGTGTCAATCCATTCAGGTGAGGTGACTAAACTGGGAAGGGAGAAACTCTGTGCAAACGATCGCGCTAATCCTGCTGGTGCTGCTTTGATGAAATATTTACCTGACAAACCCGGAGTTTTACCACCAAAACCAATGAGACCTTTTCTTTTTCCCTCCCACAGTGAGTTACTGTTGTAGAACAGCTCTGAAATGCTAAAAGGAAGAAGTTCTCTTCTGTGGGTCAGCCCTTCCTTTTTCTGCGGCACCAAACGCAGCACGATGCCGCCCAAGAGAGGAAAGCCAGGAGAGCACTACTGCAACAAACCCCAGACACACCCTCTACCTCCTCACCACTTTGTTTTCTATATTTATTGCAACCAGACCAATCTTTGTCCCTTATCTTCGATATTTTTTTACTTTTTTTTTCTTTTTAAATCCTGAAGAAAACTTAGTAACGGGATTGCAGCCTCAGCCCGCCTGCCGTGTGCTCTCACTTGACGTGATGTAAATATCACCATTACTAACGGAGCTTCAGAGAAACCTCAACGTTTGGCACTTCCAGGTGCCAAACCCGTCCTGCAGTGAGCACTTTTCCCCCTCCCGAGTCCCCTGCACTGCTCTTACCTTCAATAGCCAGCATTGCTCTGAGCTCCCGGTTCAGCAGCTCGTAGCGCCTTTCCAGGTCATGTTCTTTTTCCCTAGGCAAGTTGCAAATGTTCATCAATATGTTAATTACTAAATCATTAAACACTTAAAAGCACCTTTAACTTACATTGATTTTAGGACTCAGCGACTGACTTTTCTCTTTAACTTTAAGCTACTCCAAACAAATGATACACAAACTTAAAATCTGGCTCAGGTGGCCTGTTCAGTAACAGGGCCTGACATGAAAATTTCACGTAAAATCGGCTTTAATTCTGTCAGTTTAACTCCTCTGCACTACAGGACGCAATTATTTCACATTCACCTCTGGAAAGGCTGTTGTGGAAAGTCCAAATTATAAAATATTCCCTTAGATCTAACGAGCAAATTCCAGCAGCAACCCACTCACCACGAGAATGTGACACTGGAAGTGTTATTCTACATGCATTCTGCCCTAATCAGCAATAAATATTAGACAAGGGATTAGAAAGCTTAATATTTTGCAGGTAAAATCCTCTGTCAAGTTCAGACCCAGCAGGAGATAGGTGAGCAGAGGCTCTTCCCAGGGAAGTATGCAGGCATCTACACTAGGTGGCATTATGGAAAGAAATATCAAACTGAAAGAAGCTGGAAGAGAAGCACTCGGGGCAGAATGCCTCTCAAAAGGAGCAGCACCTTCTCCCTTCCTCAACACTGCCAGTGAGAAAAGGTTCATTTGTCCTTCCTTTGCAGTGTCAGTGGTATCACTGCACTGTGAGTGATTTACTGACATCCCTTCAGCACAGATGGGACTGAGGATTTTCTACAAAGCAGGTAGTGACTCAAATTCGGCTCTCTCTCTCTGAATAGACTTCACCTGTCTCATCTGAGGCACAATCCAAATCTGTTTCTAAAATGTTATGCTACTGCTGGGCTTTTAAAAATGTAGCATTGCTTAATATTTCTTTAATTTCTTTTTTCACAGCTCTGGCTAATCCTGTGTCATTGCATGCTTCTCATTTTCAAGTCTGAAATATGAGAAAAACAAGTTACTCGATGTGTAACACATCCACACCACTCACTTTTGAGGGTTTGGTGGGGTTTTTTTTGAAGCTTAATGGTAAGAGAGTAAAAAAAAAAGTTTTGCATCTATCTGAAGAGTAAATCATCCTTTTGTAAATACCTGTGTTCATCTGTACTTACAGAAGAGAAAGCTGGTTCATTCGTCTTATTAAGGCATTCTTCTTATTAACCAGCATGAACCACTCCTGCATCATAGCTTCTTCTTCTTCTGTGTTTCTTCCTGCAATCAAAAGGATTTCATTACTTGGGTGGCATTTCACCAATTGAGCGACGTATTTTCACTTCAGGTTTTGGACTATCAGCTGCCAGGATCACTAAGCATGACAAGGCATATTCTCAAATGGTAAAAATACCATATGACTGCATGTCCTGCCTGCTTTATAAATAAATCTTTGAAAGAAACCATCCTCCAGGATACATTTTAGTGTCCTTTATCATGCTGATGCCCTGACCTAAATAAATACCTTTTAAAAGGACCGTGTGTTTTAAATTCTCCCAAATGAACTATGTAATTGCAACGCTTCCAGTGAAAAACCCTTACTGCTGGAAGATGTCTGGTCATCGCCAAACACAAAAACAATTCCTGCAGGCAAGATCCACTCCACCCATGCAAAACCCAGCACAGCAAGGATGATGTGGCAAGGATCAAAGTAGCTGCAGAGGAGATGCTAATCCTGAACTCTTGGCTAAGGTGTGGGCACCTGCTCAGCTTCTGTGTTCGTGGCCACTCTTCCAGATGAGCTGGAAAGAGCTGCTCCTCTCCTCAACCTGCCACCAAAGGGAGCATCTACACAAATACAAATCTTGGGATCCAGGTACCCAAGGGTCCCACGTGTGTATGCATGGACTGGTCCCTCTTTCCCCAGCCCCCACCCATCCCAGGCAGGATCAGGATCAGGACCTGCAGGCAGTGCTAAGCTCTGCCAGACTCTCTAAGACTGTGTGTCACCACCCCTGCACCATGAGTGAAAGGCAGATGAGTGTCCAGAAGGCTCCTGACTGTGCTTTCCACGTAGCAGGGCTGCTGAGCCAAATTCCAAATTCCTCTCTGAGCTCAGGGACTCTGGGAAAGTCCTTTGTGGAGGCTGTGCTCCTGTGGAAACCTCTCATCCCTCAAGCTGAGGTGAGGAGCAAAGGCTGTATGGTCCTCACTGAATTATAAAACTCACATTTCATTGGGTTAAATCTAGGAATAAACTTGGAATTGAGGCAGAGGAGCACAAGCTTGGGTCAGGTGAGTTTGTTTCCCAGCTTTGAAGCACAGTTTCCCAGTGGGTACATGTCTGAGTTTAAGCACCTCGTGTGCAATATGGGAATAATCACCTGTACTGATCCTACAAGGGTGCTCAAAGTTAATTCTTTGGTATTTATAAAAGGGTTTGAAATCTCTGCTGCACACTTGGGGATGCTGCCTTGTTAACTCCAACCACAGGATCCCTAGTTGCAGGGAAGGCATTTCTAGCACCTGGAGCTGAAAAGACACTAGAAAAATATTGTTTTGCCCTAATCCAAAACACTCATTTCTGGATGGGAGTATTTCTGATGCTGGCCACGTCCATGTTCACACCCCAATGCCACAGCAGTGTGCAAGCCCACACCTAGGTGGAGAATCTCACCCTGACCAGGCTATGAACCTCCTGCCTGCAAGGAAAGGTTTCCAGCCTTCTCCAAACCCTTTGATTCCCTCTGCCGTGGCCATGAGGCATCCACACAAGGGCAGGAAAAGAGGATGAACAGGGAAGTGGGTCAGCTTGGGGTGGAACTGGTGGACCCACACAGTAAGAAAGTTACATCTGGCACACTCTCCTTTCTGACAGGGGACATCCATCCACCTATCCACCTGGGAAGTGCCTGATCAATGGAATTTCCTGGAAAGATGCTTTTGGGGCCACAATTTGCTAGCAGTGACACAGGAAGGGCAGAGCATTCCAAAGTGTGGATGGGCCCACAGTGCTTTCCCAAGCACAAGCAGCAGGGCCCAGCTCCTGGGGCAAAGGAGCAAGGAAAGAAGAAATCTGACACGTAGAAATGCTCTCCCTCAGTATCTCCACTTTGTGTTTTGTGCATAAAATACCACACCACAGCATTTACAACAATATTCATCAGTTCAGTACACTTTGCTGTAAGTTCCAGATCAAAGGCCTTGCTGCTGTACTGGATCTGCTTTTAGAAGTAGATAATAATCAGTATTACCAATCCTTTGTTGAAATGCACCAAGTAGTTGAAACTTATTTAGGGGAGAGGTCAAGAAAGTGATTTTTTTGCCTTTTTTTTTTAAATCCTTGCAAAAGGACCATTACTATTCTGTAATGTACGAGATTTTTTTACCAGCGATGTGGCGAAGTCCTCACGACCAGACATCCGTGGCTACAGTAACATTTCAATCAATTTGTTAGTTTTGGGGTGGACTGGGATGTCTGGCTGCAAGATTATAAACACAAGCCCTTGCTGCATTTAATTTTGCAAGCCTTGAGAAAGAAATGAGAGAGACAAATGTCTCCAAAGTGTTTGGCTCAATGGTGGATCTGACTTCACTGACTTTCATACCGTGCCATTTCAGGTTAAGAACCTAAACTTAAGATATAATCTTCTTTCTATTAATGCATTCCTCCTAAACACAGTTAGTTGCAACACATAATGAGAAAAGATCTGGGCAAAGCTTGGAGCTGTCGTGTCAGATCTGCACAGGTGCCTGTTTTAATATATCCGTGCTGACACCAAAGCACACGCAACATCCAGAGAACGGGCTGGTTCAGAAGTGAATTAAACAAAGTCTTGATTGTTTTTTTTTGTTTTTTCTTTTTTTTTTTTTTTTTACAGAATTTTAAATCTGTTTTTGTATTCGCTTTGGACCCATGTGATGCCCTGACACCGGTCATGTGATATCGGCTGCGATAGGCACAAATCCCTGGGCAGCAACAAAAGAAGAAAGAGCAAAAAAGAAAAAGCTGAGAAAAAGCTGGCAATTTGGAAAAAGGCCAATTTTACCCCGGCGAAGGCCTTTTTGATCAGTGAAATGACACATGTGTGCAATATTAATAGTGGTCGATCCTGATATTTTATTTGTTGACAGTCAGCTTTTAAATTCTTGTGCACGGAGCTGAAACAAATTCTTCTCAGGCAGGCAAAATAAAGATGAACTCCCATATATAAGAAATTTTAAAGAAACTCTCTGGCAAATACACTAGCATTAGAGCATTGCTTCATTTTTTTTTTTTTTTTTTTTTACTTGGTGAAAGGATGCACATGAAACACTTTCAACAAAGAAAAACGGAGTGCTCTTCTTACTGCACCAATACTGCAAGCTAAACTCACATTTACAATTTATAAATAATAAAAAAATTTAGAAAAAGCCTTTCTTCAACACGGTTTCACTCTGTAAAACCCAAGCTGCTGCTGGGGTGGTTGTTGTTTCCACTTTCCAAGTGTAAAACAAGTATTTAATTGACTTGCTGCAAACGCTTGAAAATTTAAATTGGGAAAAGTATCTGTGTTGTTCTTGGGGGGAAAAAAAAAACCCCAACAAACTGTACAAGATTATTTAAATGAAGCAAAAAACCCCATGCTTGAGAACAGATCGATCCCACACATGCAAACCCCTTATCTAAGCCAGAACAAGATGCTGAAAATCTATAAATAGCCCACAGATCTTAAACTTAAATTTTTTTCCATAATACATGCATTACACTATTGTTTTTGATAAACAACAACAACAAAACCCTTTTAAGGCTAGTAAGTTGGACCATTACAAATTAATCCTGACTTTAATAACTGGTTAAAGACCCCTTCAGCTTTATAAGTAACAAAAAATATTAAAGCCTGTGATCACAGCGAGCTTTTCTCATTTCTCCTCTAACCATTTGTTATTTAATCCAATACTAGTAATCCAATTTGTCCATCAGACTTTTAAAGGGCAGAATGCAACTTCTCCAGCTTAGACACTTTTCAAAGTACAATATATTTTTCAAATGAATGCTGGATGTTTCATTTTTTTCCCCAACTGTTCCTAGCTCTAATGTATGAGGAAAAAAAGAACAAGATGAACATTGTTCGTACTGATTAAGTAAGAGCTCATTAAAGAGCTGTCAGTGCTGTACTTTGAATATGCATGAAGCATATAATCAGATCTAGTACCGTCACTAGAGGAGAATACGGTAAGTACAAAGGATTGATTTAATTACTTAGAGTGGGCTGTGGTGGTAAAGCAGTCTTGTTAGCGCCGAAAGAAAAGGAGGTTGTATTCTGGCACGGTTAGGGGAAAAAGGCAGTTTTAGCTTCTGCCACAATACCTAATCTCAGGATAAAGCACTTTACATTGTAGCTTAAAATGAAGACTGCCAGTTTTCTAAAAAGACCAGAATTCATCTTATCTTGTTTAACCTCATCTGGTTAACTATCTAGCAGAACATATTTATTCTCTTCAACACGTCATTATGCTCATACCTTTTTATCCTATAGTTCAATAATGACTTCTGAAAACAGTCTTCAAATGAGAGCGGGCAGTGCTGCAAACATCATATGCATGGCAAACTGCTCGGTGAGAGATTTGAAAAATGCAGCAGCAGAAACTCAGATGAAACAGTGAGTACACGCGCCTTTATGTGAAAAGTCAATACAGTTTTTAATGTCGGACTTTAACCTGAGGAGCCTTCTGGCAGGGTTTCTCTCATTTATTTCCTTTTTCCCCCTCTTCTTTTCTGCCTCTCCCCCCACTCTTTTCTTTTTCTTTTCCTTTTTTTTTTTTTTTTCCTTTTAATTAATTCATTCTTGTTTTATTCTTCCTCTAGGAATCCAAGGGAATTCTCTCACATCAACTCCCAGTGCCATTTTCTAATTTCATTGTCTGGCTTGAGTGGTGAAGGATGCGTGCTCTATTCTTCTCTTCACTTGACATCTACCAGAACCCTCCTCAATGATTAGGAATGAGCCCAACACCAAGCCTCAAACAGCACAAGACATTAAATTCTGCCCTCAGATATACGAGAAGCTCCTCCTGGCTTCTGAGTTGTGATTCCAGGCTGTAATAGCTCCTGCTCAGGGTTTGACAGAGGCTGCAGCAGAAAGTTTGGTAATTTTGCTCCTTACTGGAACGAATTTTAGTGATAGCCAAAGTACTTGATAGTGGAAATTTTAATGATAGCCAAGGAAAAAGAAAGAAAAAGAAAAAACAAAACAACAAACCACA
The DNA here is from genome assembly GCA_013397395.1 of Sinosuthora webbiana. Lineage (NCBI taxonomy): Eukaryota > Metazoa > Chordata > Aves > Passeriformes > Sylviidae > Sinosuthora > Sinosuthora webbiana. The sequence continues at coordinate 54,390 of VXBN01000450.1, forward strand.
ACCCCTTATCCCTTTCTTTTCTCACACATATTTCTGATTGTTATTTGGAATCAACTCGAGTCAATTTTCTCCCACAATATTCAAGAAGCACGCTAACTGACACATTACCATTTTCTGAGAACAATGTAAGCAGCTAGCTTATTTTAATGTTGTACAGCTTCCTGGCAGTCTTTTACCAACACATCTTCCTTCATATTCTTCTGGATTTACAAATGGATTTTTGTTTACACTGTAAGCTAATTATATCTTAAATTATTTAAATAAGAAGCATCTTGACAAATGTCTCTTCTGAATCAATTTGAAAGAACAATTTTTTTTTTTTCCCCTTTCTTGCTGAAAGTACTTTCAAACTCAGCCAGCTACCAGTGTATGTATGTACCATTAGACCCATTATTTTTAAGCCTTTTGGGCAGCTAGACATTAGATAAACCCAATATGGATTAACATAGTAAACCTGTACATTGCTAAGAAAACAGAGAAGAAAGCGCTACAAAACACTGAGGATACCACTTAAAAGGAGGAAAAAGCAACAACATGCAGGGACAAGATTAGTTTACAGTGTAAATGGATGAATACAGTAACTCCTCTACACTTTATACCACCATAAATCTGTCAAGATAAGACAACAGATTAATATTTTGTTAAAAAATCCCTAAATGCAAATGTATTTAGCTGTTGTGCAAAAATGTCTTACAACCTGTAGAGGATAACTAATAAAGGGTTTACATCAGCACCCCAAACCAGCCCATTCAGTCTGGCAAGAAATAACAGGTTTACAGAAATCACTCCGTATGCCATCTGAAGCACTAATTGTTTTTAAATTTTATTTGCCCCGTTTGTAGTGTGTGTATGCCATGGTGTCACGGTTAAACACAGAAACCTTCCCATGTCTCCCCATTTACCTCAACAGAACTACATGAAAAACAACCTACTTAAGACAGAGCCCATTCTTCATCCATTTGCTGATGTTTACACACAGTTTTAAAACAGAATAGAAGAAGCTTTCTTCACTCAACACACTTGGGTGAAGAGGCCAGCAGGAGAATGCCAGTGCATGGGAACTGGAGCGGGGCAAATAACAACAAAAACTGGCCGACTTTGCTCCGCTCCTCTCTCTGGGCTATTTTGCAGTTGACAGAAGCTTGGTGACTACTGAGAGCCGTTCAAATGCCCAGTGAATTCCACAAATTTAACAGGAAGGTCTTTTGAAAACATACCCCACTGTCTTTATTTGTCTGCTTAAAAACAAACCAAACCAAAAAAAACCCCCAAGTTGCATTCACCCAATCACAGGGACGAGTTTTTACAAGTTTCTCTATTAGGAGCAAGTGGACAGATTGGCTTGTTTACCTGAAGGAGAACATGAATGGCAAATGAAGAATAGTTGTAGGATGTGTCTCATCTTGTCTCGTAAGAACCTGGGGAAATTCACTGAAATTGAAGGTGGTGTGTTTAAAACCGATAAAAAGAATGATCTTTCCTCAAAGCCTCATCATTTACCGGGAGAACTCGTCGCCACGAGGCAATGTTGAAACTAAGAGCTCAGCAAGAATTAAAGCCAGGGTGAATGTTGAATATGGAAAGGCAAGGCTGCAGCAATAAATATTCAAATAAACAAACAAAAAACCACGGGAGGTAGGAACTGGATCCTCCTGCTTTAGGACACAAGCTAACCTTTAATTTTTCGAGGTTAAATTAATGTTCCCTGGGGCCAGGTTAGCCTGTCACTGGCCCCTGCAGAGATTCTTGCCCTTGCCTGGGTTCAACCCACACCTGTCCCACTACAGTGGACCAAACTAGGGCTGATCTGCTGTGGCCATTACAGTTTTACTAAAAGGGAACACGAGAAGGGACAAGAAACAGCAGCTGACCAATCTCACATTGCTAACAAAGGCTGGTGGAAGGTCTCCAATGCTTCCAAGTCAGCAGCAGACTTCCCACTGATTCTAACAGTCTTCTCATCTTGCTCACTGTGAACAGCTTATGCATGGACCAGCTCTTGTTTTTAACGTGAGTTACTGAATTTAACAAATACTTGAGCAGAAAAGCCTGTATTTACAGCCTATATTATATTTGTAAAGGAGAGTTACGTGAGACCTACTCCAAAATGCCTCTGACACAACTGAAAGTGGAAATTTTTGAATGACCAGTGGTCCACAACTTTTCACTGAGTGAAACCCAGGCATCCCAAAAGAAACATTTTTTTAAAAAAATCACCCTCCTCTGCTTTCAGAGGGCCACCTTTGGTGGAAAACCTCAGAATTTTAGATAAAATATTTGTTCCGAGTAATCAGTGTCAAAACAGAGCCCAGAACAGACACCTCACAGCATGAATGGATGGGCTGCTCCACCTTGAGCTTCAGGCCTCCCATTAGAGATTAACACGCTTTCTTCCAGAATAATTCCTCCTTTCAGGACAGGAGGACCTCCTCAGTTATTAAAAACCACTGAAAATGAACAAGAAGAGGCAGCAACAGATAAGCAGGCGGGACTGTTGTTTAGACGATGCCGCAGAAGTGGCAGCTCGCAGATGAAACCCCAGCACAAGTTTTTGAGTCCGAGCTGGATGGGAAAACTCCTAAGAACATTAGAAAGGCAAATTCATGGCCACTAACTTGCTGTCTGAGAGCAGCTGAGAAGGAGACATTGATGTCCACACAATGGGGTCTCATAAAGGTAGGAGCAGACTGCCAAGAATCTGCCAGGCAGAGTTACATTGCAGCGCATTGTCTGACTCCATTTCAGCCCCCCAAAGTACTGTGCAACCCTCACCAAATGGAGCTGCCACCAAGGAAATGCCTTCATCACAAGCACACATCGAATTAGTTTAATATCGAGCAGGGAAACTTGTAATTTCTTTGGTTTCTGAAACATTTGAAAAAAAATCAGAGAGGCTGTTTAAAATTTGGAGAGCTGTGTAAACGGAAGGTCAGGGTTCTGACCACATCTTGGCATGCGTGGGGATTTTATTTACCTGCAGTGGGATTGACTCACAGGAACACCAACATTTGTGGCCTGCAATCTGGGCAGCCTAAAATTATCACAGGACTGCAACTTCCACAAAAAGACAAACTGTGGAAGATAAGACCTGAAAAGCCACTGATTTTCTCTACATGACGAGTCAACACAGCAGCCAGTAGAAAATAACAGAAAACCAACCAAAACAGAATGCCTGGACTGGATAAAAATTATGAATATATTTTAAGTATGGGACCATCAATCCAGACCAAGCAACTTTGTGCCCCAAAATTCAGGCAGCAGGAGGTGAGATTCAACTGAAATACCTGGAGATTCCTGTAAGAAAGTGATGCTTTGAAGACAAGTGCCTGGAGGGAATCCTAGCACTGAGTAAAACCAAAACTTGTGCTTTATCACCCTCTGCTACTCTGTGTACCCAAATTTTCTCCCATAGCACAATTTCAGAAGAAATTTCAGCACAGGAAAACATGCACTGTTAACTGATACACTCTGACTTTTGAAACCATGGGAAAAAAAGGTAGATTATGCTTGGAAATCCAGCAGGAGAGGGATGATGGGATGGCAGATGAATTACTTCACTTGCAGATTTATAAGAAGAGTTGGAAGCTTTGACATGAGTGATAGCAATTTCTCTACAGCTCGTAACTACTCCTTAGAACAGTTTACTACCTGTTTATGTGGCAAGTGGTAGCTGGGTAAGATACTGAAGTGAGAGGCCATTTACCTAAAAGTCATTGGAGTGTGCTCTACTCTAAGTAGCATATTATTCCATTTTTACCAAATGTTGGCTTATTTCCTTCAGGACATACTCTCCTGGAGCTGGAAGAGGGTAGTGGACACTATAAAGTTACTTCTTTGATGGACAGGGCTGAATTTAACCCAAGTGAGATGATGATGGCAATGGATGTGACCTTGTATTGGTGTTAATGAAAATGTGTACTCTTACTGGGAGTTGGCAGGTTTGTACTTCTGGGATCCAAACCTTCCCAGGGCCAACTGGGTGAGGTGTCCCAAGGTGCCCCACAGCTCCCAGTTCTGATAGAAAAGATGTTTTTGGTGGTAAATGGGAGAAACCCAAGAAAAAAAAGAACCCTGGTCTCTGCAGGCTGCAGTGGCACTGCGGGCCAGGAGCCGTGGGGTGACCAAAGGGCCTCTCTCCTCGCCTTCCCTTTGCAGCAGACACTGATTGTAGAGAAAGCTAACTCCAGGCAGAAAGCCAAACACTATGCCTACCACATGAAAGAGCATTTATACTGCAACACCACAAAGAAAGATGGAAATCAGTTAAAAGAAGCAAGTGTCTGTTGGGTCTTGTAAGACTTTTTTGGAAGGCTTGCAAGCCTATTCATAGTGCCTAGGGCTCTCCCAGAGTAGTCTCCTGCTATGCAGGCAGTGCTCTACTTGGACTCTCTTCTTCAAGCTGGCTTCAACCTGCTGACAGGTTCTTTGAAGGCAATGATGAGGCTACAAAAGCCAGGGAAGTGCATGGAGTGGAGGTTGACTTATCACTCAGTCCCTCCAGCCAATGGGATTCTGTGTTACTTGGAGGAAAAAAAAACCCAAATATGGTCACTGAGCCGCTTTAATGAATTAATGAATTTGGCCTGGGAAGGCTGAACACGCATGCTGCCCACGTTTGGTCTTGGAAAGGTCACCGGAGTGAACTTTTGCCTACCAGTGCACGGACCTAAGACTGAAGAGGTGTGGCAAATGAGAGACAAACTCTGAGGGTTTGTTTTGTGGAAGCTTCTCAGCTGTAGAAACACTGGGTCATTGGAAAAGCATGGCCAGAGGTCTGTTTTGCAGGAACTGTTAATGGAAAGAGACGGGTGGATATTGGAAAGAGTTTGCCAGTAAGAGCTTGAGGAGGCAACGTGACAGAAGGGAAACTGGAGAGAGGCTTCAAGAACTCAAGATGTTCTCAATCACTCATAAAATACACGATTCTGACAACTACCAAATGCACACTCGGGCAGAAATTTGTGGATGTGTTCTGATCTTCTGGGCCCTGAAGACTCCTGTCAGAAAACCAGCTCACTGGTGTGCCGGTTTATTTGCATTAACAAACTCTCACTAATGACTTTGCACTGCGTGTCTTAGCAGGCATCTCTACAGAGCCCCAGGTCACCCAAGTCACCCTTGGATGCCACAGAGAGGCACAGACACCACATTGTACACGAGACCTCGATCATGGTGTCACTGCACTTCCTTCACCCGGCGTTTTGGTCGTTGTCAAAGCTCCCATTACCACAACCCTGGCAGCAAGTCAGTGTTTCTGCACAATGGAGAGAGACACATCTCAACAGATGCTTTAGAACATGGCTTTGCTTCCAAAACAAGCAGTACCTACCAAGGCATAGTTTTGCGAACTGTTATCATGTTAGAGTAAAAATCTTTTGCTCACGTCAGAAACCTTTCCTTCCACCCAACACAAACTGCAATCAGTATAATCCTTCTAGTTGTTATGTATTTCCAATAGAGGAGGTTCACAAACCAGCACCAGCAGGGACACAAACCAGTATCACATATGTAGCATGCAGGTATCTAGAATTTCTCTCAAATGCTTGCACTCACTTCTTACGCTAAATGAAAAAAGATAAGTGTCAAAAATGGTGCTTTCAGTGATACTTTTACATTTTCTATCTTGCCAGGAAGGCTGTTGTTATGCTGTCCTTCCTCTTGCTCTGCTTTGGGATGTCCACCTTTGTCTTTCACAACGTGGTTGGTCAACTCATTTCTGTCTCATGGTTTGGCAAGTTCTCTGTCCACCTGAGATTAATCATGCTGACCCAAGCACAACAGTAGAGCAGGAAAGCAAAACTGACAAACTGCTATAAAACTTATGGTGTTACTGATTCATTCTTCCTCATTTAGGCAAGATATGAAATATGCGAAAAGACCATGATTTTTTTTTTTTTTTAAATCTTTATGTACACGCACAAATATTTTTCATACTGTCTTGCTTGCAAGCTTGAAGAGGTACCAAAACCAATTTTTAAATTCATCTCTCAGGCAAAACTGAACATCCATCATATTTCCTCCCCGAGCGCTGACACCGGTGAATACAAATCTGCATTTACTTTGGGGGATTCCAAAGAGAATTGTGAATTCAATTGTTTTTGAAAGATGAAATTTGGCTTAGGGAATAGGATGCCTCCTCCTAGCTCACCCCTCCCCTACTCTAGCACGGATTTCTCTTGCAGACTGGGCGACTCCAGTAAGGAGCATTCAAGATGGTATAATACAGGCTGGTAAATACAGCTCGATAATCAGGGTTGTGAAGGGGCAGAGCATATAAGGGATTTATTTTTTGATAGTGAATCTATACACATATACATCATCAAGCCCCCATTGAGAAGCAGACCACTCCAAGTGATTAATGCAGCTAAAGGGGGCAAATAAGAGATCAGTGACAAAAATCACCTGGTTAAAAAAAAAAAAAAAGAAAAAAAGCAGAAGGTGCTGCATTTAAAGGGCTTTTACTTTGCATGCGGAACAATACTGAGAAACCTGTATTTTAGCACTTGTGCTCAACAAGCACTCTAAAGTATGTCGGGATGAGAACAGAAACCCATCCTTTCTAATAATCTTGTGACAAAAGCTAAAAGACATCATCCTATTAACTAGTGATCTCAACTGCTAATGCGGAGTACTTCCTGGTGTCTTTTATGTAGAATGCCGCTATTAAAAAACCACTAAACATTCACTGTGAACAACACAGAATCATTCATCTTTTATCAGCATCTCTTGTTAGAGGAGCATGAGAGGGGCTGAAGGTGTCATTGATATTATAGAGCGGAAATTAATCAGAAATTTTTCTCATATTTTCCTCATCACACTCATTTACTTTTGTACAAATTTCCCCCTGCTAAAAAGTTCATACCCAGCCCCCTGTTGTACGCTTTTAAGTTGAGAATATTCAACGAGTGCGTCAACTGAAAGGCACCAGGTCCCAACACAAAAAGCATTCGAAATTCTCATTTAGTTGTCTTTATTTTGCTAGCGCCATGTGGTCCTTGAAGATGTAGAAAACACGGGAAGCCGAGTAAAGATCAGAGCAAGCTCATTAGCATTCTGACAAAATTGGAGTGGTGGAGATGTATAGTTTGCCTAGTTTGTCGTTTTGAAAGCTACCGGTGGTAAGCTTTCTATTTCATTGTGCTTTTGTCTTTTTTTGGGGTTTTCAACGCAGCGGGGTGGTTGTTAGCCTAGGTTTTCACAGTGCATTGTGGGAACCTTGCCTCACATTCAGCCTATATAGTATCATTTGAGTTCAAGTAAAAAAAAAAAAAAAAGTAATTTTTTTTCCCCCCCCTATTTATTTCATAATCACCTATGCTAATGCATAATTGTCATCTGGCTGTCAAAGCCCGACACCTGGTTTATAAAGTTAAAAAAAAAAACCCCAAAGCCCCCCAAAATTGCCAAATAAAATAAAGTCTGAGCTGTATCTAAAAAGAAAAACCTTTTAAACATGCTCCTAGTTTTCTTCAAAAGACAAGATAAGAAGAAATTAATTTAAATTCCACTGTTTACAATAAACTAGAAATGAATTTGAGACAGATCCAGTTGATTAGAATTCAAAAGGGACTCTGTATAAGAGCCTCAATTCTATTTCAGAGCCTCTTGAAGGAAAGATGGGTTTATGCTCCAGAATTATGTAAATAATGAATTACCTCTTAGAAGACCTATAGAAGTTATTACTCTGGTCATTTTTTTTTTTTCTTTTTTTTTTTAAACATAAGGCTCACTTTGAAGGGCTAAAAGGGCTACATTAATGCTGCTATTCGACATGAACGTTTCCAAGTTGCAATGAAATGGATAAAGGTCTTTTTGGATGAATTTATCTGCTAAATCCTTGTGGTTGCCCTCCTATCTCGGATGATGACCCAAAAGAATGTCAACAGCTCATTTCCCAGAGAGCTGGGAAGAGTCACTACACAAGCCATAATCTGCACGTTCTCAAAGAACCGTTTCAAACATTACATTTCACAAGCTGTTTAAAGAGATTTTTTTTTTTTCCCACCCTCTCATCTCCACTATCCTACCAACACTTTGGACATCAGTGCCCTGGAAATGAGCGCTTTAACAAAGTTGAAACGCGACTTTTTACGTATCGCGTTGGTGGGTCGGCCATACGCGCGCGCTCGTACGCGCAACGCGCGGCACGTGAGCACCCACGGGTTCCCACATGCTTCCCGTCCACATCACCAAATTCCAGCCATGCTGTGGGCAGGGACGAGGCTAAAAATGTTATCAAGTCACCCCTAATTTACCCACTGGATTTTTTTGTTTGTTTGTTTGTTTAATATGAAGTGTGCCAGGCTGCCAAATCACGGATTTCCTTTTAGCAGGAAAGGATAAAACCCAGATTGGAAGGAGATACGATGGATCTGGGTTTGGAATACAGTAAATTTCACAATGGAGTGCAGACTCAAGATATCTTTACTTAGCAAGGAGGAAAGGATAAATATAGAGGGAAAGAGGTGCTTGATAGAAAACCTTCAAAATTCTTTCTTTTTGTTATGCATTTGGACGGCGTCATTATCTCTACCGTCAAAACAGCCTAAGAGCTGCAGGCAGCCTCTGCTGGGCAAGAAAAGCAAATGGTCAGGCCAAAGAGGTCTTTAAAAAACAAACAAAAAAGTAGCACAAGAAGGTAACTGCCTGAAAACACAAAGCTCAGAGATTCCCATGTGGATTGACAGATCTAAATTTTTCCATCATATTTATAATCTGATTTCACTCCGTGGCTCTCATTTCACTCGTGTGAAATACGAGAAATTTCATCACAGGAGATGTTGCTACATTTGAGCTACGTGAGGAACTCTAATCCCTCCCCAAACAAAAACAACACCTAACCCTGAGAATTAAACAGCAGTTTTACTCTTAACAAAAGTCAGAATTCTGTCAGCTCTGAGATGCTACTTTTATTTTCAAATCTCCATTTAAACACTCAGTTCCTTTTCACTTGGGTTCCAACTCCCAGCAGAGGCAAATAACCTGGAGACTGTTATCTGCATGACAGTAAGGGCGACCGAATTATTTTTCTATACTTCGCCATGTGCTTATAGCTGCAAAATTATTTATCTCCTTCACTGCATTCTACTACGAAAGTTTCCTCCAGAAGAATCGCCGGGACCAGCCATATCAAATTAGAGGGCAGTCAGGAGTGTCTAAGTCCAGCTTTAAAACAAATATCATAACAATTACTTAGCCATATGGAAAATAGGGTATGTCTTTCCTGAAAGCTTTTATATATTTTCTATCTCAAATTTCAACTTCATTAGAAACTATTTCTGACTAGCAAGCTGCAAGATTGCTAAATATCTAACTGTTAACCCACCATGAAGAAAGAGACTCTTTTGAATGGCAGAACTTTTCCAAGATGCAAATGAACAATAATCTAATTTTGAGAGTAAATTAACTGAAGGATTCATTTTAATGTGTTTCAAAGTCTCCAGAATGAAGTGGCAGTCGCAGTACACACACACACATGTGTGCACTCGTGCTCACGTACACAGACTGACACGGCACCCCCACGACACCCAGCTTCCAGCCTCAGGAAGAACTCACATTGTATTTATGTTTAGGTTCTTATGACTTAAAGGCCAGATGTTTCACAAATGACCAACAATTGGAGGTTAGAATAAATTAATGACTGATTTCTGAGCTTTGATGGAATTAAGCATACTTCTTTTCTCAATGTGCCATGTGAATGTTTGCCCGTTCAACTTTTTTTTTTCTTTTCCCCCCCTCGCTTTTTTT
>VXBN01000450.1:64141-209142 GCA_013397395.1 Sinosuthora webbiana
TTTTTTTTTTTTTTTTTTTTGACAAGTGAGGCCACCCGGCAGAAAACAACTGATGCAAAACCCAGGAGTAATCCCTCTGTTTAGTTCAACACTGTGGTTAGCCTTAACACTGCCTCTATTATCCAATGGATTTAGAGAAACTTTCATTTATTTGTTGGCCTCAGTCTTCCAACTTTGTTGCCTCCTTTAAAGGACCCAAGACCCATTCCTATGTAAATACATTTGCATAGGGCCACAATGAAACTTTCTGGGGCCGGGATTAAACTTGCAGAACGAGATAGCTGTGCTGCGCATATTTGTGATCTTCATGTAAGTACTTTCCCAAATACATACGAGTGAATGAAGCCGATGTCCACTCTGGCTACGGGAATGACTGCGGTTTAAATAAATGCCCCCTCGAAAACTGCAGAGGCAAAGCCCCGAAGGGCTGAAGCAGAAAACGGCGCCCAAATGGGAAAGCACCATATAGGGAAAACGAACAAAAAAAGTCCTTTTCAATTAGGAGCTGCTAAAATCAGCACATCACTTGCTGCAAAATGTCCTCTTCTCTCCCTGCTTGCTCTTGTAGGACAACAGGAGCCCTGGTGTAAAAGTGATGATTCACAGCTACTTGCATTTCCCCTTTTCCTTTCTTGCTGCCTCTGTTTATACAGAGTACCTAGGGGTATAGTGTATTATTATAAATTGTATTATTACAAACTGTACTCCATGCAGCTTTATTCCAGCCAAGGCAAATATATAAAGCTTGGCATCCAGCAAGTCTGTTAGGAAACAGCACCCGGATTAATCCCTGCAATTACTGCCCTCAAAAAACGCTAGTGGACACTCCGTGCAATTTCGCCATTCCCACGGACAAAATGCCAATACCTTGAAGGTTTGTGTTCTGCAAGGGAGGCTCGATGGACCTAAAGCACAACTAAGGAGTGGTTTTGTAATTTCACTGTCTCTGATGACTGTGGGCCAGGAATTGCAACTGAATATATTCTTTTGGTATGGATATAAGGAGATAACACCTCCTTCCAGGGCTCACCGAACACAGATATGTAATTCCTTGTTTTGCTGTGCATTTTGTTCTTATCTGGCCTAAAAAGCCTTGTATATCTAGCTTTAAAAAAAAAAAAAAATCACTATTATAGCATCGTTCAAGTGCACAACTACAATGAGTAAAATAAAAAATAAAAAACAAACATATCAAACTTAATCACAGGCAAAAAAACCCACGAGCCACTAGAAAATGACTGCCACAACCAGCAGGATGTTAATGAAGGCACTGTCACAAATCATAACCCGATTCTGATTTACACTGTATTTTCCTCATTCCCCACTGTATGGTGAACCTCTGCTGCCCCATGTAAATACCATATACAAACCCAATTTCTCTCGTTGGACTAAGCACATCAATACAAAAGCAAATGAACTACCAAAGTGCCCTAATTAACAATTTTGCAAGTGAATGCAGACATCAGTGCCACACTGCAGCCATTAAAGTCTATCCCTTGCCATATCTGTTTCTGTTAACATTTCAATAGACCAATTAAATGACCTTTCCCCCCTCAAACTCAATTAAGCTATTTGAACATCAATTGATAACTTACCATGTATTTATGCAAAATGTGCGAGCAAGAGATTCTTTTTTTTTTTTTTCCCCCCAATCCTAATGATGTTTTGAAGAAGAGGAAAACTATCTGAACTACCCTGTCCTGGTATTCCATGGAGAGGGGGCCTGGGATTGCCTCCCAGTGGGGAGAGCCTGCTGGGCACGGTGGCATTGTGGCAGGCAGTTTGGAGAAAGCAGGTGTGAGGCAGATATTCTTCTCCCCTGCCATTTGGTCCCTACCAGGCAGCTGTCTTGGGAGGCCAAAAGAAAGCCGAGACAGCCATCTCTTTCAGCCTGTTGGAGTATCACGTCGCTGGGTCACAGCCAGCACACTGGTAGGTGGCACAGGGTCACATCAGCCAACTTGTGGATATCCAGAATCGTTTCTTTTCTCCCTCTGCTCTCCCCTCTTGTTGTTTTTGCCACAACCTCTGGTTGTGCAGTGGGAAGGGGTGCCCAATGCTCACCTTTCCGGCATGCCAGGGGACATGACACGGGGCTCATGGTAAAAGTGATTTGCTGACACATTTGCGTTTTCCCAAGGGGCTCCATCCACTGTGGAGCTGTTTGTCACAAATTCAGGGGACTTGAGCACAAGGAGGTCAATGGCTCCTGTTTTAAGAGCTGGCTTTTGCTTCTCTGCACAGGTAAACAGTTCCCCCCGGGGTTGGCAGATAGGGACTGAAAGCCAGGGGATTTATTTAAAATAAAGCCACCTCAGTCTAGCAAAGAAGTGTTTTCATGCTGCTGCAACTAATTTTAGGTGAGAAACATAATTTTTTTTGCCTTCAAGAAATAAAAGGACAATGACAGATCTTCCACAAAAAATAAGAAAGGACAATATGAGTAGCACATTCAGAAAAAAGGTTTGCAAGTACCTATTGCCTCTCAGTAGATTTTAGATCAAAAAAATATCCTCTAATTTTTAACTAAGAGGAAATCAAGCAGAAAACACAGAAGCAGAGGGGAGGAAGGTATAAACTGTTTAGCCTTTCTTATATATGGGGGAAAAAAAGTTGTACCTGAACAAATTAAAGAAAAAAACCCAAACCACTAAGCCCCGAAAGTAATCTTTCTTAAATTAAAACAAAACAAAACAAAAAAGTAAAAAGAAACTACTTTGAAGACGGGTAGGAGAGAAATTGAAGATCCAACTCTAACAATTCTATTTGAAGTTTTAGTTGAATCCTTTAAAAAAAAAAAAAAAAAAAAATTCTAGTGGCACCCTGGGATAGTTCAACAAAGGCCTGGTTTCTGGGAAAAAAAAGCATTGTCCCTTTCAGAATGTTAATCTGGTATATCACTTGCTACTACACCCCAGCATGTACTTTTGCTCATATCAACAATTAAAAGAATACATTTATTAAACAGTCTTATCGCTGGATGTTATAACTCGTAATTCATGCCCACCAGATAACCAAAGTAAATTTTCTTTAAATTCTCGTTTCTTTGTGAAACTTTGTAGACGGTGCGTATCTCATGATTAACGGACAACGTCTAAAGCATCCCGTCCTCTAATCTTCCTAAAATCCCTTTTCATCCGATTGTTTAAGACTGCTTGAAAGGCTAACACCAAGTCTAAGACTACTGCACATTTGGGGGAGGGGGAGCCTCTGTAGGTTAGCTAATTAAACTGTTTGTCTTCTGAAACATTTAACTGGCTTTAGAGATTATTCTAATTAAGAACGATGTTAGATGTATTTTTTTAATGTAGCTATTAAAATTAATCATAATCCAGCAATCTCATGCGCTGAACTATGTAAATAGAGATGTGCTTGAAATCCTGCTGCAGTTCCTTTATTTGGGAGTCGATCATTATGGATTCTACGAAGCACACGTCGGCACCAACCTCACTTTTTGATTAGGAATGCCTTGTGAAACTCTAACTTTTGCTCTGCGTTTATGAAAGGTAAACAAGTGACCTGGGCAGAGGCAGCCTCCAGTGTTTCCCAAGCAGTGCAGCTACGAGGGGGGATATGAGCTCTCATTCATACTGTACATCTTTTTCTTTCTACTTCGCAGACCGTGGATTCAATTGAAGTGAAGGAAACCCATTAATTTTGGAAGGTCTGCAACTTGGCAATCGCAACTTCTCGGGCTTTTCTTTACTAGACATACAGCAGAGCTCTCACAAATATTGCTGGCAAGAAATTTTAAAAAAAAACAGGCCACATAAAAAAAGTTGGCATTCAAACAGAAAGAACGGCTGGGGCTAGAAGCCAATATGTAAATTGGTTAGTTAAAAAAAAAAAAACAAAAAAAAACTAGTATGATTTTCTCCTTAAATAATTAAGAAAACAAAACCAAAACAACAGAGAGAAACAAATGAATTATGACTGCAGTACACACAACAGGCAGCCTCTATCAGAACTCAGAAGGGTATTATACTCTAAACACTTTTTCTTCCCTTACTGCTGAAAGATTAATACTGGTTATCCCATTAAAGTTGGTAAAATGCCATTCTTGTGTCTTAAAGCTCTAGCATTGGAGGTCAAGAAGTGTATGCTGCTTCTTACAAGGCTAGTGTGGATGTAATCTTCCCAAAGTTACAATAATTAATGTTAAGCTTCTTTAGCAATACGTTTCTGAAAGAACTTGCCTGATAATATACTTAGAGCCTGGCTAGCTGTTTGTGTTTCTGAGCAAGAAATGTATTCTATGCTGCTCACGTACTTCAGCTTAAATCTTTAGTCAAACTAGGGTGATGATGAGCAGTTTGACTCCTAAGCAGAAATAATATTTAAATTCTCAAAGGTGAAACGTTTTGGGTTGTAGGGAAATCAGAGGGGCCACGGATCCTACTTCCAAATCTTTTTCACCACTAACCTGATGGAGATGTGTTCTGTGCAGCCACACAGGTTCTATTTTAGGATACCCAACCCCAAAGAAAGCTGCCTGTACAGGTGCAATATATATTTATTAGCAGGCAATCTGCAGCAATTGCAGAAGAGCTGACATTGGAGGTCTGGTCTCGGCCCATATTTTTACTCTTGAGTACAAAATCTCACTGCCTGAAAGTGTCACCACACGCTCTAGCTCGGAAACTGTGGTTATGAACAAAAACAGGGAGTGTAAGATTAGATCTCCTTCTGCTCTAAAACTGAGGTAATTTAATTTATTTCAAGCGAGCTACCTCTGCTTCTCCCATCTCAGGATTTGGCCCTTTCCACATCCATTCACAGCCTGGGTTACAACAGTATTTCCAAGTCATCCCACAAATAAAGGAAGGTGTATTTTTCTGAACGCATGCACTTTGCTGCAGCGTATTTGAATAACACCTTGATGTTTCTGCACTTCTGCTTGCTGGAAAACTTAATGGACAAACGCATCTCCCAGTAAAAAAAACCCTAAAAGCCATTTCTGTGAGCACAGTTGGGGATGAGTGGCCCAGGGAAGCCAGAGCAGCAACGCAGCCACCGAATGGAACAGAGAATCTTATCCTCATCTTTGTTTTTGCCTAGTGCAGAAAAGAGCCCCGATGATACATACATGTTTATCTATTTGCTTCCATTTTCAGCCCTGTGAATGCATGCTTTATCTCTGGGCATAACAGCTTGTTCTGGTAGAAGTTCTTTTTGTCTTTCTATGCAGATTTTAATGCAACAGCATAGGTAGAAAATTCACTCTTGAATGAGTTCACAAGGGAAAATTATGCAAAGAGGTTACTAATCAGTCAATGACCTATCCTTTGAGGCAATACAGTAGACACAGGAATATCCAAAACAAGCCACCCTTATGCATTATAATCACAAGCAATAGGCACAGGGACTGATTCTGTTAACCTGACAGAGAGTTCATTCTTCATCATTCAAATAGGTGAGAGAAAGCAAAAAAAAAAAAACAAAAAAAACCCCCAAAAAGAGAAAGCATCCTGAAGCACAAAGCAACTTAGACAGTTTACTGGCAACTTGACCCTGAGACGGTTCCAAAAACCAGTTTCACAGACACGAGCGTGCTTAACAATGGTGTCAGTCAGCCAGCCCTGAAGCTGTCCAAAGAACCAGCCAGATACTGCTGCTGCCCAAGAAAAAAATATATTCTAGACCTGGCTTCCAGATAATATAGCTGTAAGGCACAGGCTCACCACAGCTGTTGACTGCGATGAAGATGAGGGAGATAGAGGGAAGCCCTGGTCCTGACACAACAGCCCAGGCTCTCAGCTACCTGATGGTCACCCAGCACCTTTTGTCTCCCCCCTTTTTTTTTCCTACATGTGCTCTGATAGAAAGAAACTGAGCATTTTCTGCCTCAAAAGCTACACGGCCAGACAAGCAGAAAGCTGTGTTATTTCTTATTATCTGATGCTAGACAACTTGTATGGTTTAATTAAATATGTACTTGGAGAGTGTAACACACCATTATATATGTGCCCTGGACTGCTATTAAAACAAAACACAGCACATATATATATATATATTCATTGCTGTGTGTAATACATAATAAATGCTATCACTTCAAAACCTTTTGCATACGTCCATTTTATTTTTTATACATTTAAAAGGATGAGCATTTTCTCCTGGGACCCAAGTTTTAGTGCCCTGACACTTGCAAAAACCAAAGAACAGTACGAAATATTACAACAAAAAGACTGAATACAAATTCATCCCAGGATGAGATTTAATACGAGAAGTGAAAATTTCATTCTCTGTTACAAGACACTAAATCAACTATTTTAACTCCCTTTTTTGTGCCTGTACTTTTTCAGCCCAACCTCTTCCCTTTTCTACAAAATCCAAATGTTTCCCTCTTACAAACCTCGGTCCTTTATATCTTCAAAGCTGTGTAAAATGCTAACTAATTAATACATGTGACTTCCCTTTCACATGTGACAACAAAGCGTATGCTGCTTTTTTGATTGGTAAGAGTTAATTTGCAGTGACACAACATATGTGTTTACAGGTTTTCTAATGTTTGTTGTTTGGTTCACTGTGTAATTAGTCCTACTGACAAGGAAGCTTGTGCACTGGAAAAGGAGGGGTGAAAACAGTGGCTGGGAGATGGCAATCCTGCCCCGATTTTGAGCACATGCGGCGTTGAAATCGGGTGCAGGTCGAAGAAAAATAAACAACAGCCCCAACTCAGAAGATAAAGGTGTAAAAAACTCTCAAGCCACGGTAACTGCCATGAAAAAGGCAGAACTTGTCAAGATGCACCCCCACAGGACTCGCTACGCTAAAGGGAACCACCAAGGTGTATTATACCACAGCAGTGGCGGGCCTCAGCAGATGTTAACTCTCATTTTTCAGATCTCATTAAGACCATATGCTCCTGGGCAGGGTCAGCACAGACAGACTGCGAGATCCCAGTGGCTGGATCGTCACCGTAGAGCAACAGCACAGACCCAAAATAACTTCAGCGCTGTCTTCACAGTTGCACTAGGTACAGCAGCAGCATGGAAACAGCAATCAAGGAGAATGATGGGCCAGTGGAGAAGGCAAATGATTAAGAAAAAAAAACCCCTTTACTCTTTAAGACTCCCCCTGAAAACAGGAACTGTGAGATACCTGTCAATACACGGGGCTTATCTGTCCGCGCAAGATCTCACGATACCGCGTTTAGCTACCGCCGGCTAACGAACGAAAACAAACTTGACAAAAAAAATAAACCCACCAGGACAGTTTAAAACAATAGATTAAACCACCTGCATTATTTCCCGTGCAATTAAATTTCCAGAATGAGCATAAAGTAGGAAAAACACCAAAATGGCGATAGCAATCGCTTATCTGGCTCTCTAGTGAATCACGTTTGCAGCCGCCCCCACCGCGCGTTAACTCTTCGCACCGTGGGTTTGTACAACTCTGAAATATAAAATTAGTTGCTTTTGAAGGACACTGAGCTCCCTCTGGTGAAGGCATAACAAGTTTATTAAGTAAGCACCACCTCTGGAAGTATAATCCCCTCTGGCTTCTTCCATGGAGTTTATTGGTTCAGTTTTCCTAACCATGAGCATCATTAGGGCAATGCAGTAATTAAGAGTTGTTAGAAAGTGAATTCTCAAACTGCAGATTAGAAAATTAAACTATTTCCTGATTACATATTAATGGAGCACAACAATAGCAGTTGCCATAAGCTTGGAAGGCAACCAAGGGATAAATCTGTGTACTTAATTACCATAAACAATGGCTGCATAGAAATGAAGTTTTATGCACATTCCCTTCTGTAATATGTCTGATATCAGTACACACTTGACAATTCTTGTTCAATTATCTCTATTATTTAATGCGCTGTGAACGGCTCTGTGTAAATAAAATTAACCACCCCAATTACTTTGAATTCATCTAGGGACAACGTAATAAAAAATGTGAAGAATTCTGTATGCCTATTAATCTAAAACATTACAGAAGCTTTCACCAGATTTTCTTGTCTATATTTATTTTGTCTACATTTATTTTAGTGCACTGCTAATTCAATTACATTTACCATCGCTGGTCAATCAGCAGCAGCAGAGGGTTTTTTTTTTTATTTCATTAATCCTTGTACAGTACCACAAACATACTCAACCGTTGGTAAGGTACAGGATCTCACACGGAAAACACAAATATGCTTCTACTTGAATTTGGGAGCCTGAAGTTAATCAGAAAAACAATTAAAAACACTTCATACCCCGTGGCCAGATAACAAAATATCTGATAGCTACAATTTTTTTTTTTCAAATACTTGTTTTTGCAATTAGTGAAGAAACAGTGACTGAAAAAGAGATAAATTTCAGATTAGAGATTTGTAAACCGGGATTCTTTGATTTTTTATTTTAATTGTGCTACGTGATAATTCTGCATTTTAATTGGCATTTGGCTATCAAGATGATG
Organism: Sinosuthora webbiana; assembly: GCA_013397395.1. Lineage (NCBI taxonomy): Eukaryota > Metazoa > Chordata > Aves > Passeriformes > Sylviidae > Sinosuthora > Sinosuthora webbiana. Next base: position 72,545 of record VXBN01000450.1, read on the forward strand.
GACACCTTAAAATGCAATGACAGAAGAATTTGCAGTGGAGGAAGACACTGGCAGAAGCAGAGACAAAACTATTTTACCCACAGCAGGTTAGGCAAAACATGGGTAAATACAATCCCGAGGAAAGCAAGGTAATCCTACCTCTGTCATCATTTAGTTTCGAGCCATTATAAGAGAGGAAGAAGAGAAATCAATGACATTAGATCATGATTTTATACTCCATCATCCAACTCATTCCTCCTACTTCAATGTCTGGGCTGCCTTTTCTCTAAAAACTTGCACCCAGCAAGTTTTTTTGTGGTGTTGTGCTTCATAGGGCAAAATCCTTCCTATAAACTCTTACCTATATATCCCAACAGCAAGAGCAAACGTGCCATGAGGTTATTCCAGGGAGCTCAGGGCACTGAAGCACTGATTCCCCTCACAGCTTTGCAATGGAGCAGTAACCACACTGTGCTGGAACAAGGTGAGGTTACATTTTCATTACAAGGACTGAGGTCACGCCACCACTGACATAAATTACTGGATATTAACAAAAGCGTGGCTCCTCAGATTCAAATGGAAATCGGCAACCCGGGAATTTTAATAACTTTTATTTTTTTTATTCACACTTCTTAGGAAAGTGTTTCTAGTCAAATCGTGAGCAGCTGGCACCGGAAATGCAAAGCCTCAGCCAGTTCCAAACTCCGTGCCTAGCTGACGAACTTTGAAAGTATCAGCTCCCTTCTGGCCAAGAGCCAGGAACTTGCCTTCTTCAGCCAAAAAAGCTCCCTAGCAGAGCAGGAAAATGGCAATGCATGTGCAGACAAGGACCTAGGCTGCCTTCCTACAGCCCCATTTTCACTAGATGCCCTTCCCTTATGGAGGGCAGCAGCTCCTAGGGCAGTGGTGGAATGGATACTCTGCAGCCCAGGCTGTATCCCAGGGAATGGACTGGAGAGCAGTTGTATCAAGGACTTCTCTCCTCCTTGGTCATGCCAGAAAGGGAGTGGGGCATTGAGAACCTCCAGGATCTGCTTCTCCCAGCTACCCACAGCCACTGCGCCCCTATCAAAGCCAGGGTGGCGCTTTCAACCTTGTATTTGCAATCCTAAGTGCTAGAAACTTTCTCTAAAACCTAAGGGAAATATCTTACTAGGTCAAACAATGCCATGAGCTGGGATCTAACCAAGAACTTATATCATATTATACTTACAGTTGCTTCTCTTTCAGTGAAACCATACGATTTCTTCCACATTTATCAAAGCCTGCAGTGTCCAAGGGTTAGTCACTGTATTTTTCTGGTCTTATCACTAGCCCATAGTAAGGAAATTCCCACCAAGACAGGTGGAACATTAAAACAAATGTTTTGATATGTGAGAAGAGGACAGAACAATCTTTTTCTGTGAAATGAATGTACGATTTGAAATGAACGATACAGAATAATGGTCAAGCTGCTGCCTGAAAAAATCCCTCCTGGCTAAACAACAGAAAGGACTCTCGAAGCCATAAGGATGAAGAGGTGCCAGGTGGCAAAGAGTCTCCCCACTGGAAAAAAAACACCCCCAGTTCTGTGCTGGAGAAGGATGAGAAGGAAGAGACAGTGCTTTCTTCAAAGTAAGTCCTAATAAAGAACCAGGCCAAGCACAGTGGAGAAGGAAAAGATGGTGTAGTCCCCAGCAGACACAACAGGGTTGAGCAGACCATGCTCTACCTTCCTCTTGAATTTAATTTCAAGGCAAATGACTGAGTCATGATGGGAGACCCTGAGCTGTTTCATTTATCTTGCATGGTCTTGGCACACACACAAACAGTGCTGAAAATCCCAATACCAAACGTGAACCCACACTGAGGGGGACCATGACCCTGCAAACAGTTGTTAGGATCATTCAGTGTGAGCCTTTCCTAACACAAATGTACAAACACGGTACCCCGCTTCAACTGCTGAGAGGAAAGGTCAGCAGAGAACTTCACTTGCCTGAGGTTCTCCAGTATTACAACCCCAAGCACTACAAAATTAAGAAAGAGATGTGATTTAAAAAATTATTAAACCAATTAATTTGTGGTTCTTGTCATTCATACTGAGTTTTCAGCATCTTTTCACTACACGTGCCCAAGTGTCTTCCTTGTTCCTAAAAAGCCTGCATGTTCAGAAAACCCAAATATCAGAAGACTTTTCAGAACAGCTCTCAAGAGCCGGAAGCATTTCATCTTTCTGGTATGTACCAACACCTGAGGGAGTGTTTGCAAAACCCCGAGATCATCCTCAACAGCCCTTCAGGGCTTTTCCAGACACCATGCTGTGGTTACTTTCTTCCTCCAGACTTGGTTTACAGAGCACTTGGTGGCCCGTGGCAAGCTGGCAGGTGATATGGTGCTGCCTCACCATTTTTGTTTCCAGACCCCTCTCCCAGTCAGACACTGAGGAGAAGCTGCCCAGACCCCGACAGAAGAAGACGTGGGCACAAGCTCCTGATTTGTCTGCTTGAGGGATTACTTCCCCTTGAGAGGTATGGATGAAAACCAAGTGCCATCCTGGCAAAGAGGGCCTCCAGTGAGATGAGATACAGCAGATCCTCTGAAGGCTCTCTGGTAAGATGTGAACCACTGTAAAAAAAGTTTGAGAACCCCTCCTCCCGAGGCTATAAAGTTAAAAACTCTGTTTTCACATATTTTCTCCTAAATTGCATTTTTTAGCTGAGAACATAAAGAAGATGTTTATAATTACTGACCTGTCAAATCAATTGCTTTAAATTAAATCCTGAATGCTCAGGATTTATTAAAAGTAAAAATTTTATTATGGCTGCACCACTTGTCCCCTTCTCCCCAGTACAAAATGTGATGGATATTTATCAGTATTCCACCTACAAACCTCTAAACTCCACTCTTACTCTCCATCTGTGTGCCAGACTCCTATTTTATGCAGGATACTTATAAAAAAAATTAACCTCATCATGGGTCTGATAGGAAGAACGAACCAACTTCTGTCATACTTCAAAATACAAGAAATTAAAATCAGTAAGAAATCTCTTTTAAAATGGACTAAAGGACATAAATAAAATAATGACATGGTTATTAGAGTTTTTAAAATCCCCAAGTGCTGTGCTGATGACTCCACATGTATCTATAGGTGGTATCTGGTGTTCATATAAGACTTGTGAAATATTCTACTGGCTCTTGTGCAGAACATACATTTCACAAATATAAAGAAGTTCACAAGAAAGTGCAGGATAATACACACACATTTTTTTTCCAGCTAAATAACTGAAGATCAAGATGTAATGCATTTGAAAAAGTACCTCAAAAGACCATAATAGGTAAAAGTCCTACTAAACAAGCATCCACTCAGCATGAAATAGCTTCTGATTTACATGTTTTTGTAAAATTACTTTAAAATATCAAACCTTAGCACATGAGAAAGTAAATACTTTGAAAAAAACACCCGAATATTTGGATACAAGTGGCAGGCTCATTTCAAAGTATTGAACTTTAACTAAAGTCAATTCATCTGTATTTCAAAACACATCACTGGATTCAAACTGACTTTAAAGCCTATTATTTCAGTTAAAGGTGGGCTTTAAGTTTATAAGATCAGATATCCATGTAAGTTACAAAGACAATTTACCTACAAAGTAATCTGGACCAACTAACTTTTTTCCCCTGGACAGGAAGAACATTTTTTGGACCCACAGCGTTATTTATTTTTTGAAACACCAAAGCACCTTTTGTTTCCAGCTGCTGTTGTTTAACCTCTCCATCTCTGATGACCACCAGCACTTAATACCCATCTAAAGTTCATCACTGAAGTCACAACCATTATGCTTTTAACAAAAAAATTGCCCACATATTTGAATCCTTTCAACGGCACCTACGACACCAAGTATCGCAGACTTTTAAAACCCATCCTCCTGAAAATAAACAAATAAAATAATTGTGGAGCATCAGTAACCAGATAGTATTCTTAAATTTCAGTGATCTAGTCAATGGAGCCTTCTCCCATGTACTGTGCTGTTTCATGCAGTACATGGCTTTAGCTGGCCAAATTTTTTTTTTTTTTCTTTTCCCCACTGAATCAGTAGAACAGTGAAGATCTTACTTTTTTTTCCTTCTTTTTTTTNNNTTTTTTTTTTTTTTTTTTTTTTTTTTTTTTTTTTTTTTTAAGCAGTGGCATATCAATGAGGCACAGATGTGTATTCCAACTCTGCATGGATGAGCACACTGTTCAATAGTGCTGGCTCACACGGTATCAGGGCAAGTTATCACTTCCCATGAAGGCACTCTTATCACCAGGGCCCAGAGAGGTGGCTGCAAATCGCAGCCTTTTTATTTTCAAGGCAGTTTTGCTGAACATTCAGGCTTCAAAGATTCACACTTCCAAAACTCTATAAGAGTTTGTGAACGCTCAATTTGCCAAAACTGTTTACAGTGTAATTGGGCACCGTACCTGTGTCCATGAGATAGCGAAGGCGCTTCTCCACCAGCGCGGCACGGGTGTCAATTTGCTTTTGCTCATTCTCTAGTGCTGCCAATTCTCCTACAACATACTGACTGGTGTCTTTGAACCCTTTCTGTTAAAGAGAACAAACAAGAAGGGAAAAAAAAAGAAAAAAAAAACATCACTTGTAAGTTGCATTTTTCCTTTCCACAAACACTTAGTAAGGCACTTACCTAAACAACCAAATATCATGCTCGCTACCAAAAAGCTAACACATTTCATAAACTTCACGATTTTGCCAAATGTCCTTGTTTGTTTATTAAAATACCCTGTGGTTTTGTTTTTTTTTTCTTTAGGGAACATTTGATTTTGCAGGTTTTTTACTAGCTGGCAGAGTTATTTTGAAATTCCTGTAATTTATTTCCAAGTGCATGAAAGCTGCTGTAACAAAGTGCCACGAAAAGAAAGGTAATACAAATAAAGCACTATTTAATGTGCCATTTCTACTCCATTCACTTTTAAAACGTTAACTTTCGGGGCTAGAAAAAACTAGCACAAAGAGTGTCTAATGACAATTAAGAAGTGGGCTTTTAAGATGAAAACCAAACCCCAAACAAGATCCCTGGCTTGTTTAGCTCCTCTGAGCCAACTGTAGCACTGAGGGCCCCCAGCCTGGGCCATCCTGCCCCTCTGGGCTTCTCTGACTGAAGGAGCTGGCCTGCCTACAGGGTGATGTGTAAAAACACCACTAATTAACCACTCTTATCCTGGAAAGTGATGACAAGGCCCTGGGCAGGCACTCAGGTGCACAGGGACTAACCTGAGCTGTCCTGCCTCTGTGCCAATCACACCTGGCCAGGAGGGCAGCCCAGGGATGCCACGCTGATAAATCCTCCTGAACATCACCAAGAAAGCTGTGGGGAACACTCTAGCGAGCCAAATTCACCTCTTGTACCCTGCAGCTCCTCAGCACTGCCCTGCACATGACCACACAGATCTCCAGGTGTCTCACAGGAGCCCAAGCAAAGGCATTCAGTACCTCCAAGTTGTCCTCGTGTGGCTCAACAACTTTCACAGAGTGTTGTGGCTGTACACAATGCCGAAATGTCATTCCTGAAGCATGTTTTTGCATAAGTGAGGAAAAACATGTTGCTCCTTCCAAGTAACCTTCCATGCACTTTTTTTCCTCCTACGCCTGACCCAGAGCCTGGGTGAATGTTTTAAATAGGTAAAAAACCCAAAACATCCCTGACAAAATTATTTCTTGTTTCATCTGCACCCCGTAAAGGATGAAACAAAAGTCACTGTCCTTTGTGAACAGCAAAATACACAGGTTGGTTTTTTTTTTGAGACTTACTTCCCTACTAGAGGCTAACTTGTTGCTGCATAAGGGTCTCAGATACTTTCACTGAGCATTTTCAATTGGTTTTCTCTAAATGTCTCTGAAATAATCAATTCAGCTTCGTATTCAGGCAGCAGGCATAATAAACACATCAGCATATTATTTCAAATAAAGACAAGTTCAAAGTGAAAGTCAACAGCATAGCTGAGCTCCCAGGACCAGTAACGTGCATCATAGAACTTTGAAATTTGGGGTACCCAAATTTAAGGACATTAATTTGGTCCCTCTCTTCCTACACAATAGCCAACAGTAGCATCCCTAATGGAAAACCCTTTTCTACCTGTTGTATAGCCAGAAAAACAGCAACAACAAAACCAAAACTCCCTGAGAGCAGCCCCTGAAGAAAGAAAAAAAAAAAAATCAGTCTGGGGCGTTGAAGTGATGTGCAATATATTGCCTTTCATCAACTATAATTAATTGAAAATAGTATGAAAACTTCCCTAATGTCAGCATGTATAATTGTTAACAATTGCTATTAGAAGATGAAAAGAAATGCTGTGTCAGGCTGTAATATCCCAAGAGTTCATGTGTATCATCTGCATATATAATGTGAACTCACTGTGCCAGACCTTTCCAGCTCTGCAAAAGTACAACTGGGCTAAAAATAACTCCGGCTCGTAAAAAAAAAGTTTGATGTTTTGGTGTAGATATGACAGCGGTACAGAATTGCTGCTCGGCTCCAGATTGCCTCAGCAAAAAAAAAAAACAAAAAACGACAAATGTGTTCAGATAAACTGTGGAGAGCCACAAACAACCACCCTCAAAGGCCGTGTTGTGCTTTCAGACAAAAAAAAATAATAAAAAAAATTCAGGTTAAAAACTTGGTTCTTCCTGCTTCTTGTCCCGCAGCTGTCCATCAAAACCAGCTTTCTCCCTGCGGTCTATCAAATATTTCCCTCACAAATCAATTTTACACATGATCAGCCCATACCCCTACTGAGCTGAACCTCCCCGTTAATTAAGTGAAGAAATTACCATATATATTATATTAATGCAAACATCATTCAGCTAGTAATTCACGGCTGATCTGGATAATGGAAAGGTTGAACACCCATTAACCCAAGCCAACAAAATGGGTTGGCTGAGAAATTCTAGCAGGTCTCATGTGACTCTTCCCTCTAACTGCAGCTCTGTGGTATCTGCTATTGTAATAATTAAAATCCTCCCGGTAGATCAATACTGGAATCTCTTTATGGGAAGTGCCCTGATGGAAATGTCTCAAGGAAGCTGGGGCTGTGGAACTCTGAAAAATTCATTTTTTTTATCTGACAATTATCACCACACTGCAGACTAATTCAACAGTGCACCCCTCTCACTCTGCTTTGAATGCACTGGAGATTGACATCTAAAAAACCCTAACATCTCATTTTAACAAATAAAGGCACTATTTCCACATACAGTTTGGAATTATCAGCAATCATGAAACCAGACAAAAAATTAATATACATTAAGCACTTCATCTTCTGATGGCTTCCTCTGAGTCTCAGCTATCGCAGCCTTCTCCTCATTTCCTCTCTTTGTATCTTCCTGTATTGATCTCTGCCTTTTCATCTCTTGAAAAAAGGGAAAAGACATGTAAAATTATTATAAAGCTTGATATTTATGTATTGAAACGTGGACTCACGTTATCGGGTTTTCATATATTTATTGTTAAATATTATTAAATCATAAGATGGGGGGGGGGGAAAACAGGTTTTATATATTTTTCTCCTACCTGGTCTGCTCTCCACGTATTGACTGAAAGACTGGAGCTGAGTTTTCCTGACGGTCGAGTCCTTGCTGAACACAACGGGATTTCTAAACCGTTCTGCTGCTTTTTGTGATCGCTCAGCACGATGTTCCTCTGTTCCATTCTGCTGGGGGGGAAAAAACCAGACACACAACAGTTCCTTTTGTTTACAAGCGGGAAGACGTTAATTCCAAAGGTACGTTTTTGTCAGGGGACAGGACACAGCTTTTTTACCAAGTGGATTTCCCAACCCGGGCCGTGGTTTATATTGGATGGAAGTGTCAGCTGCGGAGGGAGGAAAAAAAAAGTAGAAGAGTGATTAACTTTTCCTCTTTTTTTTTTGTTTTGTTTTGTTTTGTTGAGTATGTGGTGGCAACGACTGTGGCTTTTTGCTTTGCAGGCACCCTCCTGCAGAACTCTCCACTTCTTTACCAAGCAGAGCTCTTCATTGTGGCCGGGGCATTTGCCACAAATGCCGATTTTAAACAAAAAAAACCCCAATCTCCCCTTTGCACCTCTGCTGTGCCAAGCCCCGCGTGTGCCGCTGCCAAGTCGTGGCGTCCCTGCCCCTCAACACGATCTGTATCGTTTTAAAGCGTGTTGCCTTTAGCCTCTCTCCCTGCCCGGTACAGAAATCTGTCATTTTCTCTAGTCCCATAGACTTGTATGACAAGAAGAACTAGTTTCTAATTTTATGCCCATTGAGATAAACCACTAATGCTGGATGAAGTCTAAAAGGTAGGATTATAATGCTACCCCACTGAACTGCATTTCATCAGCTATAACTTTCCAAAGCCAGATTTGTAAGTAAGCCCTTTACAGCTAAGGAAACTACAATTATCTTTTCCAGGGCTTCCTATGTTAATACTGGTAACAAATTCAAATGATTCTATCAACACGAAATATCCCAGAAGACTGAACCACTGTGGTGTGTGGAAGCTGCAGATACCGAGGTGCTGTGTACCAAACAAATATTTCATTTTATACCTAATCTTTTATTATTTTTATTAAGTGTTTTGAAAGTAAATAGGGAAAGGCTAAGATGCATGACTAATAGCTAAGCCTGCTGAATGCTGAAACTGGTTATCAAAAGCTACCAAGACTTTGCCCTTCCTCTGCATTGAGACAATCGGTAATGAGGGAGTTCTCCAACGGCCTATTCTCTCGCCTCAAGGAGGCCGGGGATACACAATCCCCAAGGGAAGGTAACAGTTTATCCTTTTCCACAAACACAGAATGCCTCATTTAGAAACCTGTAAACTGCATTTTATTAAAAAACAAATCCACCTCAATGCCAAGAGCTCCATGAGAACAGATGGACACCATATATTCCTTGTAACGCCGCCTTTTCAACTCTTCCTCGCAAAAGACGCGCGCAGAGAGAAACTGTTAAGTTGCACCTTTTTTTGTGGGAGTGCCTCAAAAAGAATCAACTCCTTCACAAATGCTTTCCATAAAGAGAAATGCCCTTTTTTTTTTTTTTTTTTTTTTTTTTTTTTTTGCCAGGTTAGGTGATACCAAATTACTCTAAGAGGCAGCCTGTGCGTCATTTCACGGAATTAAGGCTTAAACAAGTATTGCTTATACCTCTGGATGACTTTTCAGCTGCACTAAATCAGGTGGTTATAAGATTTTGGTTAAATAAAAGATGGTTTCCTGTTATTAGTGTAATAACCATCCGACAGCCTAAACCAGAGTCTTTACCAAAATAAACAAACATGGCTAATTTTTTAGGCCTGGCAACATGCTAAAATATCAGTGTGATTAGCTAGTAAATCCCATTTTAAGAAACCTTTTTATGACTGGGGACTTCTGCCACTTTACAAATGTATTCCTCTAAGCCCACTAATTCAGTTAGCCTTTTCAATCCATTGTATTATTCTTGGGCCAGCTTCATTTTGCATTAAATCCACTGCAGAAAGCTAAATTGAACGCAAAAATCAGACTTGATCCAGGCTTCCTTTTGTTCAAAGATAGAGACCGAAAGTCCTCTGCTGCTGCCACACACTTTCATCACCAATTTATAGGAACCGACAGTGTAAGGGAAAAGCAATGAAAGTCATTGTTTTGGGACTTCAAAGCATCTCTGTATCTGGGGAAGGAAATCCTTTCAGTCAGCAGTGCTCTCCCCACAGACTGCAGGTGGGTGAAAAGTTATACCCAACTGGAAGTGCCCCAGAGCCATAGGGATATTAATGACATACAGGGACTATTTTTTTTTTTTTTTTTAAATAGAATAGCGAGAACACAAGGGGTCTAATTAAGAAAATGAAATGGAAAATTGATTGGTGGGCACTTTATGCTGAAGTGGTGAACATTAAGGGTAGGCAAAATGCCCATCTACACCACATACCCATGTCTGTTTTTCTCAGAAGCGCTCATCGAGCACCCAAAGTATGTAAAGCCTTTAAAAAGTGTACCACAGCTTAATTTTAATGTAGGAAAAACAGAGGGCCAGGACTGGGAGGGAAGCAAATCTCTGAGAGTCCAGCCCCACTCCCATTCCAGTCAGGTAGTCTGGATTGCACCAGCAGCAGGATGGAGCCCGTGCTGCATTTCTGATGTCAGTAACAACCTGAGCAGGCAGAATTGAGAGAGCTTCTTAGATCTGTTAGTGTTCTGCCAATGACAAGTATCAAGATTGAAAGAAAAAAAGGAAAATGTGTTGATCAATCAACAAAAAAAACCCCCAGTGCATTGCAAACCATGCAACTGCACTGCCACAAACATTTTCTGTGTTTCTGACTCTGAAAGATTGGGTAAGAAATTCTTTTCCCCCTCACAAAATACAAACCCCTCCATCACAACGCACAGGTACCAAAACAAAAGCATTAAGCAAAACTTACCTTAATGTCTTGCTCTGAGCTATCTGTTACAGTTTTCTGAGCAGCACTGGAGAGTGAATTTGCCACCTGTGGCTGAGCTTCTAGGAGCTTCTTCAGCTTCAAATCCACCAACTTACTGTTTTGTTCTGCTAAATATGCAAATACCACATACAACAGAGTGAGATGCATTTCAATGCAGACTCGCTGCAACAATGTAGCAACTTCAGAGGTAGATTTAATTTAATTTTACTTTGCTATCATTTTGAACTTTAAAAAAAATAGAAGGAATTGGTTTTGTGATTAGGAGCGGTGCAGGTTTGTGTAACACATAGATTGTTTTTCTTGGAAAACATACATGACGCTCAGCTGAACAAGTAAACACGCTTGCAGACAACAGATGAAAAACACAGAAAGTAGATAATGTTTCAAGTTACTCCCAATGGGTACATACCTATACTTTTGGTATAAAAACACACTTAAAGAGCCATTTATTTAAAGATGACCATTTATCATGTAATTTACATTCTGATAACCCCTCAAGTTTATGAACTGCTAATTCCTCCTGAGGCTTCTTGGCACAGCTTCTCACAAAATTTCAGTATCAAAAAAAGACTACTTTCTAGTAATAATTTACTGTGATTCATGGAGTATGTTGCAACTGGGAGTCATAAAAAAACGCCTCAGAACTGCATCAAAGGGACAGACTCGAAGTCTGCTGAAGCCCCCAAATTTTTTGAATCGATTTCAGCAACTTGGATCACAGCCCAAATAAATAACAGTTGAGAAGTTTACCTCCCACTGCATGCGAAGGCTGAGTGTGTGAATCTGTAACACACCTACACACACGTAAGGAGGAGGAAGGTGTTAATAACAGGCTGCAGCACAGCACTGTGGGGCTGTCCCTGGGCAGGGAAGCCCCCAGACACACACACTCCACGTGCAGCCCCACATGAGGAATCACCCCTGCACTGGAGTCAGGGGAGCATCACCTGCACGTGGGATGCACTCACAACCTGGCCCTTGGCTCACAGGCAGAGGAAAGAGCAGTTTCTCTATTTTCCCATGTGCACAAGCTGAGTTTTTCAGTGCAGGCTGGTGGCTTCTAGCTGGTGTGGGAAGTGGAGTCACGACTGTTTAGCCACACAGCTCCTTCCAAGGTCTGGAGCGCTCCAACGCACGTTAGCCAAAACATTTTTGGCATGAGGGCAGTCAAACGCTGCCTGTCTCCAGCAGCAATGGGCTGGGCTGGATTATGAAGAAGGATAGTTTCCCTTTCCTCTGGCACACCCAGTCAGGGTGTCCTTAATTGAGGCTCACATGTAAGTACACGCACGTTCTCGTGGGTTTGTACATAAACACCGTGTAATAACGATGATATAAGAGGTTCACAACACGTAGAAGTACTGACAAATACAGACAGAAGCGATACTGACAACCGAGGAAGAGTAAAAAACAAAGTTTTCTCTTCTTGAAAGAGATGGGAGGGGCTAACATTCAGCGGGGGACTAAGTAAGATGGTCCATAATGATCCCAAATGAGAAATGTCCCCTAACAGTTGTACTTTTAGGTGTTCCCAGGAGGTTCAGCTTTTATTAGAACTTGGTATGAACTGGCAGATTTAAACCAAAATCCATGCAGTCTGATTTCTACCACGGCACTAGACTGCTTTCTGTATTACTGCCCATCTTCTTTCTTACATGTCTGTACATCTGGCTACTGTGCAGACTGAACTGCAAAATCATATCCCAGGTTTTTATCAGAATGTCTCACCAAGGTGGACATGGAGCACTGGGCAGTGGGGTTTGTATCCCTGAAAAGGCACCTCTCAGAATAAAGGGCCCACAGAAATAAATGTTAGTAAGTCACTGGGGCAGTGGGACAGGAATATTCACTTATTCAGTTTATATTCCTCCTAAAATGAACCAGCCTTAATTGGAAAATTATTTGACAGGATTCTGATTTAAGTAACCTAAATTCAAGTGCTGGAAACACTAAATATATTTTCTTCTCTGTTTGGAAATCCTCAAATAGAAAAAAATAAAGGACATGACTCAAATCTTTTGCACGCAAGCAAGACTAGAAAGTGCTACATGCACAACACTGTTGGTTTAATTTACAAAGAAAAAACCACTAAATAAGGTTCAGATTTAACATATCATGGATGACACATTTGGGTCTTGCTGGCATGGGCAGAATCAAGCCAGAGGATGCTGGAGATATCCTCTCCACTGCCTGTTTCAAGACACAGTCCTGTGCTGGCCAAGTTACTCCAGGCCTGAGCTAACTGTAAGATCCCAAATCTCCAATATTCCAAGTTTAGCACTACATTTATCACCTAAACTCCAGCTGGGCTTGAAGAGTTTTGAGAAAGGAGGGAACAACACTCCTGTGACTTCACGTGTTTACAACCCCCCTGTTCTCTGAACACTGTTAAGTAAAGAGGACTGCTTCTGCTCAGATTTATACCTCCGTGCCCCCACTGGGGCAACAAGGTGTAAACACAACAACTGGTCCTTGGGAAGGAACCAGAGAGACACCAAGTCTAGGTGAACACAGAAAGACACATTTGCTCCTCTTCCCTGAGCAGATGGAAGTGCAGAGTGGCAGCTGCAGTCAACCAGCCCTGGCACAACCCAGGCAGGTGGGGTTTTTTTCCTCTTTTTTCCCTCTGCTTTCGGGTGGCTCTGCTTTACCAGTGTGGCCTAGGGTCCCCTTCCCCATCAAAAGAGCAGGAGACATTTAAATCCAACGTTGTTGGAAATGAGGATTTCCTTACTTTTAAATTTTAACTAAACATGAATGCAGGATATTAAACATTAGGGTTTAAGAGACCTGAAAAGGCACAGGGGAATAAAGCTGACAGAGAGACAAGCAGCACATCAGTATTTATATGATGATGGAGTGTTAGTCATGCAAAATACACAAAATAGCCATTATTGAAATTACCCGTTGAATCAAGGTCATTTTCTAGGTTAGTAAGTTCATCTCCACCTCCAGTAACAGAGCATTCAGGAGCCTCCTCATTAGTATCTATCTCAATGTTATCATCATCCTCATCCTCATCTGTAGGAACACACAGCATTAAGGTTAGTATTTTCATATGTACATGCAACACGTCACTCAAAAAAAAAAAAAAAAAAAAAAAAAGTTTTAGAGAACAAGCTGAGTTATGATAAAAATGCAAATAATTAAGTAAATCTGGAAAGAGACTCCAGTCTGTCCACTTCTGGATTTATCTTTAAACTGAGGTAATTTGTTAAACATCTGGGGGGGGTCTCTGCTGGAAATTCCTGCTCCAATAAAGGCAGAGTCTGGCCTCAGCAGTGGCTGAACCTCTGGGCTGCTTGAGTCAGAATGGTTTCCTCCAGGCTCCCAATTCTCCATATTGCAGGATGGGTGCCAAAGCTGCCACGTGGTAGGTTCAGATGGGTCTGGGCAGCAGAAGGACCTTGAGCTCCTGTCTCCTGAGAAAAGCTCCAGGTCCTGAGTTCCCCACTTGGTGAGACTTGCTACTCCTCACCTTGCACATCCCAGAGCAGCCATCACTGTACCTTGCCTAGGTTTGAAAGTCTCCTGCTGGTACAAGGAGCAATGCTGTCATGCTCAGCAAGCAACTATGTCAGGTGCAGTGAGAGCACACTCATGGATTGGTGCTTTCCCAAAACCACAGGATGGGCCAGGCTGGAAGGGATCACAGTGGGGTCATCTGCTCAAACCTCCCTGCTCAGGCAGGGTCATGGCAGAGCACACGGCACAGGGTGGTGTCCAGATGGTTCTTGACTATCCCCAGTGAGGGAGGCTCCACACCTTCCCTGGGCAGTCCCAGTGCTGGGGCACTGCACAGGGAGGAACCTCTTCCTCATGTTCCTGTGGAGCTTCCTGAGCCTCAGCTCCTGCTGGTTGCCTCTGGAGCCATTGCCCGGCCCCGCCGAGCAGAGCCGGGTCCCTGCTGTGCCCCTCCCTGCAGACACTGACAGACATGGGGGAGGTTCCCTCTCAGGGGCTCTTCTCCAGGATGGACAGCCCCAGCTCCCTCAGCCTTTCAGGGTCTCTTCTCCAGGGTGGACAGCCCCAGCTCCCTCAGCCTTTCAGGGGCTCTTCTCCAGGATGGACAGCCCCAGCTCCCTCAGCCTTTCAGGGTCTCTTCTCCAGGGTGGACAGCCCCAGCTCCCTCAGCCTTTCAGGGGCTCTTCTCCAGGATGGACAGCCCCAGCTCCCTCAGCCTTTCAGGGTCTCTTCTCCAGGGTGGACAGCCCCAGCTCCCTCAGCCTTTCAGGGGCTCTTCTCCAGGATGGACAGCCCCAGCTCCCTCAGCCTTTCAGGGTCTCTTCTCCAGGGTGGACAGCCCCAGCTCCCTCAGCCTTTCAGGGGCTCTTCTCCAGGATGGACAGCCCCAGCTCCCTCAGCCTTTCAGGGTCTCTTCTCCAGGGTGGACAGCCCCAGCTCCCTCAGCCTTTCAGGGGCTCTTCTCCAGGATGGACAGCCCCAGCTCCCTCAGCCTTTCAGGGTCTCTTCTCCAGGGTGGACAGCCCCAGCTCCCTCAGCCTTTCAGGGGCTCTTCTCCAGGATGGACAGCCCCAGCTCCCTCAGCCTTTCCCCAGAACTGAGCTGCTCCAGTCCCTCCATCACCATCTGTCACCCTCTGCTGGACCCACCCCTGTCCCTCCTGTCCTGAGGATCCAGGACTGGACGCTCCAGACTGGCCTCCCCAGGGCTGAGCAGAGGGCAGGATCCCCTCCCTGCCCTGCTGGCAGTGCAGTTCCTGATGCACTCCAGGACCCCTCTGGCCCTGTTGTCCCCAGGGCACTGCTGGCCCGTGGACAGCTCCTTGTCCACAGCACCCCCAGGTCCTTTCTCTGCAGGGCTGCTGCCCAGCAGGGCACCCCCAGCCTGTGCTGCTGCCTGGGCTTGTTCCTCCCCAGGGGCAGGAGCCTGAATTTGTCCTTGTTGAACTTCAGGAGGTTCTTCCCTGCCCATCTCTCAGCCTGTCCAGGTCCCTCTGAAGGGCTCACAGCACCCTGGGGTGTCAGCCACAGCTCCCAGCTTCGTGTCACCAGTGAACTTGCTGAGCAGGCATCTGCCCCTCCATCCAAGCCATTGATGAATAAGTTAAAAGTGCTTTACTGCAGTACTTTTCATCAGCATTGTTTGTAAGCTACACACATTTTAAATAAAATAATAATTGTAATTATATTTTTATGGGCTCTTTCTACCAAGTTTCTCAGAGCAGCTTATGAATATCACTCATAAATGAGCCCCATAATGTTTTATGAAGCAGGTGATTATTATAATTACAATTATGATGATGATGTAGGTAAATTATGGCACAGAAAGAGTAAGTAACCTGAAGAAGATCAAATAGCAAGTTCTGAATTGTGAAGCAGATCCCAGAAAAAAAATCCTGACTCACATTTTCAATACAAATATATAATGAAATTCAGGTCCATAAAAGCTAGATTAGTAATTTCAAAGTAAGTAGATGCATTGTATTTACTCACTTTTAAATCTCATATCAAATGTTATCTCCACTTGCTCAGACTTACACTAACATTTTTTCCCCATGCATGTGTGTAAAAATGATAAAAAGGAGTAGGCTAAAGTGTGTCTGAAGAAACAAGACAGAGTAACTAAAGGAACTTTAAAATATCTAAGACAGGAAAAAAAACCACAAATTATAAATACCGGACACCGGTATATTCAAGCATCATATGAACAAAAAGGATCTCAAATATAGTACCATGATACCACAATTCTGAACCCCAGAGGTTTGGATTGGTGCTGATCACTCATGTCTTGGAAACACATTCAACTCCACTCCCAGCCCTGAACTTCACTTTATGCCCACACTGTTTTCATGAAGGTCATTCAACTGTATTTTTACTTTATCCACAGCACCTATAATTCCCTAAATTTTAGGAGCCTGTTGATCTTTTTTTATGTTTACTTTTTTTCTAACCAGCTGCTCCCTCAATTCCCCTGTAACTAACCAACATCCTCCACAGACCTCTGCTGATCCAGGGTAAGGCTCTTGCTGCAACAGACAGGAGCAAAGAAGTTCCTATTTCTTCAGTGTCTTATCCAGCATCTGTTGTGTGTGTGATGGAGCCTGTGCAGCAGGACCCCTGTGCTTCAGCTGAGCACCATGACTTCCCTGGGCTCCCCTCCATGTGTTCTCCTTGGTCTCCAGAAGAGACCTCTCCTTGGTCTCTAGATCAAGCTGTCCCAGACTGAGCAAGAGTGATGGAGAAGAACATCTCTTTGCAGCCAATCCAAGGTCTGCAACCAGACCTGGGACCTGACAGGTGTGGAAATGGGGGGGCAGAAACACTCCCAGTTCTCTGAGACACCCCTGCTGTTTCCACCTAAGCTCACACAGGTGATCCTGGGACCTGAACTCCTGTTGTTTCAGGAAGTGCACAGGTAAGTGAACAAAGTAGGACGTAGCATGATCTTCATGAAGTGGAAGAAAGAACAAAAAATAAAAGGATAAAAACCAGACTGAAGAGAAAACAAGAGAATGGTAAAGCAACAACTGAGCAATTCTGATGGTTTTGCATTTCCTTCAAAGCTCCTCTGCTGTTTTTTTGGACTCTGCACATCATCATAAATCCTTCATGATGGTGTTGGAGAAATTCAGTGGCACTCAGGCCATGGTGCTCTCAAATCCATCCTGGAGTTCACAGGGGCACCCTTGAAAGCATGATTTGGACATTTGGAAGAGGTAGAAGGGAAGAAGGAGAGACACTCTCACGGCAGAGGGAAACCAAATCCACCTGGAGCCTAGAAAGAGGCAGTGACTTTTGGAATCACCCAAAGGAGTCACAAGGTCAGCTCACAGCTACCAGTCACCCCACAGGATGCTAGAGGTGTCCAAACAATCTAAACAAGATGACAGGGTTTAAGACTCCTGCATACTAAGGGAATGCTTCTATTAGATAATTTGATTTTCTTTAATTTAATATAGCAAGATGAGATCAGAGGCACTGCCTTTGACACCAGCATTTTAGGAAACAAAAGAGATGGCAATGTGGAAGACACCAGCTTCTAGTATCAGATAATGACCTGACCCAGTATTTAATTTAAAGTTGGCAGACTTTGACTGAATATGATTATCAGGACATTTACATTTTATTAAAAAAAAAAAATCAATTAAAAAGCAGTAATTTGAAGTAATTTCAGAAATTTTCAAGTATCTTTAAAAATCTAGATCCCTTGATTTAAATTACTCTAGGGTTTTTTTTTTTTTCCAGTTCAATGTTCCTCCAGTGCATTAAAAGGGAAATGTGTTTAGGGAGCATGTTACAACAAGATTTTGCAATTATAAATGATAAAAGGAACAACATGACGAAGAGATAACAGATATCTTTTATGAAAAGAACAAATTGCTAGTGCAAAAAACTTAAAGCCCTTGGTCTAGAACCAGGGCAGACATTTAGAAAACGACTGAAGGACTAAAGAACTGCTTCCTTGAAAAGTATGCAAATTTGAATCCTAGAAAGACAGTAAAGCTTTACTATGTCACGAAGGAATGAACAAAATAAAAGATAAAGGATTGAGTCAACAACTTAACAGCACTGACCACCTCCTGCACAGCATGGAATGCAGTCTGGACTGGAGAGAGAGAAATAAGTTTTTGTTGGAACCACGTGGAAATGCCAGAATATTGGTGCACAGGGACCCAGAGGCATTTTATAGCTCTTAGGTCTCACTACTCAGATTAAGGTCAGGCCCAATTTGTGGTCAAACTGATATTCTCTTGACTTGGTTTAAGCCTGTCCACACGTGAAGGATTTGCAGCTGACTGCATCCAATTCTAGATTAAAATGAGAAAGGAATAATGTTCATAGTGGAGCAAAAGCATTGATGGGGGCTGGATCACGTTACTGGGAGAAGCTGCACAAAGAGCACTCGCTCTTCAGGGAAGGTATCTCCAGCCTTCAGCATTGTCTCTGCGAAGTCCTTCAGGCTCCTGGACGTTGAGATATTTAGTTTATTTACTTTCAGGCACAGGGTTCACTTTAAGGCTGCAGGATGTGACAGGAGCCTGTGCAGAGCAATCAAGGCAGCAAAGGCAGGGAATGGAAGAAATGCAGAGTTGCAATACTGGTTCCGTGTACAAGAAAACCGATGTCAGGACAAGAAATTACAGCCGTAACTGTCGACAGACAGAAATACTGCCTGCTAAAAACATTAAGGACCTAACACTTGTTCCATGAGCTGGAGACTAAGCATGATGAGTAAGGCTGTGCCACCATGTATACTCCCTGAAGATCATTGCCTGAGAGGTGAGAATCTTGAAATCCTGGACATACCCCGTCCTCACCAAGGCCGGGTCCGAGCCACTTCCTCGCACCGACGCCAGCGCAAATAAAGGATGGAGATGTGCCAGAGAGCAAAGGAAACACGCCACCCAAACCCCAGCAGAGCAGTTCCACTGCTCAGGGACAATTCCTAGATAATCTGTCAATTCCTTTGTCCTGTTGCTGCTAGGAAAAGGGGGGATGTTTGGATCTCTGTCTCGATACTGTCCCTGGATCCAGCTCAAGGCATCCGCTTATCGGCCTGAAGCTAGTAGGACATCTAATAAATTTGAAGCTGCCATCCCAAACCCTCTGGCAGTTGGCAGGAAGAAGTATTTTCTGTCTCACATGCCAAATATCCTATGAAAACGACTGGATTTCATAGCTAGGGATGCTTTCCTTATCCAGGAAAGTTTCAACTTGCCATAGTCATTCGAGTTTCTCAGACCTTGGTTAAATAAAGCCTTTTTAACAAGGAATATTGCACCAGTGCCAAAGCATGAAATTCTTAATGAGCATATAGAAACAATGAAAGAGATAATGCCTTTACCCACAGTTGTAAGGAAGAAGTTAGTCTTTAAAGAATCCAGAGCTGAAAAGTCACTTTTTTTTCTGAAATAATTGAATAGAGAGTAAAATTATTTGGGTACATTCCCTTTTTGTAAATCAAAAATTAATTGCAATCAATGCAGAAGAAGAGATTAATGATGTATAATGGACAAGAGAGCTTGGAAGACACAAGATAATAAGCTTGTCTTGGGGATTGTGTAGGGAATACAGGACTCTACACAATAAAAATGTGAATGCAGTTAGGGGAAGCATTCAAAGTCCAGTAGTAATAAGGAAACCATCTATTAAATCCTAATTTTTGCTGGAAATTGAAAAACGAAAAAGACTAAACCCAGAAGTAATTCCAATTCATTTGGACTGTAAAGTGTTGGTGCCATTTCACAGAACCACTGCATTTTAGAAGAATGAATCTCTTTAGTGGAGATTTGGTGTAGCACCTGAAGATACCAGCGGTGTAGTAGAATTATGTGCCACAAGGAAAGCTTTCTGAGAAGGAGGAATCAGAAGAAAACACCATAAAATGCACACAGGACAGATAAAACAAGACAAACAAGACAGGGAATGAAAACTTCAGGTCCAAGAGAAGTCCAAATAGATTGGCCAAACTACTGCATGAGCAAAGAAATATCCAAGCAGGAAGTATAAATCAATGCAAAAGTAGAAAGCTGGGAAATTGTTGCACTGGATAAAACCCAATAGGTAGAGTGGTGATAACTTCAAAAATAAGTTGTCATCAGTCCTGATACTTGTCCACTCTTTTAGTAACACATAAACTCTCTATACCTACAAATACAGATTTCTTTTAATATATAAGCACAGCAACCTCTCAGACCGTTTACAAATTGCAGGAAGGGCAGGAAGAGCAATGCCAAAATACAGAGGAAAACATGAACAGGACAACCACATCCCAGAAAGCAGCACACAGGGATATTTAGCAACTCTACAACTGGGTCAACTGCAACAAAACAGGGTCACTGGTACCCAGCTGAGCACCCAGGACAGAACCAAGGACCTTACTTTGAGAGAAGGTATGGCAGGAACAGCTAAAACTCAAATTAGCAAACCTAAACCACTACCAGGCACGATGAAACAGCGAGGAGGAAGGAATGAAATAATGAGGGATGGGGGGTGAAGAGGGATGAGGAACACCACGGCCTGTGTAGCACCCGAGTTCCTGCGTCGTTTGGCTCGGCCTGTCTCACTGCCACCAAGGATATAATTTCTCTATTTGTCACAAAAGAGAGTTATGTTGGCAAGCTTTGGTTTACTGGGCAAAGAGAGTAAAACTGAAGACCAGACTCAAAGGGAGATGTACAACTCGCTTCTCTCTCCTTGGTGTTAAAATGGAACAGAAGTGTTGGGCTTAGGGTGCAGTAAGGCTGTATTTAAATATTTATGCATACAAAGCACATGTAGTGGAGAGAAATAAATATTTTTGTTGAATCTACATGATTGTCAGTATCAAGCTGGATTTTCCTTACACTTTGGCTTATGATTACGAGTTAGTTTGAGAAACACTATTTGCCTTAGAATATGCAGAAGACATTAAAAGAGCAAGAAGCCCGCACTGAAACGTGTGTTCAGCACCCATTTGAGTGACACTACATTACTCCAGCTCATAGCACTGGCAGTTATATGAATTTTAATGCTATTTCAAAGTCAGTTTAATAACATTATAGCAATAATACAACTCCAAACCTGTAAAAGCAAGTGGTCTGTCAAAAGACTGCCATTTAAAATCAAAAGGTTGTTGCCCCCACCTCTCGCAGGCCACCTTTAAAATTTTCTTATTTTCAACACACTTAATAAAAAAATAACATTTCTTAAATATTTCAAATGTTGTTTTCCCCCCAAAAATTATGTCCACGTTCCTACATAAAAATATATATTGAAGAGAACCAACAACCATGAAATTCTAAAAAACCTGTGGGTAATGAGAAACCTGTAAACAACGGGCCAACATGAGCCCCTCACTCACAGAACACATTTTTCTTTCCATCACACGTGTGCTTTTCTTTTGGCTGCTGGAAATTAAGTGACACAAACACAGGTTTAGGAAACACATCCACGGGCCTTCCGATACGTTCACCGGACGAACAACGACGTTTTGAAGCGCGAATAAAAGCGATACCCAAAAAGGTCTCCGGCTCCTGGGTTGCCATAGGAATAAGATACAAGGTTCCTTCAGCTCACCTCCAGATGCCTTTGACCTTTCTTTCAACTTTTCTGCAGCCATTTCAGTGTAGCTGGGAAGTTCTGACATCTTCACTCCAGATCGAGCTTCTGCTATTAGCTGACGAGCTCTCTCTCTCAGCTGCCGACGCCGCTCTTCATCTTGCTGCTAAGATATATTGAACAGTTGCCAACTCAGTAATTGACAGAAATGCAATTTCATTCTCAATCTGATCATCATGATAGGAACTGGTTTACAGCATGGTGCTTGGCCCACATTATAAATAGGACGCTCGATATCAGTTGGGTGTCACACCACAATTTTTAAAGACATCCATGCGTCAGATTATTTTTTTTTTTTTTTTTTTAAAGCATTCCCCAAATTATTACTGCGTTAGAAACCTGATGATTTGCGATGTGAAGCTTTTAGAAATTATGTTCCATAAAAAACACCTTGATGAAAATTTGCAGACACTTTAGTCTCCAAGTAATCACACCCAATGAGTGATTTGAGTGAAGTTTTACCGTGGCTATAAAAGGGTTTTACTCAGTTGAATTACTCATTTGAGTAGTATTCTGTCACAGAACTGAACTGAGAAGCCACATACTGCTCTTGGTTACTCCAAAGCAACAAGCTGACTTCAGAGTATAAAGTGGCATCAAATCTGAGGCATGTTCTTTGACTTCAATGGACATTTTTCTTAAAAAAAAAACCCCAAAAAACTAGTGAAAATTACTGAAAGAACAATAGATGCTTTCACAGCAGAAAAGACTTTGCATCCCTTTCAAACATCCTACTGGTGGGGCTTTGGTCAATAATTAAAGGAATCATACTGGAAGCATGCCAGACAGTGTTGTCCCACTAAGAACTTAGAATAACTTAGAAGCATGATAATATTTCAGTTACACAAATAAACAAAGCTCTGCAGCGTGAAATTTTGCAAAAGACTAACCCACCGTGATAAAAAAAAAAAAAAAACCTTCATAAAAAGATGTGTTCAAACATATCCATGAGACCCCACAGTCCCCATAAGGAAAACCATTTCAGTTTTCACCTTAAGCATGGGATTTTTTGCTAAGTTAGGACTGTTCTTCCCCTCCCCTCAACATCAGAAAGGCTCATGAAGTGCAACAAAGTCGGCGCTTGGCTTAAATCAAACCTGCCAATAAGTCTGTGTCTTACTGACATAATGACCTGGACAAATCCCAGGTAGAGGCTGTTGACCTGAACTAAGTGGAATATAACAAACTGCCTAATTTTGGAGAGCCATTCTGGCAGCCTTCCCACCAACCCAGAAACTTGAGCATCCCACACCTGCAGAGGCTGCTGAGAGAGAGCTGTTGCTAAGTGCTATTTAGTTTAAGCAATCATTAATAAAACAAGCGCAAAATACTAATTAGGTACATTTTCTCCATTTCCATGTAAATTGTTTGTTTGTAGCTATTTACTCAGCATTGTTCCCGGCACAATGGAAAAAATGCAAATGACTGAATCAGAATGCAGCCCTAATGGGACTTTCTGTTTATAACCATTAGCCCAGAGGTGTGCTGTAATTCAATCCTCAAGCAGAAAGATTTAGCCTCATTAACAGCTTGCATGGGCAGGTTACAACTCATAAAACCCTACAGTAAACAAAGTATATGGACACAGCACAATATCTCGCCTCTGAGTGACAAGAGTCCCCATTCCCTATCAGATTGCCTTGATTTGCTTTTCTCCTAATGTCCTCCCCTGGAAAGACAATTCTGCCAGGGCCCTGCAGAGGCGGCGGGATGGCACATGGGCTTTTGTTTGCTTTCTCACCCTTTAACTTCCCAGAAGGCAACAGAGCAACAGTTCCATCAAAAATTTATTTGGTAAAGTACACATTAGAAAGACAACTGGAAAGCTTCCCCCCCTCCCCTCCACCTCCTCCCATGCACTATAATAGATCAATTTAATTTAATTTCTAGCCAGCCGACTGACACAGCAAACGGTTTTATTTCGACCCGCAGTATTTGGTAACATTAATTACATTGAATTTTACTTGAAATAAAACTGCTCAGATCTCTAATATTCCTAATTCCTTGCATATAGGAACTTGTGGGCTTAACTTAAAGGACTTCTAAGAAGGAATGTACAAAATTAAGATTCCCACGTGGTTTAACGTCAAACAATTTAATCTACTCCAGCACACGTAATTTAAAATAGGGCCAGTTACGTGTTTGTGACAAAAAATGCCCTAAACGGAGCTGGCTGATTTCTCCTTTTCCTCCCCTCTTCCTGAAAGAGAACTTGTATCCTGAATTATTAGCATAGTCATTAACATCCCGGGGATCTCCAAGCAAACACAGATTATGGTGGCTTGTGTTTGTGCTGATTAAGCCAATCATCACCAGCGGATAAGGGAAAAACCAGCCTAGTTCTTGCTTAAATTCAATTCAGGTATTTGAACCCTCCGTTACTGAGCTTGTCAGAAGAAACGCTGGTAAGAAGGAGCAATGAAACTGAGAGGCAGAAAAAAGTAGATGAGATTAAGTTTTGAGGTACAGAAAAATAGTTAAACAGCCTATCGAGCTGGAATTTGGAAAGGAAAGCACTTGAGAGAGGTGCAGAGGCATGAACAAAAATATATATTAAAAAAGAAAAAACAACCCAGGAGATATGAAAAGAAGCACTGCACCAAGAAAGGACCACGCAAACACACATGCAGGGACTTATTTTTCCCTGTAGAGTCGAAAAGAAAACTCAGTAAAATCTTCCACCCTCTGACACGAATCTGACATGCCAAAGAGACATTGCAGTTTTCTTTGTTACTTCCCCCCAACTATTTTGTAATGGTTTAAAGATCTGCCATGCGGATGCACAGCGAGGAAAACTTCACTATTTAAGGACAAACTCCTCAAGAATAAGTAATGTAATTCCTTGTTTCCCCTCCTATAAAAATGTATTGGTATGCAATTTTTATATTTCACAGTTCACTGACATCTCGGCAAGCTTTCTTCCACTGCTTCAATGGTGCTACTTTTAATTTTATCCTCCTTAGTCCTAGTAATTAAAGTGATCAGCAGTGGCATCCCAACGGCTTTGACACAGCTACAACCCCCTAGCTGACTCCGGCTTTTAAGGGAAAGGGGAAGAAAAAAAAAACCAAAAAAAAAAAAAAGGACGGGAGTTTCATTTCACTGGAACAAGAAAATCAAGCTTCTCCAATCCTCAACTTTATCCAATTGTTCTTTCAGCAGCCTTTGGATCTTAAGGAACAAATAAAAATGGCTGCCATTAGGGGGTCCTGTTTGTACTCGCCGCAGACGGCAGTGACTGACATCACTGCGGCCAAAAATTACGCCGGGGGTTTGGGAAGGTGGATTCGAATGTGAAACGCTGGCAGGGCAGTTTCCGAGATCATTACCCAGAGCCAGCTGAGAGCTGCCCAGCTCAGGGGAAATATTGAGAGTGGTGGGGTCTTTCAGGGCAAAAAAATCCCCGAACACCCCCTTAAAAATCATCTCCTTAAGTGACTAAAAATTTTGAAATCTTCTCACATTAAAAAGAAAAAGAAAATAAACTACAAAACCTTTGCCAGGGATTTTCAGCCCTCCTCTGGTAGAATTTTGAGAGGATCCAAACTGACTTTATACCAGAATTCTGATAATGTATCGTCCTCTCACTATAAAAAAAATATATATAATCTGGCAAACTGCATTTATTTGACATTTAAAAAGTAAATTCTTTACTGTGTCCACAGACTGGGGGGGCAAAAGTAAAATTTAAAAAATGCGGTGAATTTCTTATAACCCACAAAATCAACAAAATCAAACCAGAATTGTGTGAGAGGGATTCCTGAAGCTGTAGCTTTCAAAATGGTTCGTGGTCAGCCGTGAGTGCACAGTACATCTAAGAGAAAGAACTTGACTGCCACCTCTTTCATCATCAGACAGGAAGAACGGCTCTGTTATTAGCCATTCAGAAAGAAAAAGACTTCTGTGCTTGTCCAGAGGCAAGGATTACCAAAATGTACCTATTCAGGATTACCAAAATGTACCTATTCAGTTAGAAGAGAAGACAGAGTAAAAAAGAAAAATAAATAAAAAAAAAAATAAATAAAATTACACGAGCTTTAAAGGTTTGAGCAGGCTGGGTTGTACTGTGACCTTGATCGGCCCTTGTTTGAGTAAATAGGATTTGGGATGAAACATTAAAACTGTTTAGCAGATCTTTTCAAACCATTTCCAACTTTTCTTATGTTGGTTTATAATATAACCAGACATGCTTGTAAATGGCCACACCTGCTCATTCCTCTGGGGATGGCCTGATCTCTGCCTTTGCTAACAAAGAAAGGACGGGAGGGGGAAAAAAAAAAAAAAATCAGCCTTTCTTGTTGCAAAACAGAGTGGAAAGTCAAAATCTTTCTCAAGTTTGTCCCATCTGGTCAGATTAAATCTTTGATCACCCTGGGGATCACATTTATGTTTGGTCTCTACCACTGTTTCAGAACAGCTCAAAACACACAGGTAGTGAGCAAAATATGGGGACACTCGGCACAAACAAAAGTGGCTTTGGATTTCTGTTCAGATCCTAGGAGGTGGTTAAGCAAAGACAGACATAAACATCTTGGGTGTTTTCTGCCTTCTGCCTACATCAGCTACCTCACTACCCACAAACTGCATGTAGCTGGAAAATATTTTTTCATGAATGCATTATCACAGAAAGTATCAAACTGCTTAAGCAGCTCTTGGCTTAGGAGCTATGGCACCGATACACCGATGAGACGAGACAGAACGAACACAGAAGTAGCTCAAAGTCTAAAATCACAAACAATATCTTAACAAAGCTGTCCCCCTTAAGAAAAAAAGCTCCCAAAATTCACAATCACATGGGGTGGCGTGGCTGTAAAATGGAAAACAGCTCCTCCAACCAAGGAGGCATTTTTAAAGAAGTAGCCAGCAATTTCTTCTCTTTTTATTTTTTAATTTAAAAAACAATTTTATGTTGCTCCGGAAAATGTACAACTGCCTCGGTACAGCATTTCTGTGTGAAGAAAGGTGGCTGTAGAAAAACAATCCGCTGATCATTTAATTCCTTGTGTCATTGTGAAACTGGAAAGCTCTTGGTTTACTGAATGGGGAAAAAAAAAAAAAAATATTCGAAAAAAAGAATGTCTGGATAAGTAAGTATCACCTTGTGCTACATCCAAGGCCTCTTGCTGGTTGTCTGGCTGCTCTTTTGTAGGCAAAAAGGAGCTGAACGCTCTCTGGCTCCTTAGATCTGGTCCAACAAATGCACTGCCAGTCATGCACACGGATCCAGCTTAAAACCCAGTGTGAGCCTAAAAGAAGCTAGTCAAACTGGCACCTACTCATGCAGAAGTAGATAGATTTGTCATGACAGGCTGATTATTCAATGTAAAGAAACAGTTTAGCTTTTCTAATCTGGTACAAATACATCTTTCTCAGAGAAAAAAGTAAAAGGTCTAACAGTTCAAGTATTTATAAGTAAAGAAACCAACAAAAAAAAAGAAAAATTGTAACGTCAAAGTGAACCACAGGTATTTGTGCTGGAGCATTCTGCTAAACAGCCCCCAAGTTCTCTTCAGATAAATGAGATTTAACCCATTTAACCATTTCGGAGCTGCACATCCCTGTGGCAGAGGTGATCTCGTCTGTCTCTCACACTGCACTTGGCTCTAAGGCAAGTTTCAGGGACAGGCTGAGATAGCCAATTCCAAAACCACGTTGTGTTTTTCCTTCTGTCCTCACTGGCTTGTGCAGAGAGCGAGGTGCTCTCCCAGAGAACTCTGCCGACCCTCAGGGCTCCCAGGAAACGCCACCCAGAAAGTTGACCTACACCAAAAGCACACACAAAGGCCTCCACTAACTTCTTCCCTGGAATTTTTCCCTGCTTAGGCAAGTTTGTGCTCTTCCCCCATCCAGGAAGTATAATTAAGGTCAACAATCACCTAAGGTGCTGGGATCCACGAGCTTGTTCTGCCTGTCATCGTGGCTGTCATTGCTATTAGCACGACCCCACAAACAGGGGCTCAAGCACGCAGGCTCAGAAATATCCTAAAATATTGCCACCATCCAGACAGGGCCAGGACGTCTGCTCTGAGATGAGCAGGCTAAAGATGGTGTTTTCTGTGCCTTTCCACAGCTGAGTTACAGACAGAAGTTAAGAAAGCTGCTTACTCATTGCAGGAGTCAACATTCGTCG
This sequence comes from Sinosuthora webbiana, assembly GCA_013397395.1. NCBI lineage: Eukaryota > Metazoa > Chordata > Aves > Passeriformes > Sylviidae > Sinosuthora > Sinosuthora webbiana. Next base: position 100,147 of record VXBN01000450.1, read on the forward strand.
AGCTCCACTTAAGGGATTTTCTCTTGTGTAAACTTGACTTTATAATTTAAAAAAAAAAGGGGGGGGGAAGGAAAAAAAAAAAAATTGGTGTTATGAAACAAAGGCTTTTTTGGCAAGTGTCTGGGATGCGTAAGCTGGAGAGCAGCATCTCTCAGACTGCCATCCTGGGAAGCTCCCTCCTCGACGTGCCCTCCTGAGGAATGCTCCCGGGTCACTCCCAGCCCAACAAAGCCAGAGGGCTGCAGGGGGCCTCCCAAAGTTGGTTTTCCTCCCCCCCCCAGTCCCCTGCTTCTCTCAATTTTTGGGGGAGGGTAACGAGATCCCTGTCTGCTTCTGCGTTCTTTTCATAAGAACAAGTGCAAACCCTACATCTCCCTGGACCCTATTTTGCTGGTTTTTTTTTTTTTTTAAAGAAAGTCCTGCAAACTGCTGGCAGGTTTTTTTTTAATGGAAAATACCAATCGCCTAAGATCTATACCTAGCCTTTTGCCAATAATGAGAAAACTTCACCTTCTGTCCCCAGCAATTCTTAGGAAATCTTTTGCTGTTATTCCTACAAATCCAATTACAGATTGTTGAGTAGCTAGTGGAGTAAGCTTATTGAGGAGTGTCACATCACTAAGTCGTGCGTATGTGTTTCAGTTTGTAATGTGGTCTGAGCCGCTGTAGAGGTGTCAACTTAAAATGCAAGTAAGTAGCAGAACAGGGCTAATCCCAGCCACTACTCCCCTGCAGCCAAATTGTAGCGCAATGAATGACAGTGGAAATGCAAAGATGCCACTGTGCTTATCACACACAGCCAGATGGTGGACCTGGATCAATGCACACATGCCACGATCAATGCATTTGATAAAGAATTAAGAAGAAAACTGTACATGTTATCAAAGAACTTGTACATGGCATAATTATGATTCTGCATGTGCTTACTGATGATATTGGAGACTCAGAGGCAGGTGATAATGAAACTGATAGGAAGAAATAGCTTAAAGGCTACAGCATATGGCCTCAGCACTAAGAAATCTTGTCAAATAGTTCAGAAAGCTTTTTTAACTGTTATTACAGGCTGCTCATAGTGCAAGCTGGTGGCAACGTTTTAATTTTTTTTTTAAACCTGAAATGTCAAAAAGTTACAAAAGCTGTACTTTTCAGAACGGTTCGGAAAATAATTAAGATGCTATTGTGTTTTAAACACGGCAAAAAAAAAACAAACCTACAGGTAGAGAGAGAGCATTCACAGTTTGGGGGTGGGGGGGGGAGCATTTAAAAATACATGTACCATTCTGTGTTTCCTGAATAAATACATTTAGGCTTTGAGGGAGCTGGTGGCTGTTAAAGGAATATATCTGGGTAGCAATTTGCACCCAGCACGCCAGTTTGTACAGACGCAGTTTCGACATTGTCGAAAATTCGCTATTATCGAAATGTATCGAAATGTACTCGAGATCAAACGCAGAGTATTTCCCTGCTCGCATTTGTACCCCGTCAGCTGAGCTACACACACCTTGGATGTGAAAGGAGGCAATTAAAGATTTGAGGAAAATAAAGTCTAAAGTAATAATAATAAAAAAATTTATAATGTGTAAAAGGTACCTAAAATACGAATTCTCATGCTCCAGTTGATAGATGAGCTGTCTAATCAACGCCTGGACGTAACTTAAGTGCTCTCATTAGTGTGAAGACCTTCAGGCTAAATAAGACTAAATCCCTTAAAAATTGCTTCTGCAATAGAAAAATCCCCCTTACCATTTTCCTCTGCCTAAATCATATCAATTAAAAAGAGAGAAGGGGAGGGAGGGAGAGAGAGAGAGAGGCATTTTCACATGACTTTGTTTTAACTGACACTCAAAAATCTATCTTCTGAATCCAATTTAAAATGTCTCGGCAAAAAAAAAGGAAAAAAAGAAAAAAAAAAAAGTTCATTAGCAATCAAAGAAACAAAAAAAAAAAATCACCCCGAGTTTAGTTTCTCTTTCACTTTGAACCCGAACCTTTACTCAGCGCTAGAGGTGCACAATGCCCATCGAATCCTCCACCCTAACTTCTTTCTCCAACGCCAAACGTTTAATCAACGTTGCAGTTTTACATTAAATGATAAAATTTCTCAAAAACGATCCTCCAGGAGAGTGAAGCGCTCCGTTTTATTTTCAGCAGGCTGAGGAGGGACACTCTCCACCTCCCCCCCACCGCTCCCCGCCAACCCCCGAATTTCAATTTGTCCTGACAAACCATTGGGTATTAAATTCTAAAGGCACGCAGAGTGCATAAAGAACTGATGGCTTGATTAGCTCTTGTGGTGCAATTGAAGGAGCTGTCTCTCTCCCCGCTTCTCCATTTTGAGAAACACTTTGATCTTCGTTCAAGTCAATTCATGAACATCAACTGACAAGACTGCATGAAACACCCCAATGGTTAGGCCCAAACTCGTAGCAAACTATTTGGTTTCATTAAGGCTTTAGGAGAAGTGACCAGTGACAGTCCTTTCATTCAGAAGCCAACAGGCAAGTGACTATTTAAAGTTTAATGTGCACAATGTACTGCTGAAGGCCACTACACCTATAGTCAGTCACTCAAGTATGAATGCCTTTACCTACTATTTTGTGACATGTGAACTGCTAAGTGCAGCTGCAGTCTCATTAATGCACTCGCCCCAGATTTGTTTTGCGGGACTCAACGGACGATTCACAGGATTTCTGGCGAGGGAAACAACTGTATCTTCAAAGGAAGGTAGAACAGCAGGTGCTATGCAAAAGGCAGCGATTAAAAGCAGATTGTCTTTTTAAACGCAGTAATTTCCTCGAGATTTGCACGGATGTGGCAGAAATATCATCTGTTCCGGTTGAAGATATGAAAGAATTCGAATCCCGTCGCCCGCAAAGCGCGGGGTGTTTGGCCTGGTGTCGCGCTTTGCTACAGTACACTACTTACACATCGCTCTTCCCCTTTTTTAGCTGCCCTCTCCAAAGAGTCCCACTTCAAAGAGTTCATTTTTGCACCAGTTCCTGTCAATGCAGGTCAGAAACACTAAAGTGGAAAGTGGCTGCAGTGCCGTGGCACAAAGAGTCTCCGCGGCTGAAATCAAACAAAGCCCAATTAAACTAATCATAACGTCCCAGTGAACACAAGGAAGCTCACCTGGTATTTCTGGACTTCTTGTGTGAATTCCCAACTCTACTCGGTACTTGGTACTATAATTACCCTGACCAAAATACTGTGAAATTACTGCTCTGATCTACTAATGGCTGCAAAAAATCCCGTCGCCGTGGTTCCATGCCAAGGGGCCGTAGCAAGGTGGCGCAATGCTTTCTGACAGAGACGACAACTTCGAGAAACTCAAAAGGGAAAATTAACGGGATGTGGTTTATGTTGCCAAGGACTGTTCATTAATTACCAATTTAATCACTGCTGGAGGCATGACATTACAAAAATCTGGCTGAAAGTTCTAATAGATTATGAAGACCACCTAAGAAGAGTGACCAAGAAATGTACAAAACAATTAATACTGTTTCACTGCTATCAAAGACACTCAGATTATTTTACATCAAGTGAAGCAAAAGAATTAGTAGCTTCACAGTGCCACCACTAGGAACTGTAAATACAATGGCACACAATTAGTAATGCACATGTGACTTTTCGTTCAAGGCATATATCCTTGGGAAAGCCAGAACACGATAAGGAGAACAAAAGAAACATTTTTAAATGAAATGAATAAAGATTTTAACTCTACCCCTTGTGCATGCTGAGCAATCACAGAATAGGCAATGCAAAATACAGCTCTAAGTAACGGCGATATCATCCTGGGATTCACAACAGCGTGCACTGAACATCCACACGGAAAACGTCCACAGCTATTAGCGGCGAGAGAAAAAGAGCATTCCAGGGGCTGAGAAACCCGGGTCTCACTCTGCACACAAAGGGATGGCTCTGAAACAGACAGGGGTTTTTTGGGGTTTTGTTTTTTTTTTGGCTAATATTTATAAATGGATAGAAGACGCTAAAATTTAGGAACTAGTTTCGTTCGCATGATCTTAGAATTCCATTAATAAACTGCCAGGCTGTTTTCTGTCAGCGTGCGAGTTAACGGCACGGCTGCAGACTGTGCTTGAATTTACAGCCACATAATAAATAAATTTGTATGTTTAGGCCAGGTCCTTAACTGGTGCAGGCAGATACATCTTACAGAAATGACAGCAATAAAAATCAGCTGAGAAACTCGAGCATTTGAGTCAAAAACTGAAACTGCTAACATTTGTCGTGCATCATCAAAGGCTATGCTTTATCCAGGAAATCCTTCCTGCTATAAAACTGACAGTGCATACTGATTCTTCTGAAAAATTAGTTTACTCGCACTAATTGATTTATTTTCCCAGCTACGTCAGGGACTCGTCTATAGCAATAATTTTGTACAGTGAAAATATCACAACTTCATAGTCAGGAAGTGTTTAAACAGACCAAATATGAAGTCAAAAGACATGGAACCTTTTTGGAAAGTTAAGAGATTATTTTTATTTTTCATGTCTTGAGGAACTTTAAATAAAACAAGTCGCTTGTGTTCCTGCCATCCAGGAATTGACATCAGACTATCTCAACCTTCGAGTGTCGCTATAAAGAAGTAAATATCAGGTCAGTTGTGGGTTTGAAGTGTTCAGTCAGCAGGTCTAACCTCCAGTTTGAAAAAAAAGTATATTGCTAAAACAACTATAAAACTTGGAATGCTCATGAAATGTAAATACTCCACAGCGCAGCCTTATCAGCTTACACCATATTTAACCACTTCATAGTGGCATACAGACAAGATATATAAATGAACAACAGGGAATAAGTTACCAAAGCTCAGGGATTACCAAAATAATGTTCAATCTTTTTACCAATTAAATGGTAACTCCTTCTATGTAATCTCGGGAAGATCTAGTGATCGTATCTAAATCTGGTTGCAATTATCAGCAGGACAGACTAGTCTTTTTTCAATCAATATTTTCCAATTAATATTAAAAGACCAAGGTTGCCACCTGCAAAGTCCTACACCTCAATAAGTTCATGCTAGATGTTTAATTAGGAAAGATCAGCGTTTATATCTATTTTTTTAAAAAGAAAAACAAGATAGGAATAACTTGGGAGTGATTCCTTAAATGAATTAACATTACCACCTCAATCACAGGCATTTATTTTCCAATTGAGGAGACTACAAAAAATCCAGCAGTGAACTGGATACCTTTCCTAATGCCACAGAAGTGGGGATTCTGGTTTGACACCGAAAAAAAAAAATACTAAACGAAGATATTTTGTACTCATTTTCAAGAAACTGAAAATATAATTGGAGGAAAGAACACTCGCATTGTTACCTTGAGCTTAAGGCATCTTTCAAACAAATTAAAATATTCTGGTTTTGCTGTCTGCTCTGAATTTACTTTCAGTACCACTTCTGTTCATGTTGCCTACTTATTAGTTACTTTTAAGTTTACTTATTATTTACTTATTTACAATAAGTTTACTTATTGGAGATAAGTTTGGAGGTTATTAGTTCAGAGGGGCAGCAGATTATTGCTGGACATGATCAATAATTGGGATCAATTATTAAAGCTTTTTTTTTTTCCTGAGCATTTAGAATTATGCTTTGTTTTTATTTTATTGCAGTCAGCATATCCAGTATCTGTGCAAATCTATGCAATGACAATTAAAAATCATGAAGACTCATCTCCTTTCAGATTCTGTTCACTTTCTGAAGCCTTTCTAAAAACAACTTCCATTTCCACTAGTCCAGTGCATCCAAAAAAAAAAAAAAAAAAAAAGAAGATATCTTTTTGCACTCAAATATTTACGAAAATGAAAAGTAACGGGCGCAACAGATTGACACCTGAAGTAGAAAGAGCTTATTAAAAATGAATTAGATACAGCTGCAACAAGTCCTTTGAGCAAGGGAGTAATAAAAAGCAGCATTCTGAGCAAGGAGAAACAATCTCATGGCACAGCCCGTTCCTCTGCCCTCTGCACACGGTGTTTGTGTGTTTGGAGGAGACAGATTTTTGGTGAAGCAATTTGTACCTGCAAAATCTACTCCAAGAGTTGAACATAATCGCCACTGCTCTTTCTTTTTTTTTTCAATATATACACACTGAGCTGGCTAACTGCTGTCATTCAGCTTGAATAAATATAAAATGATGGTGCCAGAGATAATTAAACCCAAATCTTTCTCTGTACAGAAAGCAGGCTAGCAACAGTTGCACTTAAGCACAGCGGCAGCCTCAGGATTACTCTCCACGTCGGTTTGTTTTATTCTGGTTTTAAATTCCTATTGTTCAAATGGAGTTCCTCACGGTTTTTAGTGTAGCTGTACTCAAATGCTGCTCTGAAGAAAGAATGACTGTTTTCCTATTTCACCAAAGGCAGGAGACAGAGTGATTCCCTCTGAGGTATCGTGTTATTGAACTCCTGCATCCCACAATCTATGCCAGATCCCAAATATACAAATTTTTTGGCCAAATCCATACATGGGTGGCCCAGTCCTGCACCTAAATTCAGTCAGGTGGAATCCTTAGCTCCTGCAAAACCCAAATAAACTTCAGAAGCTCTCTGTATTCCCTGGTAGGGAGAAAAACATATCCTTTGCCCGATGAGCACTATTTTTTCATGAATTCCATTAGATACAGCATTCCCTGCTAAAGCTGCCTACCTCAATGTGCATAGATTGAATTTAAACATTGAAGAATTTAAAACAAGTGAAAAGAATTTGACACAGGACTTAGGAGATGCCAGAAATCAAGCTAGTGGGCATAATCCTAATTTCCATCCTGCTCTGTATCCTCTAAAACAGAGTCTGATTGTGGCATTACCTTTTTACTTTCACTATTCCTGCTCTTCAGCCCAGACCTGAGCTCTACCCAGTGGTGTTTCAGTACTTTGGTTTATTTTCATTTTTCAATAAGCAGGCCCATCGATACGTAGCATTATTCTTTACACCACAACATTCAGACCTTGCTCTGAAGGCAGAATTGTTAATTTCTTGATTTCTTTCCACAGAGCCCACTCTGTATGGTATTTAAGAGCCTCAAGAGCAATAATCACATTCCCTTCTCACAAGCAGCCGTGGAAGAGTTATTACCCTGCTCTTCTGATGAGAACTGGGACGGAGAGATCCAGCTAAAAGGATCTATTGCTGGGTGCTTGCTCTGGGAAGCCTATTACTTGGATTTTTTTTCCAGCATACTAAGCTTTATACAGCCCTTTATACGTCTCAAGCACAGCTCCAATTGATTTCCCTGACAGACCTGGAGGCTCAATGTATCTGCAAATCAAAGTTTTGCCTCAAAGCGATCCAGAAAGGAAGGACACACAAATAGTGACCACCTGGAGGACTTTTGGCTCAAAAGACTTAGTGGCACTGATCAGGAACTCAGGTAAAAGCAGAAATACATTTAATTCTTTCAAGCACCTTAAGCCACGACCTCATCTTTTCACTCCTCTCAGTCCCTGCTTGGTTTGTCCTTCCAATTTCTGCCATCAAAAGCACAGAGGTCCTCTGGACAAGCAGCCTTCTGCATCACCTCTATCCTCTGAAGAAAATGAGGCACAATTGCTTTGGGGAAAATAGTATGTGATCACATAATTAAAGACTACATCATAATGCATATACACAAAGGAGGTTAATTAAAGTTGCCTGTGCATTTCTTAACTCCTAATTCCATTCTCTGTAATCATGCTGACTCCATAACCATAGCCATTTGAGTTTGGAGAGTAAATGACAGCTGCAGTAAATTTCCATTCTTTATGTGGCCCAGTCGCTACGAGAAAATAAGAAGATTTTGCCAATGGCCTTTGGATATTTGCTGACAACGGAGTTACGCTGAGATTCAGGAATTAAGAGATTCCGCCCCATGCTCTGCACATGAGGATTCCCCTCCTGGAAAGGCTTTTTAGGCCCATGACTTCTGAGTATTTCCCACTCACTGTGGTCCCCTCTAGCCTGTCACTCTGCTGTCTAGGTCACATAGCCCAGCTCCAGCCCCCTCACCTTTCCAACATCCCATTCCAGCCAAGCTGCTGCCGCTAACAACCATCACTACAGGCTGATATTTTACAGCATCTGCTGGGAGCAGATACGTCCCTTCCAGCCCTGTGATATTCACCATGAGAAAAGGCAAGTTAAATAAAAATGAGTAAGCTAATAAAAAGGCTCTCCTGGTTAAAAGCTAAATGATTACAGCTGCTGTATCAGATTGCAAATGACAGGAGCATCTCGTAAAAGAGTCACCACATGCACACATAAATCAAGAAAGCAAACAGCAAGGCTGGGTTGTTTATAAATCTGGCACAGAGAAAGGGATCTACGAGGGCATCAGTAACTGTCCACAGAGCTCTTAGGCTAATTCTTCCAGTCTCCAAAGGGCTGCATCAATTTTAATGACACAGCTATGATCCTCCCAAACCATGAGCATGATTTCAGTGAGATTCTGATCAATGCAGGCTCCTCTTAGACTCAAATACCTGCACACACACCTCCACGTGCTGTCTGGCATGCATACAGCTTGAGATCGAAGGCTTCTGAATAACACTGAAAAAACTTCTACCATGCTGCAAGGAGGGAAGAAATGGGAGAAATGAGGCTGTGCTTAGAGGAGAAGGAGGAACACTGTCAGGTGGGCACACAGCAAATGAACCTGTATTTATGGCCGTGGTACAGATTTGAACATTTCCTCCCTGCTGCTGACCCTGAGCAGAGCCACAATCCATCCTCACCGTGCACAATGTCCAAGCCCATGCTGCCCATGCTGCTCTCACCTGGTCACTGGGAAAGCAGAAGCTCCTGCTTCTCACAGGACACAGGGAAAGCAGTCACAGCAAGGCCTAGGAGATGAGACTTTTCTCCAGTCACCGATTTAGTGACTTCACTTAGCTGGGATGACTGACAGAGCACAGTCTGAAAGACTGGGGTGCTTAAAGCTCTTCCTGAGAAGGTATCAAAAAAGGTAAAATTGCAAACTTCAAGAGTTACTTTCAAAAGTATTGCCCCTGAACTATCTCTTCAAAGTTTTCTTATTTAAAATTAGATCTTCCTGTTTTAAACCGTTTCCTTTTGAATCTCAATCCATCCTGAAAATGAGCCTCGTCCAATTTCCACTACTAAATGCTGATTCTCATTATCACAGCTCTCATTTGGATAACACACTACCCACTGCACATTACTGCACACTGACACACACAACACTGCTTTGAGTCAAAAGTTCTTATTATTAACCTTAATGACCAAAAAACCATGAATAGAAATAAGTCTGTGCTGTATGCTAACAATCAAATGAGCAATGACCTGTAGGAAACTGGCAGAGCTACATCAAATGGAAATGCCTCATCTCTGCTAATATCAAGCACGTTAAAGGAAAACAGAAATCTGTGTGTTTTATCTTGTACCTCTGCATGTTGAGGCACACATGCATTCTCTTTCAGAATATGCACATGTATGTACACATAACATATACACACATGTTATATAATGTGTATTATTATATACAAATCACATCTCCACAACACACTTCAGAGCTGAGGAGCTTCTGTCATTCTTACGTGACAAAAACTCAAGCCAAGAGTGCCCACTACAGCTTGCTCAGAGTGCCCAAATGTCACATGGGCCAGGACCATTTGTTCCAGGACAGTTCTCCTCGGGCTTCTGATGGAGGCAGCAAGAAACTCTGGCTCTGCCAAGCTGCCCTGAGAGACTGCCCTTCCCTTTCCTGCAGGCTTCCAATAAACTTTTCAGCTCTTGTAACAAATGAAATAAGGTCCCGTGGGTAATCTGGCTGGCTGAACCACACAGTCCTAAACTCTCACCCTAAAAACCCTTCACCATCTCCTTCCCTTCAGCTGGTTTTCATGGACACCATCTTCATGATTGTCTAAATTCACATTGCCACTTACACAGGGCACCTCTTCTCTGTGTGCCACTGGGGCAGCCCCTTTTACTCCTGTTTGGATTTCATTTCAGTCTAAAAGAGAAAGTTTTGCTTCCCAAAACTTTGACCTGCATCAAAAGGGGCTTCAATCCTTAGGAGGGCAGTGGTAAAAGATGTTCCTGCTGGGCAGTGCCCATGCAGACAATTTTTACTGGCACTTAGGAACTTTTCTGATCTTCAAGGCTCTCTGAGAGGATTGTGGTATTAACACAACTTTTAAATCTGTTTTAAGCAGATTTTTCAAGGGAATCTAACCATCTTTCCAAATTTTATCTATTTAATATGTGTAAAAAAAATTGCTTTATCCAACCTAATACAGAGAAAGAGATGAACAGGGTTTTTTTTGACATAAAAAAAAAAAATAATAATTAAAAATATTACCCCGAGGCAGAAGAGCTGACAGGGAAGATTTCAGCTCAAACAATGAAACACTAGCAAAGTTGTAAAACCTTTGAAAATAGGAGCTTGTAATAAAAAATGTTAGGCAACTTTAATTACAGTTGTTTCTGCCTGAGTAGTTGCCTATAGTAACTGTCCCCTAATGCCGTTTTCTTTATGAAAAGATAACTAAAAAGAAAATCCAAAGTGAAATTTATACTAAAATACAGATTCCTAGGAAAAACTTAAAAAAAAAAAGAAAAATTGTTTTATATATCATTATACAAGTAAGTATATAAGTAAGAGTTGTCTGTGTACATGAATATATTTCAAAGTTAAATGAAGTGTCAGTCTACAGAGAGGAATTTCTACAAAAAACAAAAACCAGCATGCATCCAAGAGAGTTAAGAAAATAAAATGAAACGTGCAAATCACTGTCTTCAGTTTTTGATTGTATGATCCCATTCATGTAAAGAGAGCAGAATCTGCCCCTCAGGACTCGGCTCTGAAGGGTGGGAATCTGTAAAGATTCCAGCCTTTCTCTGTAGCATTTATTTTTCAGTTGCATTTACATTCTCAATTGCCAGTACAGTCTCTAACGTGCAACAGTTAGAATCACAAAACCTGCATTGCAAAGGTTTGCATAAAAATTAATTAGCTTTCATCTCCAGAGAGTAGGGATCCTTCCAGGTCACCATGGAAGCCACTGGAGATGCAACCACAGCTGCTTCAACACTGGAGCTCATTCCCCAGCTCCACTTTCCCCCCCCCCTTCATCAGCATAATCAACTTTGGTGATAAAAAGGAATCGTTCCATCAACTCTTTGACAAGAGTGACACAAGCGGCTCCATTCACCGCAACAACACTTCTCAAGTAACAAGGAGCTCACATCCAGAGGCTTCAAGGAAATGATTTACATTAACTGAAAGAGAAGTAACCAGGAAGAGCACAAATTACTCCACTACGGTTTCAACAAGAAATGTTTGAGTTTCATCCCCACCACAAACTGCAGCGCCGATCACGGGAGGCGCTTTCAACGTTTCCGCTTCCAGGGAAGCGGGAGGCACCACCTTTCTGTTTGCCACCACAGGAGGAGAAACAGGTTTGAGGAGCGAAGGAGGGACACAGGACACACCAAACGTGGAGAGGAAACCTTCTGCAAGGACATGCCCCCCACCTCCCCACACACACAACAGCACACACAATTAACTCTGCGTTTTTTTAACTCTGCAAACTGCAAGAGCGGCCAACGTTTTTCTTACATCGTTCAGCTGCTTAGTGCGGGCTGGGATGAGGGAACTGCTTAGCTGTTTGTTCCCTGCCTTTAATGCTGCATCTCTTCTTGCTTGCTCAAGCAGAACTCTCGCTCGTTCTTTGAGTTCTTCCTGTCTTGACAACATACGTTGCTTAAAAAATAAAGAAATATAATTAACAGCGAGGCAGCCCCAGGGCACTGAATGTTTATACAGCAGTTAATAGCCAGAGGCTTTCCTATACAGCAAAGGTCAGGAGCCACATGAGTTGTGTCTTCATGAGGTGACAGAGCATTCCACAGAGATGAAAAGGTGATCAAAATGTAAAAAATGAAGTCATAGGCCTTTATCATGTGAACAGTTCTCTTCTTCCCCCTTAAAACTTAATTTCTATCAACATTTGATGCCTTTAAACTGCAACTGTGGAAAAAACCCAACTAGCTTTGTAGAAGCCATGTCAAACGTGCTACGTGTTTATTTTTTTACTTTAATATGTATGCAAATATGGCTACAACAAAAAAGCTTTGTTGGCTACTTATATGGCTACCACTCACTTATAACTTAAATTGAACACAAAGAGGCTGGGTACAAGGTAAAAAAAACCCTGCAAAAACATCTGCTTCTACCGAATTTACGAATATGCACGAGAAAGTCCCTTCTTCATACAAAGGGCTGGGCATATTTGCAGAGCAGAAATAACAAAAGGGGTTTCTGCACAGGGCAGCTCCCAGGCAGGCACGCTCCCAAGGGCTGGTTCCTTAGTCAAGGACAACTGTGAAGAGTGGGGAAATGTGACTCTAGGCCTTGACATGGGGCAGGGCTGGGCCAGGTGTTGCCTGCTCTGCTCCTGCAGCAACCACGTGGAAATGGAGGTGGTGGGCTCCAACCAGCAACTGAGTGTAGGTTCAGAGGGAGCCTCACAGCTGAGATTTTATTACCATGTGCAAATGCTCCGATAATTAACGACAAAGAACTGCCTCTAACACCCTTGCCCACGAAAATCTTCGCAGAGAACAACTCCTGTCTCCTCCTGCTCTTTCATTCTGCACGGGCCAAGCTGTTCCTTTCTCATCCAGTACACAAAGATGATGGTGATGATGATGATGATGATGATGATGAAAAGAAACCTCACAAGACTTCACCGATTGAAGGAAAGTAATTAGCTGGCTCTGGAACCAATATCTGGCCATTATCACTCATCTATAGACTGCTTCTCTTGCAATAAAATGATCTTTAATGGTGCTTACTCAGAAAAAAACCCATAAAAATATTTGAAGCAATTCACACTACCAAAAGACTGGATATACTCTTTTCTTACCAGAGCTAATGGCACAAAGCCCAAACTCAAGAAAACTCTTCACAGGGGTAAAATTATAAGCCTGCTTTGGCATTTTTTGTAAGTGGAGGTGATAACATGTTTTTATGATGATATGATTTATTGATAATACTCAGCATATATATATATATATATATATAATATTCAACTTCCATTCTGACAATACATCTGCACCATAGGTGGGCATACACTGTTATCTTTGTGGAAAGGAAAATGACATTTTGGTGAAGTAACATGCCTTAGGCCACTCAATGGAAAGCAGCACAACTGAACAGTCTGGAGTCTCCACCTCACCACCCTGGCTATGTTCATGAGACTCTGGGGTTTCCCAGACATGATTTTGAAATATCTTTAGTAAAATTTAAGGAATTCAAAGCTTTACATTTCCTAATGATTTGATATCTTTTTCCAGTTTTTGCTTCAGAATGCAACGCTCAGAGGAAATGAGTTGCATCAGACAGTAGCAAAAGCTTTGGAGCCATCTTTGAGAAAGTTGAGAACACAAATTTCTTTAATTGGAGAGAGATTGGAAAGATCAACGGTGAGACAATTTCTGTAAATTAGCTTTTCACGTAATGATTGTTTTTCAGCACCACCTACTTCTCGGGCAAAAGATTTATTGCCCAGAAATAAAAATACACCGCTCACCTCACCGTTTATGCCGAAGATTTGGTGTAAATTACAAACACAGAGAAAGAACTTGAACTCCATCCTAATTCACAGACACGAACGTCTTACCTGGGCTGTTTTTGCAGTTTGATCTGCGTGATTTAAAGCTGTTCTGGCATCGCTGTCAGAATCAGATTCTGTTTGCCTCGGAGAAGCAAGTGGTTTCTTTGCAAGATCCATGTCTATATTATAGGAGTATCCAGGCTTAGAAGTAGGAGATAAACTCGGTTTTGTGACAGGCGAACTGGGATCCGCTCTTGTGCTCTCTGTGGGTCCTATACATCCCAGCTTTTCTTGCTCTGAGAAACCAGGGGTACTGTCTAAGCTCTGGTGTCTCTTCTTGTTGTTATCTTCACAAGCAACCGTGGGAGACATATCCTCCTTTTGATCACTGACATGTGCTAAGTCACTGAAGTCTAAAGTGTCAGCTATCAGCAATTTCTTCCTCCCCAACACAGGCTGCACTTGCGTCGCGTCTGTACTGCCACACTTGCCCATTTCTTCAGAGGCAGAAGTCCTTCCCGAGCTCTGCTGGGATTTCTGCGGATCCGTGTCGCTTCGAGTCCTGCGGGAAGAAGGGGAAGCCGTGCTGGGGCTCAGATGGTCATCAGGAGTCTGATGCTCGCTCTCGGACTCCCCAACACCGCTGTCGTTGACAAACACAGAGTCATCCTGCGAGGCAAAGTCCGCCAGGCCACCGTCGGGTGGGTGCAGCTCGGGCTCCCGCTTCAGGTCGTTGAGCTCCGCGTAGAACTTCTCCTGGTCCACGGAGCTGTTGGTGTCCGTCTCGTAGTTCCCCACTTTGTACGTGCTCTTGCTGCTGTTCTCCTCTATCTGAACCACGTTCAGCTCCTGGCCGCAGAAGTGTGCCCTGATCTGGTAGAGATAGGTCATGACAGTCAGCTTGTCGGGGATGGCCAACAGAACCATGTCCGAGGGCTCCAGCAGCCGCGATATTCCCAAGCTGGCGAACCCGTCGTAAGCCTTTAAAGGCAGACAGAATAAAGATCACAAAGTGTGGAACTGTGGCAGTTTCTTACCTATCTCAAGAATGCAAGTGGAGGTTTCAATCAAAATAAGCAAGCCTAAAACACATTCAATATTACAGGAAGAACATGGCTCTGATCTTATTCTTTTGGCTTCATCATAGTCATTACTACTTTTTGGTGCACCATCCAACATCCAGCTCATTGATTTTTCCTGATGGCTTCTACATGTGTCCCAGGATATCCTCAGAGCAAAGCAAACTGAGAGAATGCAATCAGCAAAACCACTCAAATGGCATTGTTTTAAATATTTTTAACACATTTAAATATTTTTAAAACATCCTTCAATGCCATACTATACTAAAATCTTTTGTTACTCAAAATTATGACACTTCTCTGAGTAAACAGCTGTTCATGAAACTGCAGCTTGAAAGCCCCTTCTTTTTGCAACTAGGAAAGCCTACCAGTATCTTAAATGGTTCTCACTCAAGTAGCAGGAAACAAGCAAACAAAAAAAGTCTAAGAGTTGGACCAGAAAAAAATAAAAAAAAAGGAACTCAGGATGGCTTTTTAAGATAAGGAACAAAGATATAAGAAACACGACACTAATCCATCTTGAGCTTTATCACTGATCATCAACCTTCTGCCTTCTATTGGTCATGTAATTGCAGTGATTCCTGCTGATGAAAAACTATGTCCAGATAGCCAAAAAGAACACCACCACAGATCACTTGACACTAGACATAAATCACATTCATCCATTTTAAAAACATCTGTTGATGGCAAATTCATAAGAAAGAGAGAGTGAAAATCATTCCCATTTCACTTTACTTTCTAAAAGCTAAACAGTTGCAAGCCTCCCGCTTTGTGAGGCCGCATTGTCTCCCTTTCCTGCTGGCCCTTTAAGTCAGTGGGCTTGGTGCATCAGGTTTTTCTAGTTTTGAAGAATTAAAGCCGTTTCTCAATTTACAATTAATTATTACTATCCTGGATTAACCTTGGAAGACAATATTGTGTTTCAAGGAAGCCTTTAAAAGGCCTCCTGTTAGCATAGATGCACTCAGTTAAAGCATGTGGGCTTCTCCTCCCCCAGGAATCCTGCAGCTCCTTTTCACCCTCTCCTGAAGGAGCTTTACAACGTTCACAGTTGATCCTACACTGTTCTGAACAAAAGCAGTTGCTAAATTTAAGACATGGATGAGAAAACATCACTGGCTTCAACTCTTCAACTTCACATTTTTTTCCCTGATTTCTTTAGTTTTAAAAGAATAGAGAAAAAATTTAAACTATTATGGGTTGGGGTTTTTTTTTAATCCTCTTGGTTTCCATATCACTAAGTATTCAGTAGTGAGATAGAATGTGGGGTTGGGCTGGCCTGCTCCTGGCAGACCAGGATATTTTATTTGCTCTGAGAAAAAGGAGGCTCTCTCCTCCTTCTTGCAATGTCACTCCCTACTCAATGGTCAAATAGTTTTTGTTTCAGCTGCTTTTCAAACTCTGCTTCCAAAATCTGGTATTTATCTTCCTGAAATTCTGCGTGCCTCTCCTCATGCTCAGGTATAACTTTCCCAAGCACTTTAGGTGAAGTAATTTTGATATCATTATAACAAATGATCCACAGAGTTTATCTAGACATAGAAATGGCCTGAAAAATTTATTTTTAAGCTCTTCTGGCTCTCCCCATGCAAAACGATTTGGCCTAAAATCATTGCTGGTATTTGGTGTGGTATTTCTTGGGAAGGTTTATTATTATGAGAGATGGTTATGCCATTTATAAATACAGAGCTGCACTTAGATATAGGAGCAGCTGATGTATTTGCTGATACAAAACTCCAGATAGAGCAGAAAAGCAGCAAAATGATAGGTGGGAGTGATGCCTAAAGTTTTATCTTTTGTGTTTTTTGGATCCTGTGCTGCCCAGGGGTGCAGCTCTGAGCTCACAGTCAATGTCACTCAGCTCTGCACACAGCAGGGACACAAAACAAATCCTTCTCCTGCTGCACACCAAGGACAACTCTCAGCCCCAAAGGCACAACCAAGGGTGGGCTGGAGGGAGGGACAAGAAGGATGGGACCTCACAACCTGGAGCTGGAATTGGGCAATTCAACCCCAAGATGCAAATGGACCAAAACTTATAAAAATGTAAGACCTTGTGACCAGTTGTCCATTTTGTGACCATTCTCAGTCCACCCTGGGTGCAGCCCTGGTCAGNCGTTTTCTTGGAAAGCCAGGTAGGAGGGAATAAAGTAGGGATTTGTTGAAAAGCCTTTAGGGTACACCTTGGGCAGGACAGGGCCTGACCAGGGCTACACCCAAGGTGGACACAAAATGGTCACAAAATGACTGAGCGGTCATGAGGTCTCACATTTTTATAAGTTTTGGTCCATTTGCATCTTGGGGTTGAATTGTCCGATCCCAGCTCCAGGCTGTGAGGTCCCATCCTTCTTGTTCCTCCCTCCAGCCCACCCTTGTTTGTGCTTTTGGGCCTGGAAGTTGTCCTTGGTGTGCAGCAGGAAAAGGATTTGTTTTGTGTCCCTGCTGTGTGCAGAGCTGAGTGACACTGACTGTGAGCTCAGAGCTGCACCCCTGGGCAGCACAGAACGTCAAATACATGAAAGCAAATAGCAATTGTATGTGGAGGGAATGGCAGCAACTGGGATGGTAGAAGAGGGACAGCTGTCATCTACAGCACCTTGGGGAGCACAGCTGGAAGAGCAGGATCAGGCTGGCCGTGGAGGAGAGGGAGACAAGACGGGTGGAACTGCACGGACATGAGGAGCACAGAGAGCAGCGAGTTAAGGGAGAGCAGTGCAGGGATTTGGGTGGGCAGCCCAGGGCATGGCAGATACCAGGAATGATGAATGCCTGTGTGACAGCAGAAACCAGGCTGGGCATGGACAAGTGGCAAGTGCTGTCTGTGGAATAAAGGTAAGGCCAGGATGTGCTGGTTGGTAAGTGGGTCAGTGCTGACTCAGTGCCATAAGTCACTTGTCACCCCACACTGAGGTGGTGGGAGTCACCATCTGGGGAATGACAGGACTTCAGGACAGGCACAGCAGTCCAGGGCAGCCAAAGCCCATAGACGTGACTTGACCTAAACTCCCTTTGTACTCTCAATTTTTTTATTTATATGCTAATAAAACGAAATTCTGTGAGTATCTCCCAGGGTCTATAAAATGAAGGCGGGGACAGCGTTTCAGGATTGTCAGGAAAGGTACTGGCTGAGAAATAACAGTACAGCAGGATTGAATTTGGAATGATGGATGTTCTCAGTACAGCTGCAATCACTTTTTGTTGGTTGCTCAGTTCTTCTGGTGATGCTTGGCATTACTTCCCACTGATGCCTGACACCTATTTCCCATCCCCTCTCATTCTCATCCACATTTTTGCTTCTCTCCTTTCAAAGTACACTAGATATGTAGATTGGCAGGCCAGTGTTCTACAGACAGTAGCTCTAGAAATAGCAATTGTATGTTCTGGATAAATGATCAGCAGTATGTGATGGGTTTTCCTTCACTACTAGAAAAGCTGGCAGCTTCCTGATATTCCAGTGTATTTATAAATGCATCATATTTCTAACTAGCTTGTAACATGGGATCAACAGAGTCAGTTTTTCAAGTCAAATTGTTTTTGTTAAACAGAGGCGTAACTCAGCCTCGATTTTTGCAAATGTTCATTTCTCTGCATGTGTAACTCTGCTCCTGCATGATCCTACTGATGCCAACAAGCATCTCCTACACCTGCCATTAGATATGTTCTTATGACTTTGTGGAATCAAATTGTGGAGGTGAGCATGAACACCTATTATAAAAACATAACTCCACCTTCAAGGTAGGGAATATTTTCCATTTTGACTCAATGCTACACCTGTAAGTTTGAATTCTTCTATTTAAATGCATAATTTAAGAGGATTCCTTTTAAAAATGTAACATTTTACTAAGATGATCACTCAAGTTCAAATGCATTGAGGAATCTGTTAGAAATGACCAAGCACTGGGGAGCAACATAAAAATTGAAAGTGCCAACTGAACATCCAAAAGATATACCCACACGATAAATGGAAGAAGCTTCTCTAAACAATAATTAAAACCAGAAATTCCTTATTAGAACCACACTGTTGTGCCCTTCTACTTCCCACTCCTTCATCTTGTCAAAGATCCAGCCCAAGTTTTGTTTAGTAACTCATATTTTTAAAGTGCAGGACATGTTATTAGCAACACAAAATATTTCTATTGATGATAAGGAACTATAGTGCCAGTATGCTGTAATTTTAACACATTTTTAATTGATTTCAATTTAATTAATATTTAATAATAATCAAACGGACACATTAAATCAAATCAGCTGCTTTACTCTACTAGGAAGGCAATATGGAGAGCTAGCTGTATCTGAGATTTAAGTAGAAGCACAACTCCTTGGTCCAGCTGGGATAGTATCCCCGTAATGTTTGTAATTTTCTCAAAGACAATCCTGCCTCCTCTTTTGTTCCTGACAGAAATCTGAATTTGCAATGTGCACCAAAAATACCTTCCAACTCAGACTGAAGCCAATGCAGTAGTTGTTTGGGATTTTTTTTGATGCATGTATATGCAGGACACTAAGCTTATTTACCTCTCCCCCAATGAAGTTTTTTCCTTTTTTTTTTTTTTTTTTAAATTTACTGACAAGCTGATTGACAGACATCAATTGGGATCCATCAGCACAAGCACCACAGGCATTGTTCCAATCATTTCCCAACTCTGTAACACACTGACATATTGGCCAAGATCAGATGTCACAGGTAAAATACCCTTTTTTATTCAGCATCGGTGGCAGCACCCAATTGCCAAGTGCCTGGTGTGTGTTATAAAGAACCTCTGTAATTATATTCAGCATTTGCACTGAAACAGTCGTCTCTTAAGATTTCTTCCCTTTTTTTTATTAAAATACAAACAAGGTCATGCACTTCTAAAAGATATATTCTTATGGGTTAACCTTTAATCTATGGTTTTTCTTTTGGGGAGAGGCAGAAAAACATTAAAAAAAAAAAAAGGAAAAGAAATAAAAAAGAGCTGCTTCAAACAAAGAAAATCATCCTATTCATCCAAAGATGTTATTTTAATTGGTTAGGAGGAATCACTGTCAAATGTGTTACATATCTGCATGGAATTTCTAGGCAGCCATTGTTGGCAGTGCTGCATTCACTCCCACCAAGGGCACACGGGGTTATCTGGCAGAACTGTGTGAGAGCAGGAAATAAATCTGCAGGAAGCAACTGAGATACTCAGCGTGGCTGTCAGGCAGAGGCTGGCAAAGTGATGACAGGAAAAAAAACTGCACAATAACAACAATCACTGTTGCTTCAATTCTGGGAACTATATCCTGTTAGAAAGACGGGCTAAAAAAAAAAAAAAGTTCACTGTCTGCCATCACAGTTTCACAAAGAAAAGATGACTGATCACACTGCTAGCATTTTTAATTAATAATCTATTCTTTCTTTTGTATAATCCGGCTCAATTAGCCAGAAGCTCAACAAAACTTGAAGTACAAAAACATATGGTCAGAGAAAATACTGTGATGTCACAGATAATCCACTTAGGTCATTAGAAGTCCTCCTATTATTATGAAAAAAAAAAGTATCATCAGCCAAATACTCATTAGATAGGAGCAGCTCAGAGATATTTCATTATTTATACTACTTAAGTACTAAATTAAAGACAAGTAACTCCCTGCCTAACACCTAAGTGTGCAGGCACATTAAAATATAAACAAAATGAATTTTAATAAAGCACTTCCAGAAATTCCACATAAGTAAATAATACCAGACTGTAGATACGTTTGCTATATAATATTGAACTTGCTTAATTCATTCAAAGTATATTTTTATACCTTCATCCCAGTTAAATTTAGTGCCTCTTAAAGCAGCATAAAAACAAAATCACAGCATTAAGAAGGCAGATACTTAAAACAATTTTCAGATGATCTTCAGGAACAATTTTATTATCAGTGACTCACATGAAAATTGTAATTTCTAAACATGTCCCTAGGGCCCAACTGAAGCTTGTAACACGTCTAAAATAGCGAGCAGAAATAAAGAATCTTCTGGTGATTCCCAAACTGAATTCCAGAGAAATTCAGCTTCTTCCAGAGAAACTTTTTCCACCTTGCCCCTACACAGAGTGGTTTAAAACAGTTGCACAGCACGAGGCTATTAACTATTTCGCTGGCATTTAATTTATTTGTAAAGCAATACCTCAGCACCTTCTACCCTAAACCTCCCATGTTGTGCACACCACTGCATTCAGCCGATGCAGTGTAAGAGTAGGTGTAAAAAATCTCCTTTAAAAACATGACAATCACCATCAAAGCAACACCAACCATGCCCAGATCCCAGAGCCTTGTTAAAGCAGCAGCAAGAGAAGCCTCGTGTGCCACAGTCACGTTTTTCATTTCTTTAATGTTGGCTGATTGGAAAAATCAGAGCAGTGCTCACAGAAGGCTGGCCAGGCCCTTCCTCTGCTCTCACAGTTCATGTAGGCCACACAAATATTAAACTCTTAACTTGTTGTGAATGTTAAAGCCATGACAAACTCCAGTCAATAATGCATCTGATGTGAGCCACGGGAGGGTGAGTGCCTTCTGTGAGCTGCAGTTATGACCTTACATAAAACAACAGCACTTCCCCAAAATTAATAAAAACCTGCAGTGAAGTCAAAATTAAGGCTATGGTTTTTTTGGTGTTTCGGTTTGTTGTTTTTGTTTTTTTTTGTCTGGCAGTTCTTACCTTTTTGTTGTTCTCTTTAATATCTTGAGGATTCAGGGACTTGTAGTCACTGAGGGGGAAAATGGCACAGTGGGTATATACAGTACTTGATAAAAGCAGCAGTTTTTAAAACAAACTAAATCTAAAAAATTCGACACCCAATAATATCATACAGTAACTAGCAATTTCACAGCAATTCAATCAACAAAACTAATAGCGTGGAAAATTAAAGGGATAAATAAATAAATAAACGAGCCCCGATTACATGTTTCATTGCCTGGAGCTCTCCATCTAAAAAAGAAGTTAAGGCAGGGACTAGAGGCCAGCCTTGACAACCAAATTTACCAGGAGGTAATCCGTCCTTGTCAGCATACAAAGAGCTTATTCCTCTCATCTCATTTCAACACTGGCGCAATTCTCATAATCATCTTGAAGTCAGTTCTTTGTATAAGATTAGGGAGAAGAAAAACAAATCACAGAGAGGGGAGAAATAATTGTTTATGCAACAAGGGAGAGCGAAGAGGTCACGAAGTTTGAGCGTTCATAAAGGTGGTTTCTTAGAAAGGACGGGTTCCCCTGCTTGAGAGCAAAGGGGTGAAAACAGTTCAGCACCTGAAACGTGCTGGAATTTGATTTTTAAGTTAAATAATTGTTCAGTGTTTCTATGAGAGTTAGCTTATGCAGGCAAGGAGTATACAACTTACATTAGGTCTGGTCTAAAGTGATGTAATATTGCACAAAAGGATAAACCATTTCTCCACGACGTGGTAAAATTGGTGATTTTCACTCCCCTGTAGTTTTTTGTAACTTCTTTGCACCACACCAGCAATGACTGACTAGCGTTTGGCTTTCTCCCCAAAACAGGACTTGGTATTGGGCTTGGCTGGAAAAAAAAAAAAAAAAAAAAAAGAAAAGAAAAAGAGAGAAGATAAAAGAATTTAATGGAAGATGAGAATTAACATTAATTGACCTAACTAGATGATCTGTATCCTTTGATGTGAGTTTAGGTCCTTCACAGCTGTCAGTTTACAATGACTGCAACTTGCAAAAGACACAAATCGCGAGTTATTATCTACAGTTGTTGCCCCAGGCACTTGTCTCCCAAGGATGCAGATATACAGGATTCCAGATCTACACAGGGGAAGAGGCCAAGGATTGTACCAGTGGAAACAGCCGTGCTGAAACACAGCACAGCCCGTGGTATACAGCCTTGAAAACGCTTCCCAAAGTGCAGCCAGGGAAAAGCATCCCCACAAGCCCTTTCACAGTTAAAATCACGACACAGGATTGCTGGATTCCTCTGGTACAAGCTCCAGAGGAGAGGTTTTGGTGCTTTTTCTGTGCCAGTGAGAGATTGCAGGAAGGTAACCGTGGCCCTGAGTTTCTGAACTGCCACTTCCCACCGTGCCCAAAGAGCCGCCTCTTCCAGGCTTTAGCTTTTCTACATGGAAAAGGGATTTTGGAGAATGAAAACTGTTATCAGAGGGTGGTTTCTAACAAGTGTCAGATCATCATTAGCTAATAATGACCATTTCCAAAAAAGTTATTTCGACCCCTTTCAGTAACATTTTTGTGGGTACAAACTCAGAAATAAAATAGAACACTTCAGGTATTTGAAATTTGTCAGACTATCTGCCGCTCCTCAAATTCAGCATACTGACTGCAGATGTTTTCAAGACATATTTACTTACCTCCTTAGAAAAATAGTCACTTTAAAAACTTCTTAGAGCTCATCAAACAGGCAGAACGCGACCGATGCAAACCCTACATCTGAATTACAGTGAAAGAACCGAGATCCCCTATTCTCCCAATGCAATATAATTAAAAACACATATACACAACAAACAAGCTCTTGATGCACTTTAGAGCTAGAGAGTTGCCAAATTAAGACAAATTAAGAGCAAGTAATTTACTGTATCACAGGCACTGAAGTTTATGGTCAAATGGATTTTCCTTGTCATTGTCTATTTGTGGAAGACCAACGATGCCCCCCCTTGACTGAAGCCTGTCAGTGCTCGGCAATTAGCTGCTATCAACTCATTTGTTTTCGCTGCTTCTGGGGGAAAAAAAAAAAAAACCAGCACTCTCTGTGGAAGTCATTTTTCATTTACTGTCACAATCAGCCCTAAAAGTTGTTGTATAAACACACTGCCTCCTCACCAGACAGAAGCACTGCTAACTCATTTACGAAGTGCAAAAGGTGATTTGCTGAGGTTTTTTGGTTTTTTTTTAATATCACATCGTATGTACAAAATAAGTTGCTAGAAAGCGCTTCTGTTTTGTAATCCTGTCAACGATTCAAATCGGCATGAAGGAATCCATTAAGGAGGAGACAAATATCTCCAAATACCCCGAATTAACAGCTTTAACAGGGATGTACAAAATAGGGAAGGAAAAGCAGCAATGAATTATAAACTTTACCACGCACAAGATTTTAATCAGAGGAACAAATATGGCATAAGAGCTGCCAGACTGTTACTCCAGATTGAGTAAAGTAGTTAAGATGTTTTTCTCTTGTTTTCTTTACAACTTGAAGAAAAACCCATTAACTGATCGTTGACCTCAAATTTAAGGTGCTACATTACTTAAAGTACATTTACTGTTATATGTTATATACATGGAAATAGCACTACTGAGAGAAAATAACTAAAATAGCATTATCAAACTGTGATAATGATATTTTAACAAATTATTAACAAATCAATTATTAAATTATTGATACTTAACAAATGCAAAATCCTGCTGCTTAAAATCACGGAGCACTACTTACCAGATGTATTAAATGTTAATTATAAAGGCTTAGTACTTGTTGATGAAACTCTCAACAGAAATGGTAAATTTTCCAGTCACCACCAAAATGGTTAACTCTGAAATTGCCTTAGGCAATATTGCCATTTAAATGCTTTAATTACTTACCTAACAAACTGAAGACGTAACTGAATTTAAAACCAGGCTTTACAGAAGGAAATACAAAGGCATTAAAACAATGCACTGAGCAGAATTCCACACTTCATTTAAAAACTTATTTTAAAATTATCGAGGTTTAAATAGATGGGCTGCCAATTCCTTGAAAATCCATATTTAGGCTGGAGCTTTTTTCTGTGTTTGTCTTTCCACCTACAGTAGATTTTCTAAACGTATTTTACCCAGAATACAGAAGGTTTAGGATGCACATAATGTGCATAAAACACGGACAATTTTCTCTTCTCTTACCTGATAAAGCAGAAATTGTACGAGGTTTTCTTTCCACACTAATTAGTCCATGTTTTTTTGACAAAGGTGAAGTTAATACTACGACAGTGTTACACTCCTAATCACCACCTGCGTCAAAGCTTTCATTATTTAATCTGTGATAAAAGCATTCCACTCCAGACACAATGGAAATACAGAAGTGAAGGCAGAAGTGTGTGTGTGTGAGCACTTGACATGCCTTCAGAGGAGGCAACAAATGTTAGTTTTAGTTTCTTTTTCATGCGAGTGTGAAAAATCATTATGCAAAACGTTTTCTTTCCATATTTATATGTTGGACGTATTAATTACCGGCTTGGTGCAAACACAGTTACTACCAAGTGCCTATTTCTAGCATGTATTAGCCCTACATGATTGGTAGGAGCTAATCAGATGAAATGAAAATTCAATAACCTTTCCCTCACACCATCCTTTTCAGCAGCGACTACACAATTCTTCTGAACGACACAGCAGCCACGACTTGCCTTTCTGAGCTCAAAGTCCCTGCAAACTCGGCTGGAAATGCCACTAAAAAGCCCAAGATACCCACACCAGACTGCCAGAGCTGCTCGCTGATCAACAGGTTACGGAATCTAACACAACTGGCTCCTGTCCAGCCGTGGAGAAACCGCACGGCGAGCGCAGAGGTGCCAGAGCTCGTCCCTCACAGGGCAGCTCAGATCTAAGTGCAGCATCATGTGGATGGATTTATCAGCTGGAGTCAGCGCTGGCTTCAGGATATCTTCCTTTCAAACTCAACAAAAGCACTGAAGTCTCCTATCCTTCTTTTTCCACATTCTGGAAGCTCAGTGAATATGTTTTGTAGTGTACGCGTTTTTTCTCTTGGGAGATTATCCCAACAGGTCATTACTCGATGCTAACAAGAGGACAACAGCTTCAGGAATTAGGCTGCATCCCCACACTTGAAAATATCCAAAACAGTTGGTTTTGCTGCTCTGAGGAACTCAGCACCAAGCAGAGTGGTGGCTCACAGAGCGAGGGCTGAGCTGCATCTGTGACACACAGCCCAAAACTCAGGAGAAGAAAATCAAGACTGGAACTGTGATGAGAACATGGGGCTGTGACACAGGCAGGATGAAGACTGGAGAGGCTCAGTCTGAGGACCTCAAGGGCTTTTCTTGAGGCTCTTTCTCTGCTTCTCAGAGATGCAGAACTGCATCTGTGACACACAGCCCAAAACTCAGGAGAAGAAAATCAAGACTGGAACTGTGATGAGAACATGGGGCTGTGACACAGGCAGGATGAAGACTGGAGGGGCTCAGTCTGAGGACCTCAAGGGCTTTTCTTGAGGTTCTTTGCTTGTCAGAGATGCAGAACTGCATCTGTGACACACAGCCCAACACTCAGAAGAAAATCAAGACTGGAACTGTGATGAGAACACGGGGCTGTGACACAGGCAGGATGAACTCTGGAGGGGCTCAGTCTGAGGACCTCAAGGGCTTGTAGACAATTTACATGGGGATAGAGGTGTTTAAAAGAAAGTAAGAGTGTTGAAGCCCAGAAGAGAAAAATGCTGAGAGGAGTAAGGGAGAAAAGAAAAAAGATTTGTAATCCAGGTGGAAGACTTATGTGGTTTGAGTTTTATATTAACAAACACAACTCCTAGAAGGGGAAAGGAGCTGAGACAACAACCCAGGATTGGTAATTAACTGCAGGAGAGGAAGCTCAGATTGAGATAGGGCTGAAAGTCAGAATAGGGAAGACCTACAAACAATGAACAAGCAAGATTTTTTTCCCTCAAGAGGCAAGTACAGACACTGGCCTGTAGCTTATTTGACTGAGAAAAACAAAAGGGATTTTCCCGCACCCCTATCAAAACCACGACGCTGTCTGGGCTCACTGAAAATTGTGCAAGCATTAAAATGTAAGATAAGGTAAATGAAAGTAAGGCACAGGTAGGTGAGTGAAAATGTGCAGCATGTGGCTGGATGCAGAAGTAGTTCAGGAAACTCAGCTGAAAGGAACAGTCTGAAAAGATGAATAAAGGTGCAACAGAAACAAGACACCAAATACATTTCAGTCAAATAGGTGATTTTATACCCTCGAAATGATATTCTAAAATTTTTCTTCTTTAAACAACACAGGACTTCATCCATAGGAATGTCCCATTAGCCTGGGAGAATTAGAAATTGAATATGGCTCACTTAATAGAATTTATGCCTTTGGCAAGGTCTGTATGTGTCCAACATGAATTCAACTTTGTTTATTCTGGACTGTGAAACAGTCTGAAAAAAGTGGGTTTTATTAGTATCAGGAATATAAAATACAATATGGAAAGTGTCTGCAAAGATAGAATATCTTTCTGTTTTATTCCAAAATTGCAGAAAACATCCTCATGACCCAGTTGTGCTGAGATGTTCTTTACTTAGGGCAGTTAGCTATTTTTTACATAGCAGGTCACCATAAGATTACAATTTGGTGACACATCAAAATACAAGTGGCATTGCTCTTTGCTTCTAGTAAGGGAAGATCATGTATGTATGAGAAAATACACATTTCCTAGAAAGAAATGTTAGTTCTGCCATTCTGTTACTCCGATAAACAAATTTATCACTTTAGGAGTACATTCTTTAACTTTGTGCTCTCTATTTGCATGGTGCAAAATGTGTCTGGTTTCTACTGTCTCTAAAAATGAAGGAGATATGAAAAGCTGCTGGACACAAATTACAGATTCACTGCATTTATTTCCTATATATGATCAATAACAAGCAATTAGGTAACCTCCAGGTTTCATCGGCAGCAGACATCTCCAAACTTTGCCTTCCTCCCTCTTCTGATGGTACCTACAGCTAATGTGTAAAATATCAACTTTTATCTCCAAAGCCTTGGGCATAAGCTCTTAATTGCTTATCATTTTACCGGTTTAATTTTGGCACAACCAAACCAAGTCCATGTTCAATCACAAGCCAGCACTCAGACATCTGCCTGAGCTGACACGATGCTCTCATGTTTGAACGTGGCAAGGTGAAGGGGAAGGTGAAATCCTTGGGACACACCTCAAGCCAGCAGTTGGTCAAGTAAATCTGATTATTTCACGGAAAAGGGTTTTTTCTGTGATATATTTTGATGGGCAGGAGTCTGGAAAGAGCTTTTCCAAACCATGCCTGGGCAAAGGAAGGGAAGCAAAGCTGTAGACGGCCGCCTCTGGTTGCTTTTACTCTGAGCACCACCGAGGAAGTGGTCTGGTAGAAAAGGGCAGCATGTCATCACACAATTGAGATGTGCACACATATATAACCTCCAGGCATCCAGTGCACAAAGATGGGAGAGACTGCAGCAACAAAGGCTGCTGCTAAGTACTCAGTTTTGTAACTTTTCTAATTATCTGGTAGCCTCCTTTTTGCCTTTTACTTTGTCTAGTAACGAAGTACCGTTTTCTTAGCCCAAGTCTTTTAGGGTTTCGGTTTGGTTTTTCATCGTCGGGGGATTAAAAGGATGAAAAGAACCCAAGAATTCAGAACTAAACTCTGAAACCTTCAGAAACCAAAATTCACAACACATCAGCTGCCGGACAATTGCCTCGCTTGCGCAACAGGACACGAGGCTGGCTGCTCGTGGCAATCAATTAAGGGCAAGACAGACGATTTATTTCCAGATGACAACCTCCCCCGTGGATGTTCTCAGCAGACAAGAACAGGACCGCACAGGAGTGTGGGCAGCTACCTCACCGGGCTGAGCAGCCCGAAATTTATTAGCTAATTGCATGGAGAAGATTATGTTAATGAACTGGGAACGGAGAAACAAATCTGAGGCAACGTTAATGAATCGGTTGCTTATGCGGAAGTAATTCCACCTGATGGTCAGCACCAGCCAGGAAAGAAGTTACAGTGATCTCCTCCTCAGACTGAACTATTAAAAAGGGATTGGCTGAGGCTCACCTAGCTTCTCTTCCCTGAGGTTGCATAATCTTTGTCTTGAACGCCGTGTTTTCAATTAAAAATCTGGAGAAAAGGTACGTAACTCATGCCATTAGGCAGAAGCCAACACGGAGCTGGGTCTCTGATGATTACACGTATTTATAATGGAACAGTATGAACAGATGACATGCAGGGATGGGGCCTCATTTTTTCTGCTCTCACAAGACAGGCACTTTCCTTGTGTCCACCTTCCTTCCTCCAGCTGTCCCGGTGGCATGTGGGCTGAAGGCTCTGCTCTCATGTCATCTGTGCTGGAAGCCCAGATGAGCTACCAGGACGCTGCTGGTTCACAATCCCTGGCTCTCTGCCACGATGGGAACGTTCAGGGTTTTGGGCAGCTTGCCAGAATTAAGCAACTTAAACCACAGATGAGGAATAGCAATTTTCAAAGCTTTTAACTTTGTTAAATGTGAACTGAACTAGCAAAACGCACCTCCCTGGGCCCAAGGCTATCTCTGCCACATTTCAAAGGCCTGCAGCAAACAATGGAAGTGTTAGAGCTTGTCAGAAAAGGTCACAAGAATCTCTTCTAAAAGAAAGCACAAGGCAAACTAAAAAATGAGAGTCACTGCCAATTCTTCCTAAAAACAGTGAACTCTTGTTGCTTTTGCAGGAATTTTCTTTTGACAGAGCCATTAAATAAACACAAGTCATTATCCCACTCTTCTGAACATTTCAACAGACACGGGTTTTTTTTTTTCAGGCAACCTTCTGATGTTGGCTCATTAAAGGTGACACTGCTCAGAACTTTATAGTTGCCTATTTTGTAAATCTACTGCATCATTTATATTAATGCCCAACCGTAGGCAGATTTATGGAAGCATTAACCTTTACCTGTGAGAAACCTTTGTTTTAAATACTTGAGAACACAAGGCAGATGCCAGATTTGTGCAGGTATTGCAGTAACAAAGGAAAACAACCTCTGTCTGGGTGTGCTTAAGAGCACTGGGTATTCTTAAGCCTGGTGTCGATGTCACAGGACCTCTGAAGGCCATAGTACATCTCCTGGAAATAAAATCAGTATATTTTACAATCCTGCATGAGGTGCTGGTACCCACGAGCTGCTGGTACCCACGAGCTGGCACCAGGCATAAAGATGGATATTCTTCAAGCTCCTGAGGACAGCAAGAGATAAATGAGGATTTAATGGAAACAACCTTGATAAAACTACTGCATCGGCAGCTGACTCTGTGTAAACAATCACAAGATGGAGATTAACAGGAGTACAGCTTCCCTCCTCAGTGGTAAGGAGAAGCTGTCCACAGATGATGGGGACACATCTGAAGTGCTCAGTACTTTTTCCCACGTCTGTCTTTATTCCACGAATCGGATGGAACTTGGGAGAGTTGCATTACTCATACAGACACAGAAAGGTCACGTTTCAGCCCCATGTGGAAACAGCTTAGATAAGCCAGAAGCTTTCACATCAGCTGAACACATTCAATGTCATCCTAAGGCGCTGGAAGAACCAATATGAAACAACATCCCAAAAAATGGTCAGTTTGAAGAACTTGAACACAGGGGAGAGTATTAGAAGAGTAGGACAAGACTACATTTCCTTCTAGTCTTTAAATGCATAAGAAAAAAAACAAATAGCAAGAATGCAGACGAGCAAATGAAATAGAGGTGGAACAAATAATTAAAGTCCTTCTTAGTAGATGAAAGTTCAAAGAAGACAAGCAACAAACATTAATTTGTCAACAAATCATGAGTAGCAGTCCAAGTTCCTTCTGCAAGAGGGAAGCAGGGAGATGCATCAAAAAACAGATTATAGATGTAGGGGAGCTCTTTTAATTGTCTTTCAAGATGCTCTCATAAGGAAGAGTGGAAAACAGAGCCTTAACGAGACTCATATAGATGCCAAACAGGTTGGAAAACTATATCCAAGCCTAGTTTTAAGTGATGGGGTTTTTTTCATACTTATTGTGCAAAAAGAGAGTAAGAGAGATCAAATCCTACTATAGTCTCGTTTTGTCCTTCTCAGCTTAGAGGATTCTTTTAAAAACCAGTGATGAGTTTGGCTGTGAGTTGTAGGTTTAGAATCCGTAAGAATTGAGCTGGTTTTGTAATGAAGTTAGTTACAAATGCGTTGCTTCTGTCTGATTTAGGACGTAAAATGCCTCTGTAGCGTTCCATAACTTAGGGACAGAGATAGCATTCCTTAATCTGCTTGGTAAAACTTCTGCTCTAAAGAGTCTTCTAAATAGCCAGGCTCTACCAGCTGCAAAAGAGGTTTTGGGAGACCAGTGAGACCAATCTAAACTCCTCTTTTGAGAGTCCAGTGCCTTCCCCTTCCTACTTCCTCCCACCCACTCCCAAATCTGCAGAAGGGATTGTTAAGTACCAGCACCTAACACTGCCAAGGTGTTATGGACAGGAGAAAATAAAAAAAAAAAATCATTGCTAAATGACTTTGAAGCATTTACACGTGGTAAGGGGAAGAACTGATGTGAATGTAACTCACTGAGAACCTAAACTATGACTGAAGCAGCGTGCACACTACGTATTTATCAACTTGTCATTCTCCCACTGGAGCTTCAGCACTTCTGTTTGAATACTCTGAGTTTTATTGTAACTGTAGGAAAACCTGCTCTCTGAACTCCCCTCCTGTACAGCTTTAGAGGTAAGGTTAAGCAAATGATGTTGCTGTGCTTGTTTCCCAGTCATGTCTCGGCTGATGCTTCTGAAGCTGAGTGTTGCCTACAAGTGTGAAAAGCTGGTGTTTTTAAGATGATGGGTCCTACGCCTTTAAATAACTTTTAGAAGCTCATGTAACCTGGACCTAACGCTCAGCATTAGAACAAACTTTGTAGATGCCACTGGAAGCTTATTTAGAGCAGTTGGCTTTCACAAATTTACCGAAGTTCTGAAATTGCAGCTGGTTTGCTGTGTTACCACAGCTCTCCCTTTACACTAACTTTCTCTTCCCTTTATTCTCCCCATTTCAAAGGCTGTCATAACCATTTAATCTCTCGTGATGCAATTAGATATGTTGCTACACATTTATTAGCAAACTTACTGTCAGACTAGTAGTAATGCTCTAATTTACACTTCCCAAAGCATGGAAATTCCTGTGTAGGAATGAAGGCTCCCTTCTTTTCCCTCCTCCACCTATCCCGAGGTGCTTATGCAGTGAAAAGTATTGCAGTAGCCTGAGATGTGTGAGTGATAAGTGCTCTACATGTTGTAACAGCTGGACGTGATCAGACACGTTCAAGGTGATGGATGAGGCTCGAGTGTGAGTTTTCTGCATTTGTGCTGGCTGAAGATTTACCCTGTGCAGCTCCTTTGGGCTTCTCTGATAATTCTCATCTCATCCCTCCATGCAAGGAAGAGCAGTTGATACCTTCCCCTGATGCTCCTTCTGATAACTGACTGAAAGACCAAAGTCTTGTGGTGCAGTCTGTTTGTCCAGGTGTTCCCTAGTTCTGCCCGCAGATGAGTGGCTGGAATGACAGGCAGCTCACACCCAACTCATTAATCATCGCATCATTTGGGGACCAAGAGGGAACCTGGCAGGAATGCTGAATTTTACTGAACACAGCCTGGAAACTAAGGCCAAAAGGCACTTGAGATGTAACACTTCCTTCCATTCGTGGAAGCTCAAAGGCAGAACTCCTTTCAAGGATTTTAATCCAATGGATTGGGGATCCAGTGATGTCATCTGCCTGTCATGGGAGTCAGTGACAGTTAATGCATGGATTAATGATTGGAACGGTGTTGAAAGACCAGGGAGCCATGAATCTTCATCTCTGGCGCTGCCTTAGAAATACAGACTCCAATGAGAAATGCTCATGGAGCTGTCTGTCCAGGAAAACCCATCAGGCCATTATGTGGATCCTATGCTCACGAGTATTGTGCACACTACAGGTGTAACAGTGCATGCTAAAAACCCTGTCTGGTTCTTCACATCACCCTGTTGTAGCACTGCCCTTCTTTTTATCTCTATCCATTGGAATACTCCATTTGTGTTTGTTTGTTCCTCCAATTCAAAATCAGCATTTTGCCTCAAATCTTTTAATATTGCAATATTTGCCGTGTAGTGTTTCGCTCAAAGCGTTTATTTTTTTACTTATCTCACCAAATATTTTTCCTTTAGGGAATTTGAACCAAGGAAAAAGAAAAAGCTGCTGAACAAATCCTTATAGTTCCAAACATGAAGCTAATTTTTAAAATGTTAACATAAATACTACCTCGAATTAATGAAAAAAAAAACTATCTCTGTGGACAACGTACTAATACTTAATCCCAAATTTTATGGAGTAGATCCTGGGGATCATGTAGGAGTTTTACATGTGTTTAAAAAAAAACACGAAACCCAGAAGATCTGACTGCTCTGCATTGCTGTAACACCCCTGGAACGTGGCTAACGCCCAATTACTGCATGCTTAGACTTGGATGGGAATTACAATTGAGCTGTAAAATATTTTGACAGTTTCCAACTGTTGTGTGGTTATTAGGCAGGCATCATAAGAGAACGAAATACGGTGATTTGATTAGGTTTGGAGCACGATCTGCTTAAACAAGGGCTTTCAACATAAACATGTAGTGTAAAGTGTTAATCAGAGGCAGTATTTAATTATTAGCAGCTTTCCTTGAGTTCTGCAGCAGAGAATTCCTCTCTCCCGAAGATTTTGATTTCTCAAATGAGACTTGCCATACCTTTATGCTTCAGCTTTTCATTTACAAGCTTTTACTTGTTGAGTGCTAAAAGCATAACCACACCAAATTTAATTTGTCGCACGAAAATTATGTGTGTGCTTTTCAAGAGGATAGATTTGACAGTGTTGAGGCTAGAAAAGCTTGTGTTAATTACATATTATAAAACAAAAAGGATATTTTCACTTAACACGTATTTCTCCTTTCAGCTGAACAAGCCCCAGCAATTAGCAAATTTGAATAATGTAAGGATTCCTGGAAAAATATATGTTACGCCAAGTGGCACTCCAATTGCTGCTACTTTTACTTTTTATTTTGAAATTAAACTAATAAAGCAAAAAATATTCAAACTGCATGCAAATTAAGCTGCAGATTGTGCCAGTCTTGTTATGTTCATTAAGCCATTGAATCCTTGAGTAGTGGCTGTTATTCCGTGGGGACTATTCACAGAATAAGGTACTATTCAGAGAGGTAAAGATAACAATCTGCCTTCACACTGCTTAAATAATGCTCCTTCTGTTGGGCAACTAAAGCAAGAATATTCAAGCCTGTCATTCCTTAATTTTTCGCTTGCTTTATTTAGTAATGCTTTTTTTTTTGTTTCCTGTGTTGTTTATGAATGGTGCTCCAGAGTGAAGCATTCTGTTTCTGGTAGAGAAGGCTTTTTCAAGTGTTGTCATCCTGGTTTTTTTCCTTTAAAAAAACCCTCTTAGGTAATCTTTGTCTCTCAGCTCAGACTGTGACATCTCTGCTGTGGCTGAGAGCTGATTTGGTTACCAGAGCTGCTTACAGTGTTGCTGTTTGCCTAAATACCTCATTTCACCCAGCTGTAATTGGTGGGCTTTTTCTGACTCTTGTCCTGGGTTTGACCTGAACTCTCACCTCGCAGATGACAAAACCTTTCTGATGTATCCTAGATTTTAAAGTGACTCTGTGGAAAATGTGCTGGCTGGGAGAGAGCCTTCCTCTCTGGAGTGGTGGGGTTTGACAGTCAACAGCCAATCTCCTAAACAACTGAGACCTGTAAACTGTACAATTCTACAGTTCTTCATTTGGAGAGGTGTTAGTGGTTATTGAACTTCCTGACATGTGCCAGGAAAAAAAAAAGCAAAATATGCTGTGCTTTGCAAGGAGATCTGATTAACACAGGGGAATTGGTGCATGGCTTGCTTATGGAACGAGTAATATCAGGACCTCCAGGCTAGGAATGATTTTTAAAATGGGGAATAGGGTTTTTTTTTGGTGGGTGATTGAACTGAGAGGCCAGTGGGAAGTGCTGCTTGGTGGGAATTAGGGGTTTCCCAGCTCTGAGGGCAGCAGTCTGTGCCAGCTGTGGGCTCTGCAGGTAAGAGAGACAGAGAATATTGGTCTGAAGCACATCCAAAGGATCACTTGGCCTTTCTACTTGAACATCCATGGAGTTCCCAAGCAGTCTTGAGTGCATACACTGCACTATGGATTGTTCCTCCTGATGTCTGACCTCCAGCAACTACAGCCTGTAACTGTTTTGGTCAACACTGGTGTGGGGGCCAAAGAGTTTGCTTTCTTCTTTGGAATTTTACGTGCTCCATGACTTACTGTGTTACTTTCCTCTCTCATTTCTTCGTACCATAAATGACCTAAATGTGCTTCAGCTTTCTTCATGCTTCTTTTTTCCCCCCTGAGCTTTCTTTGGGCTCATCTTCCTCACACTCTGCATCAGGGGAAAACTGAACATAAATTTTTTGTGGTGGTTTTGTTGATGCTGAGGGGAGCGAGAGAGGCAGTCTGCGTCTCGCAGGTTTTATTCCTGTCTGTACATCTCAGTACAATGTTTGTCTTTTTCACAACAAGCTGATGTTGTTGACTTTATGTTCAGCTTGAATAGACTGTTTCCCCCACATCCTTTTGTGAAGAGCTGTTACCTAACCTGTTTTTCCTCATCCTGCATTTATGTAAATGATTACTCCTTCCTATGTTTCACTTGTACCTATTGAATTCCATACTGCTTTTTTCAGAACTTTACTCCTTTCTATGTGATTGGAGTTCTTTTGGTACATTCAATGTCCCTCTCAGCTTCTTGTCCAGGGCATAATTCACCTTCCTAATTCAGACTTTCACTGAACCTAAGAAATACTCTTGCAGAACCCCTTTTAATGCATAATTGGGGTTTTTAAATAGTTCCAAGCAGATTTGCATTTTCCAGCGTCATTTAGATCACCTGTCTGAGGATCCACACAGAGTCCATTAGTCATGCAGGGACAGCAGCAAGGACAGTGTTAAGGAGTTTAAGGATGTGAAATTGCTAAAATCTGGTCTCAAAATAGGCCCACTGCATGATCTTGCTTTCCTTATTCTTTTTCTTCTCTATTGGGCATGAAATGCTGGCAGAGCAACTGTCAGAGAAAGTGAGACTGAGGTGATGAAGGACCAGTTACATTTCATCTGTGCTCAAAAACACCCCAAAACACAGCAACACACACAGGACACAAAATCCAGAGCAATACATTTCATTTGTCTGGGGACTAGTCCCCCAAAAAAGGACGGAAACACTTTTCCAAAAGGGATCAAAGTGCTCTGAAGCAAACCCTGCAATGTCCCATGTGTTGTATGGGTTCTATGACTCTTTAAATGCTTGCAAAAAAAAGACAGGTTGTGATTTTTAATTCAACCACTTATTTAAATCAACCAAGAAGACCAGAAATGCAAGAACATTTCAAAAATGCAGAGGTTCTCATTGGAATTCTCTTTTATTATTCCCCATTACTCACACCTATGCCACATTCTGCTCCTACATTTGAAAATAATGGTTAAGTATGTAAATACAAAAAAAAAAAAAAGATACTGTCCTAAAAGAAAACATGATTCTAGCAGGCCAAACCCCAAACATCTTTTTTACAGAAGCCTAATCTTGTTGCTATAAAGAAATGTAAAAACGGTTAAATGGATTTGCAGAGAAAACTTCCCTGAAAACCCCTCAAAAGCAATTTTTCTTCTTATTTTTTTTTTCTTTTTTAAATCCCAGTGGTAATATTCCAGTAGCATTTTAGGTAGAGCGGAAAAATTGTGGTTACAAGTTATAACCACATTGAGCATTGCAACAACATTTGGTTTGCTGTCGTTTTCTATATGATTGGGTTCTGATCAGCACGCCCAATAAAAAGACTGAAGAAAATAAAGATATTGAATAAAAGACTCAATAAAAGGTTGAACTCCCGCTCTGTTACTGAGTCCCTGCTGTCAATGACAACCATGACAGATGACTTACCAAGAGCACAGAGGGCCAGGAGAGCACTTCAGAAAAGCATCGATTCTGCAGCATTGCTTTACAGTGATAAAAACAAAGCTTTTCACAGAGTTCCTAAGAGCCCTTTGGCAGCATTAGGAAAAGGGCTCGTGGTGTTATGGAATATGGTTGAGTTGGGAAGCAGATTCTAGAACAGAACACTTGAATTATGATCTGTTAGGCCATATGTAGCCAATCTGAATTCACTTGCTAGAAAGCCTGAATGTTGACAATAAATATATCTTTGTTATATATACATACAATATTTATATATTTATATATTTATATATTGTTATAAAAGTATACATATAAACACCTTTGTATCAGTCTATGTACACACAGAGAAAGAAAATATACACTCTCTCAATATGTAAAAAACACCCCAAGCTTACTTGAAGTAACAGAAACACATTCTGTGTGTTTTTTAAGTAAAAATTACTTTCCATCATGCTCCAGAAGCATAAAATACCAGGCAGCTAATTGCAAAAAAAGAGAAAGAATACAAAAATAGAACACTCTTTTTATTTATAGTTATTTTAAAGGTTGTTTGGCTGGGTTGGATTCTAAGGATGTGCTTGCATTGAAGCAAGCCAAGAAACATGACCCTTGCAAGGCTTTAAAGATTCCTTGCCTCAAATGTATTGATGAAGTGAGGGAGAATGAAGATTTTAGCTGGCCTACCAAGGCAAAAGGACAACTCAGGGCTTAGAAACAACTCTAACTTGCCCCAGCTCACACTTGGGGAACTTTGGGTGGAAAGATTTCACTGCTCTGGGACACAACTGAAGGGCAACTAAAGGACCCCAACCTCTCCTTGCCTTCAGCGGACTCGGCATTAAGTCTCAAGAACTCTTACAAAAAAACCCAGGTGCGTGCCAGCATCCAAAATGCTCTTTTCCAAATGTATTTCTCTGGCTCTGCTGTGTGCCAGCCTCTCCCCCAGTTGTGCAGGCACAGTTTGAGCAGTTGTGTACACATCTGGGAGCTTAACGTTGGTCCCCACAGGGAAATAAAGGGCGACTTTCCCCAGCCACGGTGGGCACTGATCCACGCCGTGCGAGCAGCAGGGATGTGCTCCTGGTGCTCAACATGCCAGGCATGCATATGAAGTTGGCCCTAGGCTCAAAATTAAACAGCACAAGACCTTTAATAAGGTTAAAACAAAAAAAAAAATATTAGTAATGAAGGCTCCAGTACCTAGAGAGTTGGGTTTTCCAAGATATTCCATCCCAGGTAACAACAGGGGGGTTGGGGGTGATTTTTTTTTTGTTTTGGTTTTATTTGTGTTTGTTGAAATGCTCCTTATTTTGGGGATGTTACAACTACTGAGTATCCTGTGGCACTGCATCTGGGAACCCCCAGC
The DNA here is from genome assembly GCA_013397395.1 of Sinosuthora webbiana. Classification (NCBI taxonomy): domain Eukaryota; kingdom Metazoa; phylum Chordata; class Aves; order Passeriformes; family Sylviidae; genus Sinosuthora; species Sinosuthora webbiana. The sequence continues at coordinate 137,903 of VXBN01000450.1, forward strand.
ACACCCCAGAGCAAGCTCTGCTCTAAAGGGAGAAGGGGAGAGGCAGGATAAGATGTCTTAGAAGATGTTTCACCATGCTACATCCTCTGAATCCAAATGATTTCTTCCCCAATGAGAGACTGCCCTCTCAACACCACAGCTCTCTTTAAAGCGGTGTAAGCATTTCATCAGTGAGTGTTTTAATCAAGCTTTTAAATATTAAAGTTGAGCTGATCTATTAAGCTCACCAATATGTTCCCTAACATTTACCAGGTGATTTCCTTAATGGCTTTAGTTTCTAGCTGGCTCCTTTAAAGCCCTTTCATTGAGCTAGAGCACATGATTTGATTCACACTTTGAAAGCTTTTCCTGCACATGCCTTTCAAAGCTGATTTGCCTGAATTAGACAAATGAACAATATCTGAATTCTGTGCATCACTCATTACCACAAACTATGAAGTATCATCCAGGGGTTAACACAATTATCTGCTAAACTGCAAAACAGCTCCTGTCAATAAGGAAACTAAGGAAAGTAAAATACATTTGCATGTCCTATTCTTATCGAGATAAAAACAAATTTGGTGTATCTAATGACACATAAAACTACTTAAGTTGGATCAGAAAGAGTTCTGGCTTTAAATATATTTTAAACCTTTTTTTTCCCCTTTATTAACAGAGTGCTTGCACTGTATTCACTTGAGAACCATCTATATGCTTCTGCACAGGACAAATCAAACCATAAAATATTTTTGTATTCAAATGGCTGATTCTCCAGCTAAACAACATCTCTTTTTTTTCCCCCTGTACACTCCATTTCTGTTTCCCTTAAAACAACCCAGAAAAAAAATGTGAATCAAAAAACCACGGTACACGCCACAAATCCCTCAGACAGCTCATACAGTGACAGTTGCAGAGAACAGAGTTCTGCTGAAAGAATAGAGAGAAATGGGTTTAAAAGGAAGCAGTGAATCAAAAAAAAAACCAAAAAAAACCCCTGCCTTCAGCTCCATGCCAATAAAAACCAGAATCACTCAGTTCCTTCGGATTGTTTTCTATTTGTTTTCTTTTCTTTTATGCGGTTAATATTTTAGGAAATCGTTGGGGGTTTCTTTCCCCCCCCCTTTTTTTTTTTTTTTTTGTCACCACAGACACTCCCTTTAGGCAACCGTGCATCAACAATCCTCCCACGTTCAAAGTCGGCTACATCTGTTGCTCTTTCCCCATTGTTGAAAATTCCTGCCTTAATCCTATTTGACTTTATTCATGCAAAGGTCATCCTGAATTCAACAAATGGAGGAGCGATAGCGGGCACACTGTTGAACATGGCTAAAAAAAAAAATGCTCTTGTAGAACACGCAGCCAGCGTGCCGGCACTATCTCACCACTCCTGGCTTTATTATGCTGCCTTCTCCTCACCAAGTGTGAATTGGCAACGTGTTTCTGTCCTTGCAAACTCAGGAATACATTTTCCTTCCCAACAGGCTCTCGGTTTTCTCTGCTTTTTCAGAAAGGTTTGGTGCTTAACTTGCATGTGCTGGTGGGTATGGCTGTGACATACACATAGAATTATCTGAGGGTTTCACGTGCCCTGAGGCTTTGGCTTCTGGCACCTCTGGATTCCCTTTTTTCTCCTGGATTTTATCCCTGAGGATATCTAGCCTCACTAACCTGCCCACCTAAAACTAATGGTGAGCGCAATTTTAAGTAAATTAGGCAAAATTCCACCTAAAAGATCCTTCCACAAAGCAGTGTAGAGCAGCTAATACAAATCCCTCATTTTAGGGCCATGGTTGCACTGTAGGTTTGCTTACAAACACCCATCTCTTTTGGTTTTAGGCTTATTTTGTTTTTCCCAGCAACAAAAAGCATTCTGGCTTAGACCTGTGATTTATCCCTATGCTTAAGCATCTGACCCAAACCAAAGAACATCCAGCAGGAACAGTGAATTAGCAAGCGAACCAAAGTTAACTCGCAGACTGATTTATGAAGGGAAGATAATTATTTTTGTAATGTGTCCATAACTCATCGTGACAGAAGCAAAGGAATATTTATTCATGCACACTTATTTCCAATCCGAGGTGCTTTGCCAACCACGATGAACCAAACCCATCCCTCAGGCAAAGCAGAGAAGCAGGCACAGTGTTCATGTGCTCCTTTCCCTGAGAGCTGCATCAGGGGCCATGGATGGTGGACAGAGCACACAGGGCTTGAATTAAAGCCTAAAAGTTAAATGCTACAATGTCAACTTCAACAATTTGTGCCGAGGTCCTTGTTAGGTGCAAGGGATAATTGGAAAGAAGTTTTCATTTTAAAAGCTGTCCTGGTACTCTGCTTGTGTGCCTCTTGTTAAGGAACCTGATAATAAGGTAGCAAAACTGTTACTTTTTTTTTTCCAGGTTTTTGTTGCAAAGATTTTGAGGAGTTTTGTTTTGATGATGGTTTAGAAAGGTTTTAGCAGAGAGGAGAAGTGTTCCTTCTCTCTTCTACACCTTTTAAAGAGCAAAGCTTGAGCTAAACATGAGTCTGTGAAGCCCAGCGGGAGAATCAAAGCCCTCCAGGTCACAAGGCACAGGAAGGTGGCCCTCCAGCACCTCCATCAGGACCCCATGGCCTTGTGCCACCTGCCTGCCTCCCTTCCACTGGAGAGAAAGGCAAACAAAAACAGAAATACTGCAGGAAATAGAATAAAACAAAAGGCCCTCACTGGGGATGAGGATTTTCAGACGACATCTCCCAGAAGCTGGCCTAACCTAATTTAAAATTAATGCAAAACTAAATTTCACGTAAAAGTTAAATTTTAAATGTGAAAAGTGAATGTCACAACGCTGGTGCAGCTACCAAACCTTTCTTTCACTGACATCTTGCAGAAGTGCTAACTGGTGCAACCCAGGACTGCTGCAGGCACTGACAAAGTTCCCATCCATTTCCAGTAGGAGCTACATTGCACCAATAAAGCACAAATACCTTAAAGAGCAATTATGAAAATTACAGAAGCAGTCAAGCATTTATCAGCCTGCACATTATGTGTATTAATTTGCAATGAAAAATATTTTTCCAGGACAGCTCTGGAGGCCTGTTATCTATATCCCCACTACTAATAAGGACCTCGAGAAGAAACAGTCAAACACTTAAGTAGCAGCACTTAAAGTTGCTAAATCAAGTGTTCAAAGATTATGGTTACAAATACATTTTTATGTATAATAGCATATATAATTTTTTTTGGAATAAAAACTGAGGTCTACAAAAAATCTACCTCCAGATTACTGTGAGTTAATGCTTTTGAGTTCTCAGTGTGGACTCAAACAGAGAAATGTTTGTTTTAGGATAGTTCAGGTGACACAGAACAGCATTTTCTCAGCTTCATGACACTACAGTCAAGCCAACATTTAATTAATTTGATTTTGTATGCAGAGTGGCAGGGAGAAACATCCTGGACTAAAGATTGATCCTTTCCTGTAGAGTCAAATTTGGCACAAAAGGTCACGCTTACAGAACCAAGGATGTCCAATTCTTCAGGTTCAAAAGATGCTTTGGGAAGGTGAAGAACCCACCAGTCCCATGCATCTTTGGACACCAAAGATCCCATGAGGATGACCCTGAGAGTGTACCTTGAATGGTTCTGTCAATTCCTTCTGGAACCGGCCAAGCATCTCCTGGGTGGAAAATGTCTTTTCTAGGATTGTACAGGAAAGACATATGATACCTAAATCTGATGCACTGGCTAAAGCCACCCAGACATTTGTTTTGGTTGACTAACTGGGAACTTTGCACTACTAAAAACAAGCAAATTACTAGAAGAAAGTAAGCAAAAAGCCTAAGTATAACACTGGATTGAACCTGGTAATTTATCCAGGTTAGATGAAGCTGTGAACTTGAGGAAAAACAAACAACCAACCAACAAACCACCACAGTCCAAAATCTGGCTCAAGAGATCAGCTTAGCACCACATGTAAGGAATTCATGAGGATGTGTTTCCATCTAAGTAATAATTCTGGGACAAGGAGGGAAGTCAGAGGCTGAAGATGGAGGGAAGCAACTCAGCTCTGCCTCCAGTCCTGGGCAAAACTCCTGCTACAGGAACATTTGGGCAAAATCGTTTTAACCCTCAAATTCTGAAGGAAGCATGTCTCTAAGAGATAATGTGACTACAGAGCAGCACCTAAATCTTTCTGACAGCATGGGGACAAGATACTTCAGTCAGAAGGGCAGAAAGCCACACAGAGAACATGGAAGGCCCTGGTTTCCTCTACAGTCTCAATATCCAACAGTGGGCTCCTGTTGGCACCAATCATGGGAATAATATGACTAGTCAAGTTCACAAACACCATTTAAAACTTATGAAAACAGCAATAAGCAATTGCCTAAGTACTGGATTAAAAAATGGAGCCTCTTTCATTCTTTAACACTTGAAAAGCAGCGAGCTGAATGACTTGTCTGTGCTTCCATATGATTATCTCCCCATCTCTCTGCTCATATTATGTGTGCAACTTGTCTTTCTTCCTATTAAAACAAAACATGTCTTTGGGCTGCATGCAAAGACTGCTTTCCTCAGAGTGCCTTGATTTTTTTTTGCTCAAGTTCATAACAGGAAACATCTTCCAATTCTATCCAGTACCTTCCATGTCTTCCTTGGGCTTGAACCATCTGTCTACACAGGGAGTGACAAAGATTTCATAAAAAGGAGCTGCACAACTCCTTTGCAGCAAATGTGAAGCTGAAAAGGAGCAAAATCATTGAAGAAGATGTTCCAGAGAGCTGGGAAGTCCTGATGTGAATGGACAGCTGGAGATCCTTTTGATATCAGGAGGCAGTGAGTGATCTTCACCTCCCATGTGGAATTTACTGTCATTCCTCCACCCACTTGCATTACTGCTCCTCTGTTCTAGGATGAGGTCTTCCTACTGCTTGGTCACATAAGGATGATGATCTTGAGGTGAATGAAAGTGGAGAAAACAAGCAACTGGAGACTTTAGGCTCTCTGATATCTTGGGAGCTGTGGGGGAAGCTGTCACTTCTCCCCCTTCCACTAAACCTGTTTGTTTTGTGCTCTAGGGGTTTATTCTGACTTAGAAAGAATGAGAAGGAGAAAAAAAAAATTACAGGTTCTTTCTCATTCCATGGAGAAGTTCTGAGAATTTATCTTCTTTCCTAAGGAAGTAATTTGTACCTCCTGTGCTGCTTGAAGAACAAACTGGCAGAAATCTTTCTGGACATCCTGAAGCATTGCAGATACACAGCAGGTTACCAAGGATATGGATATTTCCTTCTAACATTTAAAAATAACTCTGTGGTTGAGGATGCTTAAGTGTTTCCTCCTGTTCCTAAGTAAATAATTCTTTACCTCCTACATAAATTCAGTAGCATTCCTGCCCCCTCATTCTCACAAAGAAAATAAAATTCTTGATTGTGTAGAGACAGATTGCTTTAGCTTCTCTACCACGAGACACACTTGCCAGCTCTGGGACTGATCTTTCAAATAAATTCAACATAATGAAGAGAAGAAATCTGAAACTGGCTGAGACTTCACCCTGCTGAAGTTCATATGTATATTCTGTAATCAGCTAAAGCAATCATGAGGACTGATATGCATGCTATGTGCTGGTCTGATACCACATTTTGAGCCTGAGATCACATTTTTTTTCCCCCAGAAAGTCAAAAAGTGGGGGGAAATTTGAAGTCTCTATGACCTCTGTGAAAGGCAGAACCTGGTTATCCAAACCACGTGAAGAACAGTAACAGATGTATGACAGTAACAAGCCCAACAAGGTTTCAGCACTGTTGGGTTTGACAGCACTGTAGCAGTCTGATGACTGAAGAGCTTAATTACAGCTTTGCACTTTGTCAGACTCACCTAAATAGAGTCAGCATAGCATAGTTTTCAAGTCACTTGAGATGATTAACTGTGGGGTAACTCCAGATCTCAGACTCTGCATTTTCAGCTCTCTCTGATGACTCAGATTACTTTGGAGGAGATACACAAGACAGGAGAGAATTAAGATATTCCTTTAGGAAGTGTGAATAGATTAAAAAAGAAATAAATTTGAAAGCAAAACTTCCTCCAAACTCAGATGTGGCAAATTCTGTGGGCTGAAGAGCTGGACCTTTAGGGAATGTTAAAGCCTGCCTTATCTAAGATAGATAACTGACCCTTCCTCACCAGCACAGCTGACAGGGGATCTCCAACTGATCAAGAGTGCTCAAGTGGAAGACATTGCAGAGGCCTGGAAAGGATTTGCCACCACAGGTAACTCACTTAATAAACTTGCTGGTGTGCAGATGGCACTGACAGCATTTGTGTTTTTTGGATTCAGCCAAGGTGATGAAGGCTGCTAGCACGCGAAGGGAAAACGAGCACCAAACGCTCTGCCAAAGGTTTGCAGAGGAGCTTTTGGAATATTTCCCCCTTAAGCCCTGAAGTTCTAATATCCATGCTGTGTTTGTGTAGTTTAAAGATTAGCATTTCTGCTCCACAGGCATTTCCTATGGCAACAACCAAGGCAGGGAACTGAACCTGCTGGAAACCACCGAGGCTCTGGTGTAACTCCCAAAACTTTCTGTGCGCTGCAAACTTGGGCAAAACACTAAGAGACATGATTGAACCTCCCTTTACCTAAGTTTACCTCTATAAGACTATTCCCCTACACAAGGGCATGCACTAAGTTCATGTTTGTATAGTGCCTATACCTTTGGATGGAAGTTTTTCCAGGGTTGCTAAACATTGTCTCAATTATTGAGCAATAAACAAGGAATCTGTGCCAACACTCCGAGTCCCACCTGGGCACTATTTTGTACTGTTCTGTGAGAAAAGGGTTTCTTTCCTTTTAAATGCCAGTACTTTTCCAAATTTCAAGAAAGCATTCCAAGTAAAGTGCTTTTGATCTGAGTGCAAAACAATTCAAGCACAGAAAAAAAAGACTGTGCTTACAGAAAAGCTTTCTGCATTGCAAGTGACCGTACAATATTTTAACACACACCCACCCAGCAAAACTTTCCACTGTAATATAATGAACCAGGACATTGCATCTGCTTTAGAGCCTGCCCCAATGTCTCCTATCCTCCAAAATGCTGTTAAAAAAAAGAAATTAATTAAAGCTTTCCTATGAAAGAGCATGTGAGCACAGAGCTCCACCTTCCCTCCCAGCCCAAATGAAAATCAGGGTTTCAGTAGGTGGCTCTCTGCTGATCTCAGCTGTGCCTCAGGGGCAGGGGCAGAAAGAAAGGTGGGCTGCAAGCAGGAAGGCAGCAAAATATTCACCAATAACACCACACAGAAAAGCAGGAACTGCCTGGCTGTCCACAACAGCACAGTCTTCTCAGCAAGTTCAATCCTGAGTCTTTTCTTCATCAATTCCACCTTTGCAGACACCCTCAAGCTTCATCTAGGGCAGGCAAAAACTACACCAACCAAACTCAGCAGTAACGTGTTATTGCAGCACAGTAAAGACATGTATGAAGCAGAGACACACATTTCCTTGGATGCACACCAGTAAAAAATCACCTCTCAAACAATGAGCAAGGGGCACACAATTTCCACCAAGCAATCAGATAAAAATCTCCACAGATGTCTCTTCACAGCCTTGGTAGCACCAGAAAGCTTTGCTTTGACCCAAGAGCAAACAATAATAAAATCAAACAATGCGTCACTTTTCATGCAGAAACTCACAGAGAAACTCCAGCTAACAGGACTGAATCCCATTTCAGAGCACCACAAAACTGCTGTGCTTTGATTTCACATCACCCTGGTGGTGGCTTTGCACATGAGGAATAACTCGTGCAGTGCACTCGTGCTCTTACTCCACTGTTTTGTTTCGCAGTGAGCAGACAGAGATCAGGTTTCTGGTCTCATACCCTTTAGCCCGAGTGAGTGGTAAAATGACAAGCTCAGAGCCTGAGTGGACAAGGACATGTGAGCAATCTGCCTGAGTAATTACAGCATGAAATGATAGGTATGGCAAGCAGCTTCCCTCAATTCTGAAACTGAAGCACAGCAGCTGTGATTCAAGGCAAACCAGATGATAATGTGCACACACACTGGGCAAGACACACTGGAAGGGAGGCATTCTGTCCTCACCCTCCCACCTTTAAAACAATGCATTTCTAAGAAAGGACCATTAACTTATACAATTAAAGGCTTCTTTTGTTTAAAGAAAAAGCACAAGTGGTGCTAACTGCTGGAGCTGAAATCCACACTGACAGAAGTTGGCTGTTGTAGCAATAAAACACCCACACTTCACACTACCTCTTCCACTGAAATTAACTCTGATTTTCCCGGGAAAAACATAAATAGGTGTGCATATAAAAGTATCCTTAGTCTGGACATTCCTAGGAAACAGCTAACCTGTCCTTTTTTTTTTTTTTTAATTACTTCAACATAATAGCTTTGGCATTGGACATATACAAATCCCAATACAAATAAACAGTATCCTGTGCTAAGCTTTTAAAACCCAGATTTATGACAGAAACGTGGAGACAGACTCTTCAACAGGGGCAAGGCTTAGGAGCATTAGAACAGATCAGGACAAAGCACTCTGTTCAACATGATTTCCTTCCTTCTCCATGGCATATCCAGCTGTAACATTGCTTACTAGAAGACTCTTCTCTTTGAAACTGCAGTTGCTGTTTGCCATTAAATCCTTAAAGAAAAAATACAAGCTCCTACAGCCGCACCCTGCCCACGAACCGAGACAAGCCAACGGTGCTGGCAAAGCTTTTAAGATGCAGAAATAAACAGGATGTTTACAACCCACAGAGAAAGGTGCTGTTATGAACAAAAGACAAAATTTTGGTATGAAATGTTACCTTAGGAGAGGAGGAGAGGTCCCTCGATGCAGGAATCGCCGACACGTTCTCGCCCACGCCCATCTCTGTCTTTGGCAAGAGGTTTGGGGGCTCAGGAGCCTTTCTCTTCATCTTCTTTTCCGGTTCTTGCAGAGCAACTTTAATTAAAGCAGGGCTTGATTTTGGTTCGTAAAATGGGTTTGATCTAATTAAAAGAAGGGAAACACAATTCTTTGCTGTCTCCTCGGAAATAAGACCAAAAATAAGACCTGCTTAGGAAAGCCAACGACTAAAATGCTTTTATTATCCCACATAAGAAGGTTTTACCTTCACACACTTTTAAATACTACATTTTCATACCACTGAAAAGTGAGTTACAACAGCTAAAACTGCTTTATTCAGTCACAATTGCCATAATTTTCAGAAAGCCCTGTAAATTGCAGCAGTTTTATCAACTGCATAGAGCTAACTCTCCAATTATACTTCGCCATCTATCAAAGAGTGATCTGATTTTATGACAAGATCAATATCAAAAAATGTGAGCGAAGCTGCTGGGCGTTTAACACTCTAATGAACAGAAGAAAGACAGCTTGATTAGAACACTTAATATCTCTCTGCAGACACCAGCAGGCATCACCTGTCTATTTTGGAAGAGCTTTTAATAACTAAACCCTATTTGAGAATGTTACAGAGTGAAACAACTTCCACCGAGTAGATGCAGTCCAAAGAATCATCCTTAACTCGGGTGTCCAGGTTGCAACTCTGCACTTGCACCACCCTAACTAAATGCCTCCACAGCCAAATTTTGCCAAATTTTATGTCAGCTTGATGCATCAAATATCAATCAATCAATAATACACCAAACAATGGCTTCTTCTACACACTGAGTAGAGCCAGCAGCTTTGTACCCTGCTAAGGATACTTAGGGGAATCTTTTTTGCACTGAATTATTTCACTATTACTATTTGCTTTCTGTTTTTTTGCAATCCAAAAGTGGACAGTTAGCTATGAAATGGACACATTAATTTATTCTTTTCAGTCCCTCTTTCCCCCTGCAAGATATATTTCTCACAGATCTCAAACTATGATTCCCAACAATCCACCTGCACATGGTTATTAGATGCAGTGTAACCAACCACAACAAATAACCTTGAAGTCCCTTAGAATTCAACTCTGGATGGAAACACTCATGCATTAGATAAGAATTGGATCTACCTAGCCAGATCCATTCACAAATTCTCCCATCAGGGTAAAAGTCAGGAGCTAGCACACACTATTTTTAAGAACTACAAAAATCAACTGTTCATTCAGCTGCCTCCCACACGACATCAAATTTCTCTCCTTCATTTGTGCTCGGGGTATGAAAATGTCTCTCAGTTTCACAGGCAAACTTTAGAGTTTATTTTATTGCAATTTACAGTCGTCCTGTCTTCACAGAGAAAAAGGCAGCAATCAATGACCCACACCACAGAAATCTGCTTTTGAAAGGCAACTTTTGCCAAAGCACATACGTGAAAATCAGGCAAACAAATCTCCAGACCTTTCTAAGAATCTGCTGCTTCTGCTCCTTACAGAAGAAAAGATATCCAACTCCTGAAGCAAAAGGAAAGACTAACACTAAAATAACTCATGTGTTGACTGAAGGGCAACTTTGAGGTGTTCCCCCATCGAGTGCAAGGCCACCAGAAACTAAAGGCAACCAAAATACGAAGTGAAATGGGAACAGAAGGGTGTTTTCCATGGGAGGCAGTAGGAAAAGGAGGTATTCAAGTGGAGAATGCATCCAAGCTGTCAAATTTAGCTCTAATTTAACTGACAGCCCAGCTCAGCTGCCTTCAGACAGCAGAGAGTTCAAAGGGAGGTGAAAATGAAGATAAAAGAGATAAAGGCTGAAGAACAATGCATTCTGTGGGACAGCACAAGGTTTTATTTAGTTCAGCAAGGCAGCCCTCGGAGCAGCCAACAGGCACAGCATGTCTGGCAGGAATTTACCTCTGAATTAGGAAGGTGAGTATTTGGAAGGTGTTAGAATTATTTTGGTGTGAGAAAAAAAACCCCAACACCTTATCAATGAGGGTGAACAGGTTTGGAAGAACCTCTTTTGAACTTTTAAGCTCCAGAACTGGCTGCAGTGCAGGTGTCAGACTGAAGAACTGCACCCTCTGTACCCACCAGAAGGAAGTACTAAAAGGAGAGAAGCCTTTTTCTCTAGAGAGAAAGAAGAACTTGCTTGAAATCCAGACTAAATCCTCACATTTTGGTCACAGAAACAGACACAGGTACAGAACAGAGATGCACATGTGCCACCTTCTACCTTCCTCTCTTAATTGGTCTTACAAATACTGAGCAAGGTTTTTGAAAAATAATGTTAATACAGAAAAAAAGAAACCCCAACCAAAATGGTTCTTTCCTGAACAAAATATAAAGTTTGAAGCCATGAGGATCTGATACACACAGCAATGTTTGGTCCAACAGCTTCCACAGGGCTCTACAAGAAATTAGGCTGAAAAATCTGGTTGAAAAGAGCCTTAGCTGGAAAATATTAAATTATTTTTCTCTGAGGTCAGCCCCGTATTTACTGGTTCTGTGAAGTCATTTAATGGATTCACATAAAATGCTTTGTCTGAAGACTGTCCTCCACGAAATTAAAACATTTCAGACCTGACAAGACACCTGGCATTCAAAAGTCACTGACTTGTGACATTTGAAGGCTTGTGGCTTCTTGTGCAACAGGCAACTTCAGCAGGTGGCCACTCGACAGCCTGGCCAATTACACAGCAGAACTCTAAGCCATACAATGATTAATGAGATAAGGAGCCACAGAGCCAAATGATATTGGAAAGCAAGTTTTATTCTGACCAATTTAAAAATTAGTTTGATCAGCCTTACCAGTTAGCTAAAAAAAATGAATTAGAAAATAAACATTTTACTGAGGAGGAAACCCAAAGCTGTGGCAGGGTTAAAAGGTCAGGCAATATTGCCAGTCAGGAGTACTCAGGTTGAAAGCATCATACATCAAGCAGTTGTGAGCTGTGCTATTTTCAAATAATTAACTTCACAAGGTGTTGCCCTCCTTCTCTAACAGGTGGATTTTAACGTATAAAATTCAAAAAGGCAAAAGCAGTATTTTCCACTAACAGTGAAACGTCCGAGCTAACAAAAGGAAAATCCTTATCTTTGGCTAGATAGGAGAATTTAGGCAGAGGAAGCATGGTTTGACAGCACAGTTTTGCAGCAGAGTAAATGTTCTGTGCCATGCAATGCCTCACGATGCTTATTCTTGTGACTCTGCTTTGTGTGTGTTATCAACTATCAGTTCTCTTCACAAACATTAGTCAAACACATTTCAAAGAAGCAAATCACCCAAGGTAAATCCTGCACAGAGGTGCACTGAGGCCAAGGACCTTTTACAGGATTGCAGGAAAGAGTCTGTGACAAAACTGGAGCCAGAGTTCAGCTCTTGGGGCACTTGGTGTAAGCTCTGAGTCCAGAATCAGGATTAGGGATCTGCCAGAGCAGAGTGGGACAAGGGTCCTGATGCTAACTGCTGTGTCCACGCTCTCAGGACACAGCACTGCATTTCACACAAAATATTGGAGGAAAATGCCAAGCAGCACATGAAGTGAACTCCAATTAAACGTTTAAGACATGGGAGCCAAAATACATTGTATTCCCTGATAATCAATAAATCAGGATTTATTCCCATTCCTTCCATTTCATGCCTTCCACCTATAGGTTCAAAAGGACACCTGGAGACAATGGTAGCCAAAAAACGAACGAAAATCTTTAAAATATCAAAGGACAAGATGTTATGAGAGAGGTTGAAAATAACATGCACAGTTTTCTATTCTTATGACATGGCTCAGGTGGTTCAGCTTTGTCTTGAATACACTGCTCAGGCCAAGTCAACACATCTTAAAATAGACACAAAGCAGAAGGAATAACAGGGTCCAGAGACGGGCGGTGGAAATGATTAGAGACATGAAGAGCCTTCTGTATGAAGAGAGATGGAAAAGGTTAGCGCTCAGACAAGTGACAAAGGGAAGGTGAACATGTTAGAGACAGACAAGACAACAAATGTTTGTGGCAGGTAAATCCAACCCTGCTAATTGCTGTTTGGATAAGCCAGCAGAAGAGACAGTATGGGATTGGAAAGGGAATTTATTTACAATCAGTGAAAGAAATTCATTTCATTTCATAGGAGATCTTGTTACCTTGTGGAACTCTCTGCCACAAATCTAGACTTCAACAGGCTTGGAAGAAGATTACCCTCTTATGTAGATAATAAAAGCATCAATATTCACAGTAGGTAAAACCAATTCACGTCTGGACATGAACCCTCATGACTTGGGGCACTCAAAACCCACCAAGTGGAGCTGCCTGTGGAAATTCTGCCTTTGGTGCTCACCAGACCATGCCTCAGCAGAAGCTTTCTGCTGAAAAATCTGAAAGTTCAGGACATGAGGCAAAAGAGTGTTTGTGGATGTGATCTAATATGACATGTCCTGTGTTTCTAGACTGGACTTTCATCATTACACTCATTCCTCCAGAGTGTTTTAATATAAAGATTTAAGGGTTCTCCTTGCCACACTTCTACCCAACGCACTCAACAGTCTCCAGGTCTGTATGTGATGTACTGCTCCTGTAACTTCAGAGGAAAACGGGGAGAGGAAGGCAACTTTAGGGGTCAGGACATCAAAAACTTACGTAAAAGATGTCAAAAAATTGATTTTACAGTGTTTACTGACTCTTTATCCTCCCATCTTCCCATGGGACACTGCTTTATCATGAAAATACAGACCAGCTTTATGTTCAAGTAGAATCCACCTCTGGGGAATTTATTTTTATCTTTGGGGATAAAAAAAACCAATGAAGCAAATGGAGTCATTAAAACAAGAAGGAGGCTGTTGTTAACCAAGGGCCAAAGTCCAGCACACAGCAAAAGGAAAGGTTACAACCCTGCCACAAGCCCCTTTGGCACAGATGTGCTTAGGCTGGAAATGGAAGTATAACCAGAAAATTCTCCACTTGCTCATCCATGTGGCTTTTTCTCTTTCTGCTCCTCTCAATCTTTGCTGTCCTCTATACCTGTATCTTGGTGGGTGTAAAGCACACACATTTTTATTGCCTCCAGGTTCTGGTGACCAGGGGATGACCAGGAATGCCTGGTGTGGCTGTCAGCGTGATCACACTGTGCCCTGAAGACACAGCAGCCAGTCCTGTTTCTTCAGGCACTGTCCTGAGGCATCGTTCCCAATGCCCTTTATTTATTTTTTTCTTTTATTTTTTCACAGGCCAAACATCAACATTAAATCCATGGCTACACAGCTTTAAAAGGGAAAAAAAAAACCTCTGCAGAGTTTCTATTAGAGTGCCTGGGAATCCTTCCATTTCCTAGACCACAGCTATGGACAGAGAAACAGAAAGATGATGATACCACACCTCTGTTAATATTGAAGCAATGCAAATGTCACGCCGTGATAAATCTCATTAAATGATGTAAAATTAAATGTTAATTAGAAGTGTTGTCTGTAGAATTGCCCAGATGTAATCGCCCTAAACTGTCTCCTGAGTGGTGTGGTTGGTGACTAATGACCACAAACCAGGATTAAGGATACACCTTCCAACCTCCCGAGCTGTGCAGGAATTGCAGAAAAGCTCCCCCTTCCTGATAGTTTCTAAACTGTAATGCCAGGCAGTGTGAGTTTATAGAAGTTTTTTTGTGTGCTCATGCTGAAAGAAACAACCTAAAGAAGCACATACATGGTGTTATCTCTCCCATATACTCTCAGTTGATGAGATTCCCAAAAAATGTGCTGTGCAGACTGCAAAATGCTCTTCCTTTTTACATACTGCATCAAGATAAACTCCCTGTTATCACTGGCACAAATTATTATTTCATGCAGTAAGAATAATGGCAAAAAGGAGAGGAAGGCCCAAGCTCTGTTGCTCATTTACAACTGTCAGGGCAGGAAGCGTCACAAAAGGTCCGCAGACTCGTTCCCTATCAAGTCCTTTGCTATCAATAAGGCAAAGGAAAGTTTCCTCACTGATCACGTTCAGCTGAACAGCGTGGCCTGGGGGTATGGGATTCCCTGCCCAGGGATGAGTCTGCCCTAAGGAGGTGATTAAGGATCCCCACGGTTCAACCCAACGCACCTCAAGATTACGCCAGGGATCCCACTGCTAACGCCCGCAAAGCTGCTGAAAGGTGCAGAATCATACTCACTCATCCAGCTCCTCCTCCTCAGCTTTAGAGGTATCTGCATAGAGGTATTTGCTCATATCCACTGGCCTGAGGTTTTTCCTTTTTGCAGGTTGTGGAGGAGAATCTCTCCCACCTCCAGGTGCTTCGGGCGGGCGATCGGGCTCGTCGAATGGGTTTAAGTACTCCGGGGCATCTTCATCCTTGAAGGGATTGTAGCTGTCAACATAGAAACTTTCCTCTGGCTTTGAAGATGAAGCTCTTTGAGGGTGAAGTTCTACCAAATAAGAAAAAAAAAATTTAAACAGATTTAACAAATTAAAAATTTGAAGCCATTTTATCAGATCTTGATATTTTAAAAGCATATGAAAAGGTCTACCTCTTAACTCTCAGTACATAAAGTTATAGCCTTAGTTATAGGTCCTTCAAAAGGTCTTTTAATTGAGACTATAAGGTTCATTTTCTCACTTACCACAGCTCTTTCAACATTAGTTATTAGTTTTCTTAGTTGTCATATAAATGGCATCACAACGGATATTAAAACATTTTCACAAACTATCAGCCAATCTGTGTCCTAACAAAATGTTGCTAATTATTTATTTGAGCTTTTAATACAGAAAAAGGGATTTTATAATATCACTGGATTTAAAAATGCTGATAGTAAGTAGGGTGGTCTTTTAATTTCCTAAAAATGTGATGTAGTTTCAAAATCTACACAAATAGGAACTTCAATGCAGTGTCATTAAAACCCAACTTTCAGTCACCATATCCACATTATTCTTAATGAAAAGTGTGTGTTTTTCAGAGGTATGGTTACTAAACTGGGCCAAACATACTTCTAAGGTTTAACAGAGCAACTCTAAAAGTTATTTGTAACAAGAGTCTAAAAAATAAAAAGATGGACTGAAGGAACATTTGGGAGGAGAAAATCTCTGGTCACACACTGAACCAAGGGGAGCACCGTGAGTTTGGACGGAGGATGCACCAAAGCTGCTAATCCTGGTGAATTGNGGTTCTGGTGACCAGGGGATGACCAGGAATGCCTGGTGTGGCTGTCAGCGTGATCACACTGTGCCCTGAAGACACAGCAGCCAGTCCTGTTTCTTCAGGCACTGTCCTGAGGCATCGTTCCCAATGCCCTTTATTTATTTTTTTCTTTTATTTTTTCACAGGCCAAACATCAACATTAAATCCATGGCTACACAGCTTTAAAAGGGAAAAAAAAAACCTCTGCAGAGTTTCTATTAGAGTGCCTGGGAATCCTTCCATTTCCTAGACCACAGCTATGGACAGAGAAACAGAAAGATGATGATACCACACCTCTGTTAATATTGAAGCAATGCAAATGTCACGCCGTGATAAATCTCATTAAATGATGTAAAATTAAATGTTAATTAGAAGTGTTGTCTGTAGAATTGCCCAGATGTAATCGCCCTAAACTGTCTCCTGAGTGGTGTGGTTGGTGACTAATGACCACAAACCAGGATTAAGGATACACCTTCCAACCTCCCGAGCTGTGCAGGAATTGCAGAAAAGCTCCCCCTTCCTGATAGTTTCTAAACTGTAATGCCAGGCAGTGTGAGTTTATAGAAGTTTTTTTGTGTGCTCATGCTGAAAGAAACAACCTAAAGAAGCACATACATGGTGTTATCTCTCCCATATACTCTCAGTTGATGAGATTCCCAAAAAATGTGCTGTGCAGACTGCAAAATGCTCTTCCTTTTTACATACTGCATCAAGATAAACTCCCTGTTATCACTGGCACAAATTATTATTTCATGCAGTAAGAATAATGGCAAAAAGGAGAGGAAGGCCCAAGCTCTGTTGCTCATTTACAACTGTCAGGGCAGGAAGCGTCACAAAAGGTCCGCAGACTCATTCCCTATCAAGTCCTTTGCTATCAATAAGGCAAAGGAAAGTTTCCTCACTGATCACGTTCAGCTGAACAGCGTGGCCTGGGGGTATGGGATTCCCTGCCCAGGGATGAGTCTGCCCTAAGGAGGTGATTAAGGATCCCCACGGTTCAACCCAACGCACCTCAAGATTACGCCAGGGATCCCACTGCTAACGCCCGCAAAGCTGCTGAAAGGTGCAGAATCATACTCACTCATCCAGCTCCTCCTCCTCAGCTTTAGAGGTATCTGCATAGAGGTATTTGCTCATATCCACTGGCCTGAGGTTTTTCCTTTTTGCAGGTTGTGGAGGAGAATCTCTCCCACCTCCAGGTGCTTCGGGCGGGCGATCGGGCTCGTCGAATGGGTTTAAGTACTCCGGGGCATCTTCATCCTTGAAGGGATTGTAGCTGTCAACATAGAAACTTTCCTCTGGCTTTGAAGATGAAGCTCTTTGAGGGTGAAGTTCTACCAAATAAGAAAAAAAAAATATTAAACAGATTTAACAAATTAAAAATTTGAAGCCATTTTATCAGATCTTGATATTTTAAAAGCATATGAAAAGGTCTACCTCTTAACTCTCAGTACATAAAGTTATAGCCTTAGTTATAGGTCCTTCAAAAGGTCTTTTAATTGAGACTATAAGGTTCATTTTCTCACTTACCACAGCTCTTTCAACATTAGTTATTAGTTTTCTTAGTTGTCATATAAATGGCATCACAACGGATATTAAAACATTTTCACAAACTATCAGCCAATCTGTGTCCTAACAAAATGTTGCTAATTATTTATTTGAGCTTTTAATACAGAAAAAGGGATTTTATAATATCACTGGATTTAAAAATGCTGATAGTAAGTAGGGTGGTCTTTTAATTTCCTAAAAATGTGATGTAGTTTCAAAATCTACACAAATAGGAACTTCAATGCAGTGTCATTAAAACCCAACTTTCAGTCACCATATCCACATTATTCTTAATGAAAAGTGTGTGTTTTTCAGAGGTATGGTTACTAAACTGGACCAAACATACTTCTAAGGTTTAACAGAGCAACTCTAAAAGTTATTTGTAACAAGAGTCTAAAAAATAAAAAGATGGACTGAAGGAACATTTGGGAGGAGAAAATCTCTGGTCACACACTGAACCAAGGGGAGCACCGTGAGTTTGGACGGAGGATGCACCAAAGCTGCTAATCCTGGTGAATTGCTGGAAAATGTGAGTGTTCTGTACCCTGACAGCAAACACCCAGCTCACCCTGAGCCCACCATTAGCACAGCCCTGCCCCATGCAGTGTGAGCAGCTCTAACTCAGAGTGGGAACCAGAGCCATTCCCAGTTGGATAAGAACATGAACTAATCACTAGATCAGGGCAAAGGCTCAGAGCAGGAAAGGCTTTAGCTCCTCTCAGGACTACAGAAATCCACCTGTGGAGGAGACCCACGCTGGAGCATGACCAGACAGACAAACAACTGCAGGACAAAGTGAGGGTGTGTTTGCAGTATGTCAGGCACAGTGCATGTGCTCACTCTGACCCCAGAGCAAATGCTTATCCCTTAAGAGAAGGGAATAAACCACTGGGAACTCATCCTGGGAGAAAGAGTAATTACTGCACAGCAGGGGATGTGTATTAACCCTAGCTGATGTGGTGATGTGATCACAAGCCCACATCCTTTTAAAAAAGATGTTTCAGAGAAAGCCACAGCGAAATAATATTGAAGGTCTGACAGGGGACAAGAAAGCATTTAAGGCAGAAATTCTTAAAAACACAAATATGATTTAATCAAGCAAGAGTCCTTCAGAGTGTTAGAGATTAAATATATCAGAGCAGAGCCCAGTATCTAAAATGTATTTGTTCATTTATTTTGAGCTAAACTGGAAAAGTGGTTCTATGTAGACTTAGGTTATTCCAGTGTCCAGTGCAGGTGGTCAAGGCAAGCAAAAGCTTCACTCTGCCTGCCCTGAGATCTCCTTGGTGTGGGTGTCTCCTTGACACTCCAAGCTTACAGGCATATGTCCAAACTGTTTTTAAAGTCAGGGGAGTCAAATCCCACCCTTACTGTATACAATATATACACACCATGCCTTGAAGTTCATGGTAGTCAGAATACCACTCAAATATTCCCCACACATTTATTGATCTGATGAACTAGAGCGAGCAGGAGTGCTTTGGAGACGTGTCCTCAGAAGACAGTTCCATCCAAAAAGCAAAAATAACTAATGAAATGCAGAAAAAGAGGGCTGATACCTTGTTCAAATAGTGTAGCTTATTGACAAAGCTTTAACCAAACTTTTTACTACTTAAAACTTTGCTCAGATATTGGAATATTTTATCAAGAGAGTGGGCAAGTACAAATAGCTGCTTCTGCACCTCCGTATGATGGATCATTGCACCTGCACATGAATCTGTTGATAAATACACATTATCATACCTGAGGGAAACCTGCTGATAACACACAAGAAGGAAAGTCAGTAATGGATCCTGAAGTTAAAAACATTCAGAGAAACGACCTCTGAAAACTCTGGTGTAAGCTTTTATTTTTAATTTGCTTTGAAGTGTCTCCTGGAAACAACGAGTTAAATGCCTGTTTAAATCTGATACATTTTAAGGGGCAATGCAAATGGTTTTTGCAATTCTTTCTGTTTCAACACTGGATCAAGTGCTGTAACCCTAACTATGACAAAATTATCTTTCTTTTCCATTGGCTCAACAGGAACTACACGTTTGGCCTTACACACACGGTGTTACGTGCAAGTGCTCAGACACCTCTGGCTCCTTATTAACTAAAATATTTCACAAAATCCCACAGGCAGGCTGAAATCAAAAAAGCTTCCAAAAATATCATTCTAAAGACACTTTTATAGGCAGAATTTTATAGAGGTTCAGCCAGAACCCACTTAACTTGGCTGCTTATTCTCTCTACTCTTGTCATCCAGGATATGATTTTCCTCCCCTTTCTGCTTCCTTCAATGTCCCCACAGGGAGGGAGGGTTCCCACAAGGGTCCCCACCTGCACAGATGGAGGTTCCCTCCCATGGGGTCTCTGAAACCCCTTAGAACTAGTTCTGTGTCGAATGTTGGTCATCACAAGCCTCTCTATAACAAATTAAGTTGTTATGATGACGACTCAAAAGCTCTTAAAGCCACACCCGCTGTCACCTGTCACTTTTCTGTAACAGACTCATTTTCTCAAAGAGCTAACGATGCTGAGAAGTGCACTTTGGCAGGCTAAACACACCACAGCTTAGAAGGGGTCTATTTCCCTCTTGAAGCTGCTTTTACATTCAGAAGGCAGCACAGATTCCATCCACATCATTCATCACAGCTCCACGTAGACTCCAGTCTCTACACTGATACGAATTTTAAAAAAGAAAAGGAAAAGATGCTTGCAGCTTGGCACGTCAAGGGTCAAACACAAAATCATTTTGCATGATTAAGTAATAAAGCCACAGGGGTAGGAGTGACAACAAGAGAGGTAGAAGTATTACTCCAGCAGAAACACCAGCTGCTCTTGTGCCAGATTCTGGAAACATTACCTGCCCTAACTCCACCGAGAAAGGCTGCGATAATCATCATTCTGGCACTACCTATCCGCCCAATCAGCCAGAGCATCTCCAGAAATCACCCTGCCCTTCAACCCACTTGCCTTTTGTAACACAAACACATTGTGACACATCCCTTAAAACCAAACAAAACCTCCACCAAAACACGGCACACACCACTTTCCCCTTGGCACAGGATGAAAGCGGCAGCCACATGTGAAAGGCGCTGGGTTACGCCACCGGCTGCCTGACTGGCACCAAGGCATGTGAGCACCCAACAAACAGCACAGAGCACAGATGGAACTGCCCAGAGCTTCTAGAAAGAGTAATGGTTAACATCCCCATGCAGCACTGCTGATTTTCCCATCCTTTTGTTCATAAACTGCTTCTCATGAAGAAATAGAAGGGATGGAGTTTTCCTCTCAGTTGGTTGCTGTGCTTCTCTGTGTGTAGGAACCATTCGGGGTTTGTTGCTGCATTGTAACACTGTTCTCATTTGCAGTGTAAAACACGCTGCAGGGGGCTCAGAAGTCCACAGAAAAAGTGATGAAAAATACACTGCTGAAGTAAATGGTGGTCTAAATGACTGGGGGTGCCAGCAAAGAGTTACCCTCTCATGTCTCGTGTGTGTTGTATACAACTTCAAAGTTTCTATTCCCCACCAATTTAAAAAAAATATATCTGGAGTGATGGAAGTGTGCTGTGGTTTTCTACTTTCACTAGTTGTACATGCTGGCTTTGCACAGAAATTAACCAAGTTTATAATTCTGTTGCACTGTGACTGAAAATCCAAAAGGCAGTCCTCATATGATCGTGTAAAGGCTGTCTTGTCTAAAGCTGTAGAGATACACAGTTCAAAGAGATTATTTTTGATTTTCCCAGATTTTTAATGTCTAGCTGACCTAGTAGATACAAGGGCAACAAGCCTCAGATTGACATGTCAACCAAGAAACACATGTGAAGGTTTTCCCAAGGTGAGCTGTTCACATGCACACTCACTCAGCTGCGTGTGTAAAACCACTGACCCCGAGATTTTTAAATCCCAGCAGCATCCAGGGCCAGCTTGCTGACGACCCTCTGCCATGCACCACACCTACAGCGTGCACACAGCGCTGGAAGCACTCACGCCTCTAGTTTCTCTCCACCCCACATTCCCAGGGTTAAGCGATTATGGGATTAGGAAGATAGAGGGAAAGTAGCTGGTTTGTGAGCAGGCACGAGAAATATCTGTCTAGGAAACAAGTATCTGCTGGCAAGTAATCCTCCTTTGTCTTTGAGTGACTGTCAATGCATACATATTCATACTCCGGGTGACTCTGAGCACACACACACACGTTACAGGCTTGATAGGAATATCCTGGGAATATCTCTGCCAAATAGCACACCGTGCCTCCTCACATCTGATGGCAAAGTGCTCAGGAAAGGAGGCTCCAGCTGGCTGCTCTGCATGTCTTGGGGAAATTAAGTAACAAATTCTAGGGAAGACTCCGAACTTCCGCGAAGTCTGAGTTCCAGATTATTGCCTTGTCCAGATAAAAAGATAAAGAGACTAACATGTAAGTGAACAGAAAAATACTTCATCCCTGCACACATAAAAAGTTAATCTCTTGATTTAAGAAGATCACAAGACAAGTGAAACAGGTAATGTGACTCTTTGAGCCTGTAGGAGAAAGCCTGCCTTAAACTCCTGAACCTCTGTCAATGCTCTGGAGCTTCTGGGGTGGCCACCAAAAAAGGTTACGTTGGCTTCAGGATGCAAAAGCATCCCAAAGAGCTTCCTAGAAAGAGATGGCAGTAAAAAAAAGCTCCACTGAGGTCTCAGAATAAAAGAATCATGAGCGAACAGTGGGACACAAACAGGGCAGCCTTCACCAGGATGAGAACAGCGACCACATTGCGTAGGCTCAAAATGCATTTCAAAACAAAGGGAAATCTCCCCAAAATTGCCATGTCTGGGTGCTCCCCATGTAGAGACACTGATCCAATTAGCCATAGAAATACCCAGCAGATTCCTGCTGGTGCTGAAGACCAAAACCATCTTCTCCAATTTGTCTCAGCACCGTTTTTTCTCCCCTTCAACCTTCTGTGGAGGAAAGGTACATGTCAAGAAGGTCAAGCAAGGTAATGGGAACACAACTAGTTCCCTTAGAGGGACAAGACAGGTCTGGAGTGGAAGAACCAGTGACTCTCAGAGGTGTCTGAGGCAAAAAGAAGAATCCCTCAGGAGCCACTCATCATAACATAAAAGCTTCAAAAATGCCACACCAGATGTCCAACTCTTTGATAGCCTGGAATCCCTCTTCCAGCTGATCTTTCAGATCTTTCAACCTGGTTTAGTGCTCCAGGAAGACACTGTCACATGAACCTTACAGAAGGTCCACTCCTCCCAAATAAAAACCACTTTATGACACGGTGGGAAGAATGCAGTGACACCCTGTTTATCCCAGTCACTGTCCTGTTATGGTATGTTGACTGCTGTGTGGGAGTAACACTTGGTGTTCACACACCCAACAACTCAGCACTGCTGCCCACAGCTGTAGATGGGACCCAAGAGCCTGATCACAGACACTGGCCCAAGCACACAGAACAGGCCCAGAGAAATGGAGAAGGGTCCACACCTCTGACTGAAAGGCAGATGTCACCAAAAGAACCACAATCAACAAAAAGAAACATGTCCCTGATATGCTGAGAGTGTTTTAGGAACACAAGCAGGCTGATGTCCTGGATGCAGGCTGCTCATAGTGAGCTTGCCATGAGTTATCAAGCTACTCCAGGGCTAAGAAACACCACCAGCTGCTTCAACCTGTCCCCAAGATGGATTTTGTGGCCAGAACACCCACTGCTTTCCTCCAGAATGGGTTCCCTCTGGAAAGGAAAGAAAAGCTGGGTTTGGGAGAAGCAGTTTAGGTAGGATGGGACTTGTACAGCTTTTTCCATGGAGAAGGGAGCTCTTCTTTCTAAGGCAGAGAAGGAGGAAAGGAATATAGGCTGAGCCTCTTAGAGCGAGTTATTTATGGACTACCAGAGGGATTTACATTCCCACTTATTCTGCTTCCTTCCATGATCCTAAGGGAATTCACTGTCAAGGAACAGACAGGAAACAAAGCCAAAGATTAGGACACCAGCACCTAATCCATATATATTGGTACCTACAAAGCTGAAACAACTCACTTCTGCAGCTGTGGAAAAACCTGACAACTTTATAGGAGAGAGAAGGTGCCCAGGATAGTGGCTTTATGGCTTCAGTTGCCAAACACAGAAGATAATGCAACGTCCCTGTTTCAGAAATACAAGCTGTGAGTCACACCACAGCCAAAGAACGACAGGACTTGATCCCCACCCACATCATTCCCCGTGGACTCTGAAGGCAGAAAAACTGTGTTGTGAGTAAATATTCAGCTTGTCCAAAGAAAATGAGTGACCACAGGTGGAAACTGCAGCTTGGAAATCCGTTCTCTTTGACCTGACCTTAAAAATCCCCTGGCTGCTCCTGCTCACTGTGGTTCTTCTCCATTGCCATCAGAGAGTGACTTGGTATTTTCTGTAGGAAGGAATGTCTTGGAGTTTTGAACACAGGAAAGGTTGAGTACAGCTTCAAACTTGGGAATTCACTATGAATTGGCCTTTTGAGCAGCTGCAGCTCCAAGTGAAACAATCTAGCAGATCCATGCATATCTGGGCACAGAGCTGAGGACAGCAGAGATGTTTGCTGCCCTGGTGCTCCCTTCTGGCCTTATGGCCAAAACCTTATCAGATTAAAACTTTACAGGGGTTGTACATCTCACCCAAATGGAACAAGAATGGGCATGTCAGTCTGGAAAGTGGATTAACACCTAGCATGTGGTGCAAGGCACAGTGCCAGAAGGCTTAACTGAGGAAGCTATAAAAGCAAAAAAAAAAAAAAAGGTAGAATAAAAGAGAGAAAATTAAATTGTAATAATGAAGATTAGTGCTAACCAAGAATAGCTGTGAAGACTGCAGTGAAGGAAATTATGATATAAACCATCACCCACGTGGAGCAGGGTTGTCTGACAGAATGTGTTGCTCATTCACACCACATAAGGTGAGTTCTAGTAACACACCTGACAGGTCTGAAAGTCTCTGCTCCAACTGGTAGCCCCCAGTGGCAAACACACAGAATGTGCCTCAATACAAAGGATGTGACTCAAAGGATAAATCAGTTTTCTAGTGGCAACTGGATCATTGATATTGCTGCCTCAGTGTTTTATGAAAGAATTGTATTTAATGAATTGAAATTTTTCATTTGTAGCCCTACAGAAATAAAAATCACGTTTCACAAAGCATTTGCAAGCAGCAATGAATTATGTAAAATGAATTCATTACCTTCTACGTCAGGGTCTCCAAATGGATTCAGCTCTGCTGCGTCAGGATCACCAAAAGGGTTCGTGCTGGAGTTGGCCAGGTCTTGCTCCCCTTCATCCAGAAAATTAAGCTTATTGATAAGCTCTACAAACAAATTGGAACACTGTTTTAAAATAGATCCAAAACTGTTCATCCAACATATCTGGAGCTCAAAAAGCCCCGTGTCAACAGTCCCTCGAAACACTGCACCGGGGTATGGCACGAACTGCACGACTACGTTAACACAGTCCAGTAAGTACATCAACAAAAGGGGGGGAAAAAAAAGGTGAAATGAATGAAACTCCTATTTGCTGATCAGAACATTATGTAACAGAAATGACTTCTAAGAAGGCCCCTCTCTTTTCTTCATTAAATAAACGCTGAGGAACGTCTAACAAGCTAAACACGGTGATTTGGATCGTTCACACACATGCTAACTATCGGCAGGAAATTTTAATTTTGGGATGTAACGTGCACATAAAAAGCAGAGAGAGGACATTTTGTTCACTTCAGAAAGGTCAAGTATTACTGACTACACAACTAATGTTTTAAGCTTAGGGTCTGGTGGTTTCTCTCTTTCTTTATTATTTTTTTTTTTTTGTAATTTTTTTTTTTTTCTTTCTTGTTCATTATCAGATGACAACGGAGCTGTAGCGGAGACAGGCTCTTTCTCTATCATGTTGTTACCTGTTGGATGCACTACAAATTACTGAGAGTCATGCTGGGTGGAAGCACAGAGATAAAACTGACAGCTGAATACAGGCAGGAGTCAAAAGGTAATGGGTCACAGTAAATACAATCAGAAACAGAAAGAAAGGATGAAAGCTCATAGACCTTCAGAGGAACTGGCTGATTTAGCTGAAGGCATATTTGCTCGCTTTATGCAGTCATCTTGATCTTCATCTAAGCTGCTCAGAGCATTCAACTGGTTTACAATTTCTGTAAATAGAAGCCAGTCAAGACAAACGTAAGGCAAGGGCATTTAATGAAACAGAAGTGGAACGAACACTGTTACCAGAAAGAGAGAGAGAGGGAGAGAGGGTAAAAGGATAGATTTAGAAGCAGTCCTTACAATTATAGAACTACAGTAAAGTACCTGTGTAGGTGCTTCAGGGTTAATTGAACATGAAACCCAGTTAACAAGACATAAACAAAACCTAGCCAGGTTATGGTGTCAGCAGCAATAGTTAGTTTTTTTGAAGGTGAGTATTATGCACATCAGTTGAAAATTTAGGTGGATGTACTAGATATAATTTAAAGATTTTTTTTCCTGCTCGTGAAGATAACCTGAATATGAAAACGTTGTCACAAATCAGTCCCAGAACAATTTACTTCCCTCTCAAACCCTAAAGGTTAAAGAAAACTAACCTACACAACACACATTTTTATGGGTTTTTTACTTATATACACACTCTGATTATTTAACATTTACAATTAGTCACCTTTACATTCTGATAATGACAAGCTGAATTTACCTAAATAGTTCTAAAACACATGATCAGTATTGTGCCAGAAGAATGCAAACTGAATGTAGATATGGTTGAGTTTTCATTGTCATACTACCTAAGTAACACCTTGCTGTCTGTTAAAATCCTATTTCACCTTCTGTCCACAGCGGAGAGCTCTGAATTGCCATGAACTGGCAATATTTAAAAGGTGTTAAGGTTTAATTCTAGTCAAGATGGGGATGACTCCATAATTCTGGAAGGAAAGAAACAAAAACCAACCAGGTCTGAGTGGCTTGTGGCCCAAGGGGAAAAATTCCTCTCTGCTCCCCCCTAACGCAGTCCCATCCACAGCATCTGACAAATGGAGCTTGTGCAGTAATGGGGATTGAGCCTGGGGCACCTCTGAGAGACCTGAGCGTTTCTGTGGACAGGGGACAGCCCTCCTCATCCTTCCAGATGACAAACTGGCAAGAGAAACCAGTGCAGGAGAGATGATCCTGCTTGTTGGAATATCACTGCCCCACCAACAGTCTTTTTCATCTCCTTTTCATTCTCTTTTCCCAACGAAATAAATATGGATGATGCCTTCTGGTGTCACCAGCCAAGTTAAAGCTTCATGCCAGTCATTGTTGCATTTCCTTTAAAGTTTAATTTCTTGTGTACACAAGAGGTTACCTCTCAATAACACTTTCAGCTTTTTTGAACTTGACTTTTTTTCTCAAAGATAAAAAACTTCTTTGGCAAAGTTTTTCTGCTTTGCAAAGACGTGCCAATCTGTAAATTACCCACTCTGCCAATTCCTACTGGACATCCTAAATGCTGACAGTGACAAACCCCAAGCAGAATTCCTCTGTGATGCATGTCCCAGCTGATCCTGACCTTAAAGCATAAATCTGCTTACATGGGATTACACTTATATCTGTCTACATAGAGTTAACTTAATCATCCTCACTTCCTTTTTTTTTTTTTCAGCTCCAACAGACAGAACCATTATCCTAAAAAATAACACCAAAACTGCCCCAAAACTTAGCTTTGTCAACATAAAACCATACATACACCTAAGAAATCTGCAAAATGTAATACTATCTTCTGGGAATTTTTAAGACTCAAGAGAGATAATAGAACATACCTGTCTGTACTCAAATTAAACAGAGCTGATCTCATAAAACAGCAGTACTAACGAATTAGTAATTAAAAACAGGCTCAGATGCTGACATGATTTACAATTTATTATGTCAGCATGTGAAAAAAAAAAAAATTCCAAAACAATTATAAGTCAGTTTTTATTGTCAGAAAATAACAAATTAAGTTCAGAGCTTTAAAAAGAGGGAGTTCTTTGATGTGGTCTGAATCACCTGGTCTTATCTGCCAACCTAAACACCCATATGCACTCCAACGTTTCTCATTACAATATTAAATGGTTTATGTCATATTTTGGAGTATGGAAATGGTAGGTTGGAGATTTATATCCTATATTATCTTTTATAAATCTCATTATCTACAAACACACATTAGCTTGTTCTACAAGTATGTCACATAAATCACTGGTTTGGTTTTTGGGGTTTTTTTTTTTCCTTTCTCCTCTCTTTCTATTTTTTTCCAAGCAGCTTGGTGATCCTGACAAAAAAAAAAAAAAGAATAAATGCACCAGAAGTTGTCAGGAGAGGTGTGGTTTCACAAATTGCAAAAAAAAAAGGGTTACACACATTGTTATCCAGAAGCTTGCTCACGAAACACGCTGGGATTCAGACTCCTGCAACAGGCAGCACATGGGCACGTTGCTGATGCCATGTGGTGCCCCAGGACAGCCACTGTGCTCCAGGGCAGATGGAGCAGGAGGCAGCTATTAACCCCAGCATGAGGCTCTAAGTAGGAATTAAAACATTAGGAGAAGCAACATATTTATTACTGCCCTGCTTGTGAGTTATGAGGCACGTTTTCTTCAAGTAC
Source organism: Sinosuthora webbiana (assembly GCA_013397395.1). Lineage (NCBI taxonomy): Eukaryota > Metazoa > Chordata > Aves > Passeriformes > Sylviidae > Sinosuthora > Sinosuthora webbiana. The sequence goes on from VXBN01000450.1 coordinate 166,053, forward strand.
GAGATGTCTGGTGTTCCACCGAGGGCTAAGGACAGGATAATTCTGGGAGGTTTCAATCCATCTGTATTGACAGTGCAAAAACTAAATATCTGAAACTCAATTCGTGGCAACAAACAATTTTCAACTTCACACAAGAACAGCTGGGGGAGCTTTTACACGTGAAAAATTTCAACAAGAAATCCTGGGAAGGAAGAGGGGGAAAGCCTGAGATGGAGGGAGATTTCTCCAGGTGAAAGCAGTGCTTAGGATGGAAAACATCCTTCAGTCTGGTCAGCTGTATGGCAACAGTTCCACGTTGACCACCCCAAATTCCACAGAGCTTTTGAGGTCAGGGTCAGTATTGCACCACCATTACTTCACAGCTGAAGAAACAGAGGCACAGATACCTGCTCCAAGTTAGGCAATCCATCAGGGAAGAGCAGCAGCATTTCCTGACTCACCTGCACCATCTAGAGCCCCACACTGCAGACCTCCCTTGTTCTCCCAGCAGTGGATATAAACGTTCATCTACGAAACTGGAACTTGAAAAAAAACCCCACAATCCCAACAAAAATGGTTGCACACTGCAAAAAGGAACAGTGTCTGACAAAAGACCTGCAGCACCTCTTGCAGCTGTGCCTTGGCAATGAAAACTTTTCAGCCATCAAGTCATCCCTCGCTTCTGCGAGAAAACCCGGAGTCAAAGGTGGGAGAACAATCCTTCCCCCCTTTGCTGCTTGCACTCCACATTTTTTCCAAGGCCGGTTACAAACCGTGCACTGGTCCCCCATGGCTCCTGTGAGGTGTCCCAGGCAGTATCCCCGTTTTACAGTGGGGAAAACAGGCACACCAGAGGTGAGGGATTTGCCTCGGGGTGCTCTGAGTCAGTGAAGCATTCCGGCTCCTCAGCTGCCAACACCCAGCACGGCACAAGGGGAGAAAAATCTTGGTAGCAGCAAGCTTTTTCAAAAGGGTTATGTAACTTCCTCCATTAACTTCATGGTATTCTGTGAAGACTGGTTTTTTGAAAGAGTTCTTGGCTACATCAGTTTTGTTACATTTCCATCTTTCTGAATTTTTTCCTGCTTTTCTACAAGGATTCTTACCTCTTTCTCCCTCGCTTCCTCAGCCCTTCTCCTAGCTTTGCCCATTCATTAAATTTATTACAGGAGTCACTGCAACTGCCAATGAAATCAGTCTTGAACACATGTTGAAATAGATACTTTACATCTTATTTATTGATGTTTACTTACTGCCCTATGTTTTATGCTCTCCCATTTGCTTGGGAAATTGCAATGGAGTCATTCCCCTTCAACATCCCTCTCCTTCTCGAAGGTGGGGAAAGCTGGCCAGGCTCATAAAGCAACTCAGCTGTTGTAACCAACATAAGAAGGAGAAGTCCAAGGCTGACCTTCCCCACGTCATGATTCATTTACAAAAAAACCAAGCCAACACTCTCATCTTGTATGGTTAGAAAACAGAACCAGAGCAGGCCCAGAAAGGGATAGAAATTGTGTATTTCTGCCTTTCACAGAAATTGTGTATTTCTGCCTTTCACAGAAATTCTTCTGTAGCACTTCTACATTTCTGTATTGATAGTTTTGAACAGAATCATCTTGGCATTTACAAGAGCAGATGGAAAAGCTGAATTTACTCTAAAATAGCTCGTGTTGCACATCAGCCAGCTCACCCTTCCCCTCTATCTCCAGGGATGTTCACACTCAGAAGACAGTAGACAGCCTAGTCTAACCTAGATCAGATTTTTGCTTGTTTAGGGATGATTTGTAGCCTTGCTGAAAGCTGCAAAATCAAGTGTTGAGAAGCAAGACCTGAAGCTTCTCACCTGCTGCCCTTCTTCATACTGGTTTTCTGTCCTCAGCACAGAACCCAGGCAGATCCTAATAAAACCCCTGTGCACAGGAGTTTCTATAGACTGTATCTATAGATGTGGATCTGATTTATTCTGGTTACACTGGGAAAGAAGTCGACCTTGCAGGATGATTTCAGTGTGACCAGACTGGTGTATCTCTGCTCCCTGACCAAGAATACATTATCTTGGTTTCTCAGATATTTCATTCCAGACTTTCCAACGTGCTCCGTGCCAGACACATACAGTGTAACTAGAGATTTGGCCAGGGTAAAAAAATGTTTAATTGAATATGTAAAGCATACAGAAAACATATTTGCATCCTTTCACAACACTAAATGTAAACTAAGTAATAACTGCTTCAGGCTGAACCTTTTGATTGCAACGAAAGCTCAAAAAGAAGTGATGAAAGTAATGTTTCATAACGCTTGAACCAATGTTCCTCTGAATTTTCAAGAACAGATTTGAGAATTCTCTTCTCTGCTCGGGATGCTCTTCCCCCTTTATTTCAGACCTTTGAAAAGAGCATTGGAAGTGATGAAGCCTGGCACCAGAAGTTAATTTTCTTCTCCTGATTCTTTACACAAAGAGTTCCTACAGAACCCATCTGGAGCAGGGCTACACGCTGATCTCTACCAACAATTGAACATCATCTCATCCTGATCTGACTTGCCTCGATTAGTTCAGCTCTCCCGGACACACGGAGCTTTTTCATCAGCAATTCAAATGCGGTTACACTATCTCACTTCAAACAACTTCACTATCAAATTCATTAAAGTCCTTTTAACAGCCTCCTGATTTCTTTCCCATGAGACACCCCCACCCAAAAGGCAGCAAAGTGGAGCCTGGAATTGCCATGTTATTGAGCAGAACCTCAGCATCCGTCCCTGGCAAGACTCATTTCGCAGTTATTCTCACAAACTCACAAAATTATTTCACTTGAGCCTCTCCCCTTGTCTTCTCACTCACCCTTTTCCTCCACTTTTTCTGCCCCTCTGTTCACACTGGTTCTTTGCCTCCCTGAAATGCTATCTACTTAGTGCTCTCTCTCCCAAAACCAGGACACACAGACATCAATCAAGGCTTCAAACGTGGTTGAGTTATGGATGTGCTCCTCTTCAGTCAAGCCATCCTAAATATGGTTTGGTTGTTAGGATCCTTTGCAAGTGAAATAAAAATACAGCATAAGGATAAAAAACATGGGACAATTTGCAAAGGAAACTATATTTGACGATGCCTGTGGCAAAACCAACCTGTAATTTTTGCAGCCTTTTCCTCTTGGTTCACTCTGTTTTCTTCATCTTCTTCATTGTCTTCTTCAAAATCATCCAGGTTCCCAATATCAGCTTGTTTCATGCTCATCAGACTAGCCAGGCTTTGCATGTCCTCATCCCTAAACAACAAACATCACACCAGGCATTAAAATGCAGCTTGTTAATGCCACATCTGATATTACTGCATTCTTTAAAATTCTTTAAATATTTTGACGTTTTCTTCAGGGAGGTCTGTGATATCAGATCTCATCTTGAATATAGCAAAAAAAAAAACAAAGTTAATACACTCACAAATAGATATCCATTTCTGAAGGGAAAGTTTCCAATTAACAAAATTGTAAAGGGTAAAAAAAAAATACTGCTTTGCATCAAGAGTCACCTTAACAACTGCTTCCTAAAATTTTAAACCATCTCAGAAAGGCTGGTAAATGCTTGCCTGGTGTGCTTTGGTTAAAATGAAAATGCTTGGCCAGACCCACTGCCCACACGCTGCATGCAACACCTACATCCATTCATAACTCCTGATGCTGTTACAGAAATTAAAATCCCTCTTCTAAATATCTGAAATCATTAACAAGATCTTTTTTTTTAAAGGCAGTGTCTATTTACACATACTGGAAAGCAATGCTTTCACAAAGAGCAGCGTTTTTCAGATCCCTTGTTCACGGCTCTATGAAAGCTGTGTCAATAACTTAAAATCTACCTGACTTACAGTCTTCAGTCTGAAAATAATCCATTTCAACAGGAAGAAGGCACATTCAAACCTAAATAGATCAGTTTTTACAGATTATGGCCTCAAAACCCAAAAACAACATAATTTAGCTATTTAAAGTATAGTTCAGGGATGCTAAATAGCTAAAGTTTGATGTTCCAACAAACTTTAAGAGCACATCAGCTGCTGACTTTTTCCATTCTCATCTTCAGCTGCATTGAAATCCCAGCTAAATACTCCAAAATATCATTCTTATATGGTATGACAAGATGTGGTTCACAACAGGTTGATCAGAGAGGGGAAATATTAATAGTAATTAATAGTGAGGAATGGATCTGTGGCTTTCAAAGCATGCAGATAAAAAAAAAATGTGTCAAAATGTTTTAACATGGCAGCCTGGCAAGTTGTTCATGCAACATTTTTTTGGGCAGTTGTATTGCAGTGGGCAATGTCTGCAAATGAATTCAGAATGCTGAAAGCTACAAGTAAACTGTCAGTTTTTTAGAAAGGAAAAGGAATTTAGGAAGAGGCAGAAGAACCATCAGAGCAGGAGCTTCCCCATCTACCTCTTTTTGTTCTGCCATATTCCAGAGGTAGAAAGGCAAACCAAAACTACCCCAGCTGAAACCAGGACTGTGACAAAACAATCCATTCTCCAGCCATGGGAGAATATCCAACGTATCTAGGACCTGACAGAATTGCAGGAGAGATTACAGCACCTGCAAAAATGACCAAAGGCCACTGAAATAAGGGACAGAACCAAGTGAGTGAGTCATCAGTGCCCCAGAGAGCTCTTTCCACAGGATGTTCTTGTGCTCAGCCCAAAATCTTAACCCTGACTCCACCCAGCTGGCTTTGTCCTGATTGCACTCTTTGTGAAATCTCAGTGGGCTCCCTCGAAATCTGCCAAGGGTTACTGCTGGATGAACACACACATGCACATAAACACACACTTCCACTCATTTCAGACCTGTAGATACTTTTAAGCTGCTGTTATTTAAAATGTCTGTAAGAGTGGAGCACAAGCCATTTGTCTCTGAAGAACACAAGGCTGGAAAGGAGAGCAAGAAACAACTTTTACACAGTTAAGGAACCAAAAATGGCAGGAATGATAGGTATGCTGAAGGATACTCTCAAATTCCACCATTCTCTACAGAAAGAGCTCTTTATCCAAGGGATTCTTTGAAAAGCAACACAAAGCAGGTTATCTGGTTTAAAAAAAAAAAAAAAAACAAACCTAACAAACAACAACTTACGTGGCTTTTCCTTCCCTCAGGAAAATACAAGATAAGGAGAACTGCAGTGTGGCAGAGACCACTTTCTTGGACAAAGGCTTGAATTTTAACCTGACATCTGTCTGTGTAGGCATGGGGCTGGCATATTGCTTCATGTTGATGCTGCTGGTAGCAAGAGCTTTTCTGCGTCCAGAAGGGGATTCCTGAAAGCAAAAGAAAAACAAAGGGAATGTAAAAGGTGCTGTTAACACTAAAACCTGCATGTGCACAAAGCAAAAAATGCACTTATTAAATCCGTAGGGGTTTTTTGGTTGTTTTTTTTTTTTTCAAGAAATCACTATGGCCCTGTAAACCATTTCTTAAATTACGTCAGTCACTAATAGTGGTGGAGCTTTGAACGCTTCCTTAGTGCAATTATAAAAAAAAAAAAGAAGGAAAAGAGGTTGTCCATTGTGCTCAGTGGTATTCCATCACGAGATCTAGGATGTCTTTAATGGCTTGAGCTGGAAGCAGATCCACAGCACACATCCAGTTAAACTGCTGGGAATGTATTTCCATTTTATATTTCCATTTCTTTTCACAGCAAACTGGGCCCGTTTGCTGTGTCCAAACTTGGATAGTTCTGGACTGGAACTTCCAGCCTACAGAAGATTTGACCATGCATGTATTTCTTTGCAGAATGGTTTGAGGTCACCTAGTTTGTGTTCCATGCTCAAATATAACGCCTGAATGTTTTTCAGAGCAGTGGGTTCTTCTCATTAGTGTTGTACGTGCATTACCAAGACTGAAAGGTTGCTGAAAGTAAAGTTGACAATACTTCCAAAAATACTGATGAAAAATTTTGCAGGGAAAAAATAAAGAGAAAAACAGATGAAGATAAAAGACAAAATTTTCCCTGAAAAGCCCAAGTTGTATTTCAATATAGAAGTGTTGCTCAAGGTTTAACAACTCAGACTAATTAATCTAAAATACATCTAAGAATCCACTCTCTTGTTCTATCTAATATCAGCATCAGCAGGAAAGGAATGATTACATGTAAAAAAAGCTCCAGTAACAAAAAAAAAAAAAAAAAAAACACCTGCTATTAATTCTTTTGAAAAATGGTCTCACAATAAGACTACATTTTACTGCAGTTGACAATTTGTGTTGAATAAAGAATACTAATTCAATCAAAACATTCAAGCATCCTTTCTCAAAGTACTTGACATTTCTGCCCAGTAGAATAAGTCAGAATGTAATATGTCATCCCCAAAGAATACCTTGTTTAAAAAACTGGCCTTATCTGACAGATTATGCACAGCAATATTATACAGAACTATTAGTGCATGTAGATACCTTATGAATGAATTTCAAAAATGCATCAAACACTTGAGAAGGATTTAGGCCCTCTCGGAAGAAATACTTAAGAATATGCAAATACTCTCGGCTGAATCAAGTTGAGCAGATGCGACTCCCGCAAACAATGGGAGTGCTCTTCCCCCAGCTGCAGTTGTCACTCAAGGAGCAAGATTAAGGTCCAAGGTTCTGACAATGTGTAAAATGGAAAGTGCAATCAGGGGGTTTCCGTTATTGCACAGATATGAACGACGAGAAGCTGTTGTTGTATCGTACCTTTGGAATAATTAACGTTACGACTCGTTATGCCCAATGCAAGGGTCAGTGTTTGGGCATCTGCACCCAACAGGATCTCAGACAACTCATGTGGGAAGGTTTTGAAGAGCTGATGTTGGCAGTAAGGTGTTGATCTTAGCAAGATCAACAGATCTTAGAACAAGTCATCAATGTGGGTAATGCTTGCAGCCGTCCAGGTGAATCAGCCACACCATGCCTGGATTCTGATGTGCTCCTCTCAAAATCACTTCTCAGCAGCTGTGGATATCCCCAGTTCAACAAAGATCTGGATTTATTTCCTTGTGTGGCTACAAATGCCTTCCTCAGTGCTGGCTCACCTGTTACAGGCACCCAATGCCATGAGAGCTACACACAGACCTCCCACTAGATCCCTTGGGGAACACCAGCATGCTTCAGTGACTCCAAAACCGGGGGTAACTTGGGGGCAGAGATACTTTCTCTTGTTATAACCACACCATCTTCTCTGGTAAGCCAGGCGCACGTTGTCCTTATCAAAGAGATTTTACTAATAACTACTAAATTACAAGATCAGTCAACCCAATCTCCAATTCAGTGGTGGTTCTGAAGTGAAGAGAAAGAACACAACATTAAACTTGCAAGCATGCACAAGCCAGACACAGATAGCAAGGCAAGAAGAACGCTGAAATGATGCGAAATTACATTTTCACTTAGTATCTACTTATTGCACAAATGATCATCGTGTCATTTTCACCTGCAGATTATCTGGATCAGAGAGTGAATGAGAGACATGAATAAGGAAAGAGGCAAAGTTCTCCCAGTGAAGATGATCATCAGCAGTTCCTAATGGGATCTTCTGGTGTTAGCTGATGGAGGGGAAGAGGGAGATGACAATGCAGGCAGCAGTGTGCCAGGACAAAGGGAAGAAGCCAGCCAGGAGCAAGAAGATTTTCCTATCACTACAGATCCTGGAGTGATGTGAAGAACAAGACACACTTGGCAATCGAGTTCAGTCTTCCTAAGGAATGAAATAATTTCATAACATTTTTGTAGGCCAAAGACACAGAAGTTGACTTTCCAAGTTCCAACTGCCTGCAAAAACCCAAAATTGTAAGTTTATCATACAAAAAAACCCCAACTAAAGCCCCCAAACCCAACCAAAATGAAAAATCAGTGCCTGATCTTTCAAATCTTATTTAGCTTCACATGCAAGTTTAAGTATTTATACACTCCCAGAAAGTGAAGTCTGTTAGAAGTTTTACAACGTTTTCTCCTTTTAAGTTTTACGGGTTTGGCCTTAAGTAATTTTAGCTACACAAGTAGATGGGGAAAAACGTTTTGCAGCTTGAAAGAATATTCTCATGCTGCTTAGGTCCATGACTGATTTCACAATGGATTACGTTTTCTACTCTGACACACAAGCAACTTCTAAAAAATTGTCTTTAAATGTCAGAGCATGCTAACAACCACTTCTTACAAGGATTGTAGCATTTCTTCCAAAAAAACCTACACGCTTCCTATAGTAGAATCTGAATTATTACCCCAGAAACACAGAGACATTTTGTTGCTGGAGGATAAATAATTCTTAAATTGGCAGGGATAAAATAATCCAAGAATGATGTAGACAGCAAACCTACAAGCAGAGTAGACAGAAACAGCTGAGCAGTAAATTGGAATGAGTTATTTCAAAGCCCACTTTGGTAGGATACTGAATAAATAATACCCATTTAATGGTAAAAGTCTGATCTGCTGTTTGCTTGTGTCTCCTCTGAGCAGGTGGAAAGTCAAGCAGGAATCCCAGTGCAAACGTTTTAATTGCTCAACTTTCCTGCTTTTGCCTATATAATCAAAGTTTAAACTGTGTAAGGCTCTGCTATGCCTGCAGGTGTTTTACATTCATGTGGCTGCCAGGGTTGCCACATCCTGTTTTGTGAAAGGGTGGCATGAAATGTCAATTTTGAAGTCACAGGAGAGAAACAATCCAAAGCAATAACAAAGAGAGGTGGCAAAATACAACACTTAACAGTGAAGGTGGAGTGCATTCTGTAAGGAGACAGCAAGTTGGAAAGCCTTTATTTTTAAGAAAGGCAATGCATTATGCAAATAAAATCAGCTATGACATCTGAATGTCACAGGAAGACAGAAGGTAACATACAATGCCAGTAAAATACAAATATCTCTATGTTGTCTCCAGCTCAAACATCCTCCTGAGAGTGGGCACTGATGGACTTATAAGAGAATACATGAAGCATTGGTTAATAACCATTTTTTATTGTTTCATGATTGTTACTGTATCATTCCAGCAAGTGAAACAGCACACTGGAAGAAAAAAGAAGTGCCATTCTCTTAGAAATCATTAATAAATGATTAAAATAGAACTATTTGGTATGTTAGCAGAAACTACAGCAGGTTTGTTTTCCTGCATAACAGAGTAATGGCTGTGTTGGGTCAAGTAAAGGCTCTGAGAAACCTGTGTGTTATTTTAAAAGCACATTTTTTGCAAAAGTGATCGTTGTAATTCACTTAAGAGTAAAACCTGGGCATAAACACATTTCCCCATCTTTCTCTCCTGTGTTGGGGAATTTCTGCTTTTGTATTCTACACTTTTCTCTCACTTCCCTCGACAGTCTCCTCCTCCTGCTCTCCCCAGACTCCCAAATGCCTCAAACACAGACACATTTTGGGGGAAATAACCCCATCTGGGCAGTGCAACAAGCTGGGTCAGCTGCTCCCAGCTGGAAAAGCAGCAGGATGAGACACGTGGCTGGCTCTGCACTACACCCACTGGGTGGTTGATATTTGTGCATCCTGGTACTTTAGGAAAAAAATTGAGCAGATCTATTAAAAATCTGGAATAAGAAGATGAACTCAAAGCTAGCAAAATGAAAATTGATTTAGAAAACAGTAGCCTGGAGTACTCTGATTTCTGATTTCTGACAAAGAAATATGTAGAACAAGCAATACTCAGTAAATCAATAAAAGTTGCCTTCCTTTTTTGTACAGAAGACTATTAGTAACAATGAGCTCAGGCAGTTCCCAATTTCGAAGCGTGCTGTTTGTGTTTGCACAGACTTTAAAAACATTGTCACCTCGGACACCAACAGCAGTGCAGTTCAGTGGTGCCATCAGAAAGCAAGTCAAAAGATTAACACCTGCACACTGAAGGCCTGACCTCCCATTCTTAATTTAGTCTCAATTTATTTGAGAGAAAAATAATGCTGCAATGTGAATTTCTTCCCTTAAACATGTATTTTTAATGACCTTGTACCCTGTACTTACCAACTGGCTGGCAAGTCTTCTTCACAGGTAATATATGAGGTGCAAATAAGTAAGAAACATCTTTGTATTTTCTCTTAAACTGCCTCCAAGCTTCTGGAGTTACACAGAATCAAAATACTGGCTGGGTTTTTAGGAACTGAAGTTCTTAATTATTTAGGACTATTTAGGATAGTAAATGGTCCCTCTTTAATAGAAATATATTAAGTCATTAGTAATCACTGTACAAACGTGGTCCAAAAAAAGACCTGACTAGGGAAGACAACGTGTTTCCTTACCAGATATTATTTTGTCAAAAGGAACAATAATTTTTATTGCCTTCCTCACAACCAAGGAAAATGGCATTTTGAGGGGCATTTTGCCTTTTCATCTTCTACAAAAGCAGGTGCCAAAAAGCCCACAAAGACGGGCGGATTTTTAAGGAGGAGCAAACTTTGGCGGAAAACAACCGACAAACCAACTTGTCCAGCTGCAAAAACTCACTGAGAACCGAGGAGGTTTCCCTCTCCTTTGGCTTCAGAAGGAAAAGGAGAGTGTTTTGGAGGAAAGCTGTCCCCTGACACAAAGCCCCCCGCAGCAGCCCCCAGGCAGCAGCAGAGAGGAGCTGGAAGGTTCTCCCTCTCCCCCCTGCGCTCGCCACCTCGCCCAGATGAAAAGATCACTGCTTCACCAGCAGAGCAAAGTGGATCGCTACAGAATTTAATTTGGGAGAGTGTACAGCAATTAAATGCTGAAATAGACAAGCTACGGGGAGCTCTCTCAACTGGAGAGAGTAAATTAGAAACTATGTCAGTTAAAATAATTTAGACAGGCGGATGGGAGATTTGGAGGACCCAACGAAGGCAGCAACGAGCTCTGCTGAAAAACTTGTTTAAGAGCAAATAATGGTTCGAGGTATCCAGAACATTAGTGAGAATTGTGATGTGTTTGAATGGAGAATTTGATGTTTAAAAAAATTCCGCACACACCAGAAACGTCGGAGCCCTAGACATGAGGGCTTGGAATGAAACAAAACATTTTTAAACATTTAAACATTTTAAGCTGCCATTAATGATGTAAGTATATATTTGTTATCCTCACAAAGTGACCTTGGTCAGAACCAAAGCCCTTGTAGCAAACTATTTATCAGGCTCTGGGAATCTCCAATGATTACCATCAGACAGGAAGTTTGGAAAAAGAAACTATACCTAATAAATTGAGCTAATTCAGCTACACTATGCAGAATAACATCAAGAAAATTCAGAGGTCCTGTTTTTCTAACAAAAAAAATACTATTAAGCTTCTTAGACAACTACTGGACAGATGACAAGATATGTGCATGATTAAAATTTTAGTTGAGCAATTTATTAATAGATAATTAATTATTAATAACAATAATAAACTAATTAATGTGTATAAAGCAGGCATCCCCTTTCAAAGTGGGCTTGCTGCTTACAAAGGACAACAGAGAAAAAAATTACAGGTGAGCTGGGTCATTTTAATAAGTAGCAGGTAACTATTGAGCCCTGAAATACTGAACCTTGCACAGGACGTGGGTAACTGCTTTATGTATCCATTTAGAACACCTTCAATTGCTTTCTCCGTTGGACTCTTTAGTATTGCAGGAACAATTCCTGAACACTCCCACAGAAGTAAACAGGAGATTGATGACTGATTTGAGAAATATTCACTTTAGTATTTATATCTTTTTTGCTCTTTCAGATCACTTTCCTCTAGAGATATTGTGCAAGTTTCTCTTCTTCTATACTGACAGGTTTAAATTTACTCTGAGATGCCTTTGATCAGCTAAACCCAGACTGCCCTTGCTCTCGATGCAAACTTCACTGTGTCTTTGCAAAGGACATGAATTTTTGCCTGTGTCTGCAGAGCTCCAGCTTGTGCTGTACCACTCAAGAGCCCTGGAATCCATGACTGTCCTGTTTCCTTTAGCAGCAACAAAAGAACATCCTTTCCTGCAAAGTCTAGACCCCAACGTGCTGAGCTCACCAATGCCCCAATGGTTCTGCTTCCCTTCTACAGCAGCCAGGGATGTGACACGTCCCCCAGCTCTGCCAAAGAACAGGGTACAGCTCTGTGCAGGTGTGAACTACCACACAGTAACCATTAGCAAGCAAAAGCCATCAAGAGGAAATAATTTTTATATAACAAAGGCTGTAAGAGTAATTCCTACTGCAAACTCCTGTGCAGTTGGACTCTGCCATGGATCTGGGCCACAAGCTTGTGTGAAGCTGGCAGAGAAATTATTTCACCAACTGGCTGTTTGAATCCCCAAACCTTTCCTCTGAAAGGAGCAGATTTAAGGCAGTCTAGGCTCAAGCTGTTGGCAGGTGAGGCTGTTGGGAAGAGCACTGCACGCAGGGCTGGCAGCTGGCAGAACACAACAGCCCCTCATTTCCTGGGAGCCGTGTGAAGTAGAAATGCAGATAATTTACCTCATGTTAGAGAAGGAGAAACAGCAGATGATGAAGTGAGTTCCTAAACTTTTAGCAGAAACTGGAGTAAGAAACACACTTACTTTGTGTGACCTCCTCCTTCCAGGGAGAGGACAGGGTAGCTGAATTTATAAACCATGACTTATTTACTGCTTAGCAGCTCATAACTCCACATTTCTTCATGTATCAACTAAAGGGACTCACAGGTTGTTCTCTGGTTTTTGTTTTAAAATAATAGGCAATACCTGTTACAAAAGGGACATTTAAAAGGTGGGCTTGAAATAAAACCTCAAGCTCAGGAGTGAATATCTAATGTAAATTCAATGTAACATTAAGAACAGTTTCTGCACCTCAGGCCATGCCGAGCTGCAAACCTTGTCCTGAGGAAACAAACACCATGCAGGAGAGCAGATGTGATACAGGCCCCAGAATTAACTCTTGATGATTTAAACAAACTTGCACATTATTCAGTTTCTTTGTGATCTCCAACAAGGAGGCAAGTTTGAGGTAAAACTCCTTGAAGGAGAAACAAGGTGAAAAGATTAACTGCTCCAACAGCCTTGCATACTTTCATTCATCTTTCCAGAGAAAGACTTAATTATTTAGCACAGATATAACCTGTTAAAATGGGATTTGCAAAATACCACTGTCATCAACCAGTTGTTACCATCTGAGGATAACTCCCAAAGAGCCAATGCACAACGGTAAATGGCGAAGTTTGCAAAGCTCAAGACAGAGAAAAGCCTGCAAGAGCGTCAGTGAAGATCGTATTGACTCTTATTTTATATTTTTTCTGTACTGAAAGTTGAACTTTAACTGCAAAAGCCCAGAGGAAATGGCTGAATGGTCTGTAACACCTGATGGCTGCGTGCTGAGCAGCAATGCTCACGCCACGAACGTTCCTCTGGGCAGGACCAGAGACTCCAGGTCAAATTCCTGAGATCACTTTGGGAATTCCTCAGGGTTAGGCTAAAATGCCACTTCATAAAAGACAGCACAACGTTCTTCAAAGCGAACACGTCGGCAATATTACTGCAGCATGAATGTATCTCCATTACTAAATCCATGACTCTGCTTTTTTTTTTGTTCTCTTGCATCTCGCTCACAGCTTCACAACATGTGCCAAAATCACCAAAACACGTAACCATAAAAGGATGCAACAGTTTGGAAAGTGCCTCAAAATACAGAGAAACTGCTGGACCTGCTGTTGCTGCTCCCTGTCCCCGTATCTCCCAGTGCCACCAAGGGGACACGCTGCAAGGCCAGCACAGCTGGCTGTGATCCTCATCACAACATCCTTGGCTTTTCAAGGAAGTGTCTCCATTCCAACAGACAGCTCTCCTGCCCACGCCACTTCATTTTTACTATTTCTGTTATCCAAACCTGCAGCTCCCCATCAGGGGCAAAACCTCCTGATGCAGCTTTAACGTGCAAGTCTCCTCCCAGCTGTTATGTCAGAGCAGCGGAGCTGGCAGGGGATGGTTCCTGTGCACAGCAGGCTGCTCTGCACAGCTCAGGAAGGAGAAAAAAACAAAACAAACCAGGATCTCATTTCTGCTGACAGGTGGGCTGAGTCTGACGCTGGCAGGAAGAAGCAGGAGGCGAAGGGTGGGAATACAAGCAGGGCAAAAAAGGGAGGCAGCTGAAAATCCACATCTGTGCGAGGCTGGAACGGGGGACGTGCTCACACACGTCGGACACCTCGGCTGTCACACCCTGTGCACACGCAGCAGGGCAGTTATTTATTTATATCTGTGTTTATAAACAACACGGTACACATTTGAACAGCTAGGATGAACGTAAAGCATCTCAGCAATACAAACCCCAGGTTTTTGAAAGCCCATCCCTCCCTCCCTCCCTCCGAGTTTGTTTCAATCAGGGAAACAGCTAAATGGATTTCTTCTAACTTTGTACTTAAAAGTAAAATTCACCTCAAGGCTGACAAGCATAGAAAATTTCAGTCGAATGGGAGAATTTTATTTATTTTTTTTTGTTAAAGCTGCAATAGCCTGAAAACAGGGGCTTGTAATGAAGCTGCCCCATCAACCATAACCACGCTGTCAGCAGAGCAACACAATCATATTGCCTGTGCAAAGAAGCAATGCATTCAACATTTTCTTCACTGTGTATTATCTATTAGCTGAGTTTGTCACAGAGATATGTGGCAGCTCCCCGCAGTATTTATGAATATACGGCAAGGCGTCCAAGAATCCATCTGTGTGTCTGCTTCAGCACAGCTTTGTCTTATTACGTTTTGGCAAACAACTTAAAAAAAAACACCACCCTTCCCCTTATCTTGGGTTTCTGTTAAATACTGTTGCTATCAAGAAATAGAAGTCGTCTGAGGCAAACACCTCAGATCTTCCCATTGCTATTCTCTATTCCCTAATGCACATTACATGTTCAATTCTCCCTTGCTGTTCCTGTGAAAAAAGGCCTTGTCAAAAACAGATTTCATTTTTTTTTCCGTGTATGCACAAATTAGTTATGGATGATTAACAAAGCATTCATTCTTTTATTTGCTTTGGCTGAGACTTGATCTGTGTTACATTCATGTGAGGGAAGCACTCAATTTTACGTTGATTAAATATGAAACACTGTGCTCTTGATAAAAAGAGTTGTATTCAGAGCTGCATATTATACTGACAAAAGATGCATGTTCTTGGGCTAATAGTTTCTTAAACAAGTTTTTCCAGATTTTTAATTGCAAAAAACTTGATACAGCTTTTTTTTTCTCCTTCTCAGCAAGTACTGGGCAGTGAGAGCTTTGTGTCCCAAAGCAATCTGGTGCAGTCTTTACAAAAAAACAATAGTTATTTCAAATTGAATATAATAAAAAGGAATTTTCAAGTTCTGCCCCACAATTTGGTTTCTTTAAACGTAACTGCATTATAAAACTATTTAAAAAAGAAAAAAAGGACAGCAAAACTAAGTAGGACGGGCAACAAATCCTAATTATAGAATTTGTCTTTTATTACCTCAGAATTTCAACAAAAATAAAGAGATATTGGAGAATTCTTATGGAGACTCACAGCCAGTCATAACTGAGGACTTAGCCCTGATCTGCTGTCAGCTATCACGGGATAACATGTGCATAAATGCTCCTCAGGAAGGCCCATAAATCCTCCACATCCATTAAACACAGAGCGACACCAAAAAGGACTCACCTCAGCAAGGTATTTAAGTGCAAGCCTGACTTTAAGTACCCAATCTACTCGTAATTAACTCAAGAAAGCCATGTGATTAAGCGCCTTGTTAAATTTGGGAACAAATTATTAGCCCTTATAAACCAGGAGATTCTATCTCGGGGTTTAGAGCGCATGAAAACAAACACGAGCCCACAGAAGCACAAACGCAGAGCGTTGTGATACTTTTGCAAGAGGGGATTTATTTTTGGTAAGGGCAGCTCTTACTCAGGTTAGGAGGAGGTCTGGCCACACATTCATTCTTTTCTAAACTTGCAACAACGATTGATGGTCTTACAAAACCTTTGCTCAGGTCCCTGTGCCACCAAAATAAGCCTGTTCAGTATCTTTCTTACACCACACCAAAATGAAAGCACGAACTTAGAGTTTGCAATTTCACTGCCAAGGAGAGAGAGTCCTAGCACAGCATGAGAAACAGCCCAAAGCAAGGGAATCTTGAGCAAGTTGGGCTAAGAAAGGACAGCCAGTGCTCCACATGGAAGAAGGTGAAGGAAGAAGGTGGTTTCTGGAGGTGCCCCTGAAATATCAGAGTGCTGGATGAGAGGACAGCAGGAGAGAACAGATGGGAATTTGCCCAGAGCAGGTCCCTGAGCAAAAGGTCTCTGCTCCCCAAGAAGGGAGATGCTTGCTGGCTGGCAGCTGTTTGAAGAGCCCAATATCCCATCTGAAAAGGTCCCTCCAGCACTAAAGGGTGCAGGATGGAGCAAGAATGTCACCTGTTCTGACAGCAGCACACTGAGAATGGTTCAGCCATCACATGGGGTTGCATTTTTACACAGTACTGTGTGGAAATTTACTCTTCCTCTTCCAGCCTGTGTGAACTCAGCTCTCTGTCCTTGCAGATGGAGATTGGTTGAACTGAGACAAAGATTGTTTTTTTCCTTTAAGGAGCTCCAAAAACATTTTTTTTTTTTTCCTTCGCTTCAGGTCACATAAGAACACACAAAAGGACAAAGCAATAAATGCTCACATGCACTTTCTTGTCTTTATTTCCATTCTCTGGAATGAGGCCAGAGACATCTAAGCAGTGCACTCTGTTCTCTTCCACTCCCTCACAGAAATTATGGACTCTCCTTCGCAGCCAATTTCCTCCTCCTTCTCTGTCTGGGCCCAAGCTTCACCCACCACAAAACAATGTTCCCCTGTTCCTCTCCAGGGCCCATTCTCCATGCTTCTACCCCGGGCTCCCTGAGGCCTCCCAGACCTTTAAGGCTTTACTTTTACGGATCCAGGATGAAAACCTGTTCTCTCTGCTTCGATTCTGGGAAAATTCCACTCTCTCCCCGCTTTGCATATGAACTCGGCTGCACTCATTTCCTTCAGGTCCAAGTCCCTGAGTGGTGCTGAGGGGCTGCCACCCCTGAGGGCATTGGCACATCAGCAGCCCTGCTCGAATGTACCTGGTTTGGAAAACACAGGAACATTTCATGGCACAGGTTCCCCCTGGTATTTTAAACTGGGCACTGGCAAGGCAAACAGCAGCTGTGTCACATGTGTCACACCACTCCCCGCTTTTTAAAACTATCTGAATTTAGTATTATTAGACCTGCACATGATTTATAACTCATAAAAATAAGTGCTACAAAGTAAATACCAGTTTCAAACTGGTGTTTCACATTTCAGCTACCCCATGAACATTCCTGGAGCGCTACGGGCACAAGCACTGCCAACGATTCTAAAGCTCCCCAAGAAATAAGTTCTCCTGTGTGTACAAAAGGCAAAGATATTCCTGATTGCTTGTTTATTAACCTATCCTGTTGCTATCTAAAACAAATACAAGAATGAATCGGTAAAAACAGAATATCTTGAATGAAAGTATTTTCAGCGAAGTTAACGTAACTTACGGATTTGAAAAAAAAAATCTCAGCGCTAATTAACTTAACATTTGATCCATCCTCAGTTTAAATCATTCCACAATAAAAGCAAATTTAAAAAACAAAACAAAACTAAAAATCCCCACAAACATAAAGCAGGCCTAATCTCCTAATTAATGTTACTTATGAGACAGATGCATTAATCAATTATCAGAAAAGTACTGCTTCAGTCCCAGGTAGGCAGCAACAGCACTGGTATAATGTTACAGCGAGCCTGATGTTTTGGCAAAACTAGAGCAGGAAAAAAAAAATGAAACTAAAAGGCATATTGTACATGTGACCTACAGGACTGGGATTATTACCTCTAAGCTTATTAAGAGTAAAAGCTGTCAGTTGGACCACCCCACAACCAGGGAGGAAAACTGAGATTACTCAGCAGCAGAAGGCATAAAAAAAAAAAAAAAGGAGACGTGTCTTCTCGGAATGGACGGAGGCAGAGAGTGAACCACAGCCCTGCTCCAGCTATCTGAGCAGTAATTGGCTCACAGGAGCGACTGCCACGTTAAGGCATTATCATTATCTAGCTCACATAACTGGAAATTCACGCTCTGTTCCTTAAATTGGCTTAACCAGCAGCATCTGCAGCACTTTAATTAATTACAGCAATTGGCGTACCTTAAAAGTAGATGCACAGATCTGAAATGATAATGCCCCGTGAGTAATAATTGTAAACTAGCATTAAAGCAGGCCTATCCTAAACAAAAACTAGGGTATACTGTCGGGCTTCGACAGAAAACAAGCTTGCACCTAGTAATTATTATTGTCTGCCCAGGTTCACCAACAGATACTACGATTCTACGTGACACTTTACATCCAATTAGCTCAGGAATGCAGAAGCTCACGACACGTAGAGCAAAAAATCTCGTGGGGTTTGATGCCATCCGGCCAAAATTTGCTCAGGCACCTGAATTTGGGGTTCCTTGAAAGATAAACTTTGAGTTAAAATTGTAACAGAGAATGATTACCACTATTTATTTAGAGCACACTCCTTATAAAGGAATACAGAAGGCAGACATCACAGTGAGCTCAGAGAGAAGTTCTTCTGACAGCCATTAGTTTTGCTTCAGTAAAAAAAAAATCCACAGGCACTGTACGTAAACGTGGATTTATTTTCTTTCCTGGTATCTGCAGCTCTAAAAATCAGAAGAATTACTTGGAAGAAATTTGGAGACAAGAAGTTACAAAACCCTTATTTTCCTTTTACGTTCAGCAACTTGAAATCTTTACTTAGAAGAAAATAATTTTTAAACCCTGACAGTGAAATCCATGTACCCATCCCGGAAAAAAATCGAAAAGCTGTTCTTCATACCATTTCCAGCCAGAACACAAAACACTATCAAGATTTGTTGTGACTTGCTTCTGTACAATTTCTGGTTTAAAGACAGATTTTACCTTTAATTAGCACCATGCTGCAAAACGGGACACAACAATTTTCATCAGGCATCTTGAATGTAAGGGAAGTTTAAAAATTTAAACAGCTCAGTGCTACTAAATTAATCAAATCTGATCCTCAAATTCATAGGTAATTCAGGGGTCAGAATACCTGGTATAAAGGGCCACTACCAAACTGAATTTGAACTCCCCATTTATCAAACACAGGTCTAATAATCTTTCACAGCCATGTGAAAGAATGAAGCTTTCTTGATCCTATCAAAGATGTGAAGTTTTGAACATATTTTTAACCCAAAAGCAAACACTCAACTAAAGGATGACTGGTTTCAAGCAGCAAAAACTTTTAACCATCTAATAAAAAGAGATGCTGCCTTTGTGCCCATTTCTGGAAGCGTGACTGTTCTCCTTGTAACTCGCAGAACTCACACGGAGGCACCACCTCAGCAAGGCAGAGTGCAAGCCCCAACAGCTGAAATACCTGATGCAGCAGCAAAAACCAAAACCAGCAACCTCATGTGGCAACTCACGCCACAGAGACACGCTAAAGGCAGCCAGAGGAGGAAAATGCCTTTTCTAAAGCAGCAAAACCAGCGAGTGTGTTTATGTGCTCTGTGCCTACTGAGTCTGGGCTGTGCAGACAGCAGTGGAGCTTCAGTGGTATGTGTAATTTTAAGACATGAATGTCTGTGCTCAGAAATACTCTGATAATGTGTTTATCTTGGATGTACAGAAAACAACTGCGTGCACAAATAAACAGATACAGCCAATGGAATGATGTCCATCTCCTGTTACCCATTTATAAATCCCAGGCTAGAAACAATATGTGCTACCAAAGCCTCAGCCTCTGAGGAAAAATGGCCACAGCACAGGAAAAATAAAAACTAAAATAGTAATTCTTATCTCAGACTGATACTTATTCCACACAGCCACCCGTTTCTGACGGGGAGGGATCAGGACACAAGTTATTCGTTGACTAAATATCATCCCCAGATGCCGGGATATAAAGGTTGGGAGGATTAACACAAAAGGTCCCACTCCAAGACAAATGTCTCCTTCATAGTTCAGTTCACAGCCATCACAAGTGCTCAGTCAGGCCTGCCCTCCCAGAGCACCAGGCAGATACCTGCTAACCAAACACACCGAAGGCCTGGCAAATCTCCTGTTGATCCTGGCAGATTTTTTATTTTTTAGAGGAGATTTTAATTACAGCCACGGAGGGGACGAGACTTTTTCAAACACGAGAAGATTCCGAATAGTTTCCACTTCAAATCTCAGCACTTTGTGAGACAAACTTCCACAGGGGGAATCAGGAATTTGCAAGCCTGGCATGATTCACACGCTGCTTCCTCCCGGCTCCTCATGCAGTCTCTCACCTTTTCCAGGCAAAAAAAGAAAGTGAGACACGGAACAACTGCCCCCCCTGGTTTTAAGCTGCTTGCAGAAGCCTTACACAATTTAATTGCACGTTTATGGAGAGGCCACTTTTCAAAATAAATGCAGAGAAATTAATTAATTAGCGTGCTCTAAAACATATTGGGGTCTGGTGTAACAATTAAATCACTTTGTGATTTTCCAACAAGCTGTAAGTTTTAGGGGGAAAAAAACTGCTGTTGCAATTCATATTTCTAAGTATATATTTGGATTTAAGCATTCTTGTCTAATAATTACGCTCTTTCACAGGGCCTTACATTTCAGAAACTATCTGAACTGTGCTTATCTTCTTTTGTTTTCAGCAACAGACTACAGTATGAAAACTAAGATTTCTAAAGGAGAAAGGGCTGGATTTTAGTGCTGAATATTTTATCCTCACTGGATGGTAATTTTTCTACTCCCTCTACTGGCACACTTTAAAAGCAAGTAAAGGAAATCCTGAAGGGCACTGTAGCTTGTAAAACATAACGAGAAAATATTTTTTGTGACCTCAAAATAATTGTTTGCACAACTTAGCAAGATTGTTAAATCTTGGGGGGTTTCTAAGCCATCAACAGATTTTTGGGAGAATTTCTTTGTTGTAAAAATTAACTGAGCACTTCAAAAAAAAAAAACATTCTGGCCACTTTTGTGTTAGAATTAGTATCAAGTAGTCCCATCACCTGTCACAGGTCATTCCCCCAAACACACTCCATGGCTAAAAGACCCAAAGAGTGATCTGTGGAATAGAAATCTACGTGATTACCACAAGTCTACATAAATAACCAAAAATATCCTGAGCTTAACGAGTTGCTGCTTAAATGTTAGACAGCGCCCCGTGAACCATTTTATATTAAAATTGGCTAGTCCTAAACATCACACATACAAGAAGTATTGTTTGACACAGTGCCATTTTGATGATAAATTGCAATCTACAGCTCAAATAATTCGAGACAGGGATTAACATTTCAGAGGCTGAGCCAGAGATTATGTGTGTGGATCTTGAATTTCATCATCTCCCCTCGGCACAATACCTCATTCTTCCTTTTTTTTTTCATCCATTCTCTCATGAAGGGTCAGGAAAGCTTAGCCTCGCTGTTTCATTCATTTCATCTC
Source organism: Sinosuthora webbiana (assembly GCA_013397395.1). Classification (NCBI taxonomy): domain Eukaryota; kingdom Metazoa; phylum Chordata; class Aves; order Passeriformes; family Sylviidae; genus Sinosuthora; species Sinosuthora webbiana. Next base: position 187,416 of record VXBN01000450.1, read on the forward strand.
TACATTAAGCAGATACCTTGCAGTCTTTGGTTGTTACGTTGTTATTCCATTACAAACGCCGCAGCCCCGGTCGGCGCACTGTGCTCCGCCTAATGAGGCATGTACCAAATCAAAGGCTGCCATCAAGTGGTTGTAGCACGCTGCCGGCACCGTGCAAAGTTGGTGTTTTGTGCACGGGCTTGCACCAGGACACGCTGCTCAGGGTGGGTTAAACCCTGCCCTGGTTTAAAGCTTTGGGGGAAATGCAGATGCTAAGAGAGGGTGGTCCCACATCATTTCATTTCCTTCCTTTCAAACTCTAAGGTCCAGCCTAAGAGGTGGCACCACCATGTAGATGTTCCTCTTTCTCACCAGCCTGGATCAGCAGCCTTCAGAATTTGTGCCATCACACCCCTCATCACTGTGCACCACTGCAGACCAACATAATAACCAGTCAAAAGCTTCTCAGCTAGCAGGGGGACGAGAAAGGTGACACAGAGTGGGGGTTTCACACAAGATGGGGACAATAAACACAGTTTCTTGTGCCACCACGATGCCTTGGGAAGGCTGGCCTGGAACAGAGACTGGACAGAGCTGGAGAATAAAGTAGGGATTTATTGAAAGGCCTCCGGGATCCACCTTGGGCAGGACAGGGCCTGGCCAGGGCTACACCCAAGGTGGACACAAAATGGTCACAAAAACGCTGAATGGTCACTGGGTCTTACATTTTTATAAGTTTTGGTCCATTTGCATCTTGGGGTTGAATTGTCCAATTCCAGCTTCAGGCTGTGAGGTCCCATCCTTCTTGTCCCTCCCTCCAGCCCACCCTTGTTTGTGCTTTTGGGGCTGAGAGTTGTCCTTGGTGTGCAGCAGGAGAAGGATTTGTTTTGTGTCCCTGCTCTGCGAAGAGAGCTCACCAGCACTTAAGCACCCCTGGGCAGCACAGAACCTGAAATACATGAAAGCTCAAACTTCAGCCATCAACCCTACCCAGTTTCAAAACAAAGTGCGTTTAAGATTGCTGACCTCTGCTCACACTGAACTTGAAGACAAAGTGAGAGCTCTTCATTCCAGTGATACTGACCAACACCTTCAGCATCACCCAGCAATTCAAAGCAACCATGCCCTGACAGATCATTGCTCAGCACGAGCATTCCAGCTCACCCACACCACTGGCCTTTCCATATAGACACTGTATTGCCCACATATACTTCTTCTTCTCCCTTTTCAGTGCACCAAGACAGAATTTTTTTTTTTCCTCCAAAATGAAAAAGAGCAGTGTCTTTCTAAAAATTGTGGCAATTTTGCTACTTCAGGAAAAAAGCTTTGCATGTTCCATGGGACATAGAAAAGTTTTGCATGGTAGGGATGAGACTGAAGATTATCCAGCCTCCCTTGGTCTCCCCTTGCCTTTGTCATTTGCCGTGTCTTGCATCTCGGACTTCTCATTTTTGTGGAATGATATAAAAAAGGAAAGCAAACACTGGGGAAAAAAACAAAACAACCTGGGAGTGGGGAACAGAGGTGAAAAGGTAAAAGTTTTTCAGATATAGATTTTGGTGGTAGTTGATTTCTATCTTCTTTTTGTATTCTTTTCATTTAGCACTCAAAAGTGGGAAGCACTACCAAATCTTCACATTTCAAATAACTTCTCATCCTTCAACAGGGAAAAAAAGCAAATATAACTAATTTTCATTTCAGGGATCCACTTTGCAGATAAAAATAAGAGACACAATTCTCCACATGATTTTTAAGATCATTTCTGGTTTGGTAAATATTGTATGTGTTCTTTGAATTTTGTGCTGTGCCTTCCTGTGACTGGAGTTGCTTTGCTTTAGGGAGGAAAGCTTTAAGAGTTTCTTTAATCTTATCCCTTGCTGAGCAGAATACTCTTACAGCATAAATCATTACAACTACATTATAAAAACTGAGTCTTTAAAGAAAATCTCTGAAAACCAGTAAGTGTATTTATTTTCAGCAGGTGCAGTCCTCAGAGTCAGACACAACTGTTTCCTATGTCAGGCTGAGCTGCACAAGGTATTAAAACAAACCTGGAAAACCTGCCGTCCATCCTGCTCAGTCTGCCATTCTGCCACACTGCCAGGAAGGGCAGGATGCTTTGCCCTCAGTTCTAGTCTACAGAAAACCCTCCAGAAGCAGAAATACTTCTATTTCACAGTGCAATGTAACACACAACTGTACTATCTTCAGGCTTTAAATGAATCACACTCTGTATATCATGTAAATCACATTTATATCCATAGAATTGCTGAAATACAGTGCTGTGGTTAGGGAATGGTTCTCCCAGTTCAGTGTTCCCACTGAGACTCTCCAAACCATGCTCCACTGACTCCCCTGCCTGAGGATTCATCCACTGGAAACTGCAGCAGCATTTACCCTTGAACAGTCTCCTGTGGTGGTCATTCTTCCTCTCAACTCTCACACCCCTGCTGCCAGGGCAGAGGTGGGTTCTCCATCCCACTTCCCCCTGTTGTCTCTGTGATCAGGCAGGTAAAAGCCCAGGGTACCCCGTGGTGTGAACCCCCTCTTGAGCACAGGGGTGCTTGCTCCCAGGAGCAGAGACTCTGGTCTGTACTGGTGGGACACAGGATGTTTCCTGTCTGTCTGTCCACACTCTTGGACTGCCTTTCCACAGCTGAGACACAAGCTGTTTGTTCTTTCACTGACACCAATCCCAGTGAGTTGGCACACAACAGTGGCACGCTCCATTCAAATTCCCACCATGTGGACTGTGTGCTCTGGACCTCATCTGGATCTACAGGGGACTCCTGTGATTTGAACCTTTATAGATTACCTCCAGCACAGCTGATGGTCTCAGGTACCTTCTGTGGCATTCCACCTGCCTGTGGTCACTGCTAGATCATGCCTGGGAGAGCTTTCCCTCCTCACACTTGGCAGGAGTGGCCTCCAGAGACTCAGAGTTTCTGTCCTCTTCCCAATCCCCTTGTCAGTGCCCACATCCCGGGAATCCCAGGGGCTTGGCTTCCATGCCATGGCCCATGATATCCCAGCACTGGAGCAGCCAGGTCACCAGGGGCTCACCAGACTGGTGGCTGAAATCTCACAGCTCAGTCCAGGGTAGGGATCAGGTGATTATCTCTGGCCCTGCCACCTCCTCCTGTTGTGCTTCCTCTTCATCCCTCACTGTGCAAACTGAGTTGGTCTTGGATTTCTCCTCCTGCTCCAGGCTATCCCTCTGGTTCAGCTCAGCTGGAGTGGCCACGGTGCCTGCAGGTCTGATTTCCTCCTCCCACAGGAGTTCTGCCCAGTATTGAATCGTCTCCAGTGAAGAGCACCCAGCACATTGCCATAATTCCTCCTCTCTGGAGCTGCCACAGAATCCTCCATGCAAATATTCCGTCCCCTTACCAGGGCCCTGTTGTTGTTCAGGGGTGAACTTCCAAACCATCAGAGCAGAGAATTTCCCCAAACACTTGCCCATTTTCTCCCACATCCCATGGCACTCATGACTAACCACCCCTGGGCAGANCTCCGCTTGCCTTTGTCATTTGCCGTGTCTTGCTTCTCGGACTTCTCATTTTTGTTGAATGATATAAAAAAGGAAAGCAAACACTGGGGAAAAAGACAAAACAACCTGGGAGTAGGGAAGAGAGGTGAAAAGGTAGAGGCTTTTTCAGATAGAGATTTTGGTGGTAGTTGATGTCTATCTTCTTTTTGTATTATTTTCAGAATTCATTTAGCACTCAAAAGTGGGAAGCACTACCAAATCTTCACATTTCAAATAACTTCTCATCCTTCAACAGGGAAAAAAAGCAAATATAACTAATTTTCATTTCAGGGATCCACTTTGCAGATAAAAATAAGAGACACAATTCTCCACATGATTTTCAAGATCACTTCTGGTTTGGTAAATATTGTATGTGTTCTTTGAATTTTGTGCTGTGCCTTCCTGTGACTGGAGTTGCTTTGCTTTAGGGAGGAAAGCTTTAAGAGTTTCTTTAATCTTATCCCTTGCTGAGCAGAATACTCTTACAGCATAAATCATTACAACTACATTATAAAAACTGAGTCTTTAAAGAAAATCTCTGAAAACCAGTAAGTGTATTTATTTTCAGCAGGTGCAGTCCTCAGAGTCAGACACAACTGTTTCCTATGTCAGGCTGAGCTGCACAAGGTATTAAAACAAACCTGGAAAACCTGCCGTCCATCCTGCTCAGTCTGCCATTCTGCCACACTGCCAGGAAGGGCAGGATGCTTTGCCCTCAGTTCTAGTCTACAGAAAACCCTCCAGAAGCAGAAATACTTCTATTTCACAGTGCAATGTAACACACAACTGTACTATCTTCAGGCTTTAAATGAATCACACTCTGTATATCATGTAAATCACATTTATATCCATAGAATTGCTGAAATACAGTGCTGTGGTTAGGGAATGGTTCTCCCAGTTCAGTGTTCCCACTGAGACTCTCCAAACCATGCTCCACTGACTCCCCTGCCTGAGGATTCATCCACTGGAAACTGCAGCAGCATTTACCCTTGAACAGTCTCCTGTGGTGGTCATTCTTCCTCTCAACTCTCACACCCCTGCTGCCAGGGCAGAGGTGGGTTCTCCATCCCACTTCCCCCTGTTGTCTCTGTGATCAGGCAGGTAAAAGCCCAGGGTACCTCGTGGTGTGAACCCCCTCTTGAGCACAGGGGTGCTTGCTCCCAGGAGCAGAGACTCTGGTCTGTACTGGTGGGACACAGGATGTTTCCTGTCTGTCTGTCCACACTCTTGGACTGCCTTTCCACAGCTGAGACACAAGCTGTTTGTTCTTTCACTGACACCAATCCCAGTGAGTTGGCACACAACAGTGGCACGCTCCATTCAAATTCCCACCATGTGGACTGTGTGCTCTGGACCTCATCTGGATCTACAGGGGACTCCTGTGATTTGAACCTTTATAGATTACCTCCAGCACAGCTGATGGTCTCAGGTACCTTCTGTGGCATTCCACCTGCCCGTGGTCACTGCTAGATCATGCCTGGGAGAGCTTTCCCTCCTCACACTTGGCAGGAGTGGCCTCCAGAGACTCAGAGTTTCTGTCCTCTTCCCAATCCCCTTGTCAGTGCCCACATCCCGGGAATCCCAGGGGCTTGGCTTCCATGCCATGGCCCATGATATCCCAGCACTGGAGCAGCCAGGTCACCAGGGGCTCACCAGACTGGTGGCTGAAATCTCACAGCTCAGTCCAGGGTAGGGATCAGGTGATTATCTCTGGCCCTGCCACCTCCTCCTGTTGTGCTTCCTCTTCATCCCTCACTGTGCAAACTGAGTTGGTCTTGGATTTCTCCTCCTGCTCCAGGCTATCCCTCTGGTTCAGCTCAGCTGGAGTGGCCACGGTGCCTGCAGGTCTGATTTCCTCCTCCCACAGGAGTTCTGCCCAGTATTGAATCGTCTCCAGTGAAGAGCACCCAGCACATTGCAATAAATCCTCCTCTCTGGAGCTGCCACAGAATCCTCCATGCAAATATCCCATCCCCTTACCAGGGCCCCGTTGTTGTTCAGGGGTGAACTTCCAAACCATCAGAGCAGAGAATTTCCCCAAACACTTGCCCATTTTCTCCCACATCCCATGGCTCTCATGACTAACCACCCCTGGGCAGATCTTTGAATGACCTTCCCAGAAACCTCTGTCCTGACTCTCTGTGGACGGCACTGAGAAGTCAGAGCAGACACAGCAACAGGAAAATGCTTTCCTCAGAATCCAAGGGAAATTCAAAATTCTCAAAAGCTGTTGTAACAGGCCTGAAGGAGGAAAAAGGAGTGAGAAGCTGGGGACAATCACCCTCCTCTGCTCCCCTCCCAGACTGCAAAAACTAACCCTGTCCTGGCCAGAACCAGGACATACAGACCACTGAGCCCAGAACAGCAACCTTTGAGTCCAGGGATTAATCTCTGTCTGCGTCACACATCTGGCAGAAATTCAGTTTAATCTTACATTTATGCTAGAAAGTGGAAACAGAAAAAACACTGATAAGTTAGGAAATGCCCTGTACAGCACCTTATCCAACACCACTTTATCCAGGCAATCCTTCCAGCCAAGACTCAGGTTGCCACCACACTTAAGCTAAACCAGAAAAAGTTCATTTCTACTCCCTGTCCAGGTTCAAGAAGCCATTTGGCTCAGATATTGACAATGCAAAACAATGAGAGAGGAGAAACTTCACAGGAAAAACACACTATGATGGTGTAGCATCAATTCAGAATGAAGGATATGCTGGGAGGGAAATGAATGAAATGGCATCAATTAAGTTATGGAGGTCAATTAATTTCTATTATATTAAACTCTATTAAGACAGCTAACAAGCAAAGATAAGAGGCTGAAAGAAATAACACTCAGAGCTATTACACTGCCAGATGGTTTTCCTAATAGCAAGGGTTTTCAGGAGGCCAGAACTCTTATTTTCCTGTCAGCTGGCTATAGTTCTGCTGGTGGCCACTATTTTTAAATAATATGCTCTCAGTTAAATTACAACTGCTCGTAGGTACAATCCTATCCAGCTACTTAATGCAGAGCTACATTTTACACAATAATGGAGATTTTAATTCTTTTTTTTTTTTGACATGTATTTCTGTACCTTGAGCACATGCAATTGCAAGGTATTATCTCAAATCAACCAAAATATTCAATTTGACTCCCAGATAATCTGCCTTTGAAGGTGATTTATGTCAAAAAAAACGTTTTTCATTAAATGCATTGCCATTTTCTCCGTTTTCCACACCGAGTATTTTGTACTGCACGGCAGCAGCATTGGCTGCTGTTTTAACACCAAAAATGAAATTTATCCATCACCACGCTGCCCCAGACAGTGTTATTTGACATCATGATATTCTGAACCACATCAGGAGCAAACACACAGCCGTGACTGTATGGAGATGTAAAAAAACACGCTCAGACACAGAAAAATAGGAAAAAAAATAACGTGGCAGACTGAACAAGCTTAAAAACAAAACACTTTTCTATTAAAAGGCAAGTTGCTTGGCTCAGCCTATGCCTGGAGTATGATTAGAACCCCACTGTAAAACAATTACCAGGACACTCTCGTGTATTTGATGTCTGAAAGAGAAACGGCCTCATGCAGGCTCCGGCTCTCTCACGCCCCTAGCCAGTGCATTTTACTGCTGATTTTCTATGAATAAACATCTGCTAAGAGTGGCTGAAGCACACTGCTGCCTTTAAACGTGCTTAATGTAGTGTTAGATTTTCTTTCCAAAGCCTGTCTGCCTTGTTTATGGGTTTACCAGAAAACGTTGAGCTGAAATGCTGTGATACAGTTTTCAAAAGTGCCATAGCGTCTGCCAGATTGTATCTGACAGAGATGCACTCAGTGCAGCTATTAACACAGCATCAGAAACAGCACTGTTTAAAGGACAGGGTTTTTTTCCTAAATTTCATTCAGGAGATGAAGATCGAATAACAAAAGACAATTTTCGTAACTAGAAACTAGTGGAGAAGAGTTCGATGGACTCACATCTCACACTCAGGACAGGAAAAGCCATTAAAAGTGTAAAAAGTTAATTAGATATTAGGGATTATTTTACCAAGTTCTCTGAAGTTCTTATTTAAATAAGATTTTTGTCACCTCTCAGCTCTGCTTTAAGAGGTTATCATGTATTAATGAGAGAAAGGATTCACAGTGGCCCCAATTCCAGGTGATCTGGGCAAAGTCTTGTTTTGGTCAGAAGGAAAATGACATTGCAGGCAGGAAGTTCTAAGCCCTAAGTGAACACCAACAGGCTTTGCCTGGGGATACAGCAGTGGCTGCAGGTCAAAAAAAAATCAATTAATTAACAGTGTTGTTCAGAAAAGTTAATGGAGCTCTTGCCCTCACAATGCCTGCCTGGAACCAGGGCTGCTGGTACCTCCCCTTGGTGCTGGGCCATGCAGAGGGGAAAACACCCCCAAAGTCTTCCACACCTTCCTAGTGTAACACCTGCCCTAAATACAGGTGGGAGTTCACTTGTCCTACAGAGTTTGGTGTAACATTTCTCCAGCAGAACTTCCATTATCTCCTGAACTTTTCAGAGAAATGCTGAATCCAAGGGGATTATTTAAGTAAGGAACTCCTGTAGGGTCAGTGTGGGCACACAGGGGAGTCACCCACTCTCAGACACCCCGAAGCAGAGTGATCCCCTCTGTGCAGAAGCCTCAATTTTAGTTAGAATTACCCAGAAAGGCCATCATGGAGAAGGGAAGGAACAACAATGCATTACTGGAAAAGCACAGGATCAGGCCTCCAAGAAAGATTTCCTACCCTGGTTCCTTCACAGCCGGAGCAGCCAATCAAGACAACAATTCCTGCAAGTTTTGCTCCAAAGGCCTAATCTCGGGGATTCCTCAACTAGAACAAAGTGCTAAATGTTTAATGTAAGCAAAAACTTCAAAAGTAAAACAGGTTTTCTGAATCTCTATTACATTTAAAGCAGAACAAGGGCGAGACAGCTGACAAAGCAGCATTTAATTCCTAGCTGTATCTAAACCAGAATACTCAGCCTAATTTACACAGGCAGCTGGTCACAGTTCACATAATCACACCCAGCAGAAGATGACAGGGGAATTAAAGGACCAGGAAAGCATGTCTGAACTATGAGCTGTTCTAAATATATTAAATGCAGACATTTAATTCAGGGAAAAAAAAAAGCTAACTTGGGCAATTATTATTTTAAGGAAAAAATTTCTTCAAGCAAAAAATACAAAATGAATGAGAGAGAAGCTTTTACTAGTGTTTCTTAAATAAAGGAAATAGCCAATTTAAACTTGAGCTCTCACATGCTACAAAGATGCACTAGAAGAGATACCCAAGATTTTGTAATAAATTCTGATACAGGAACTGATCAGCAAGTCGGGTATTCACCCTGTTCCTGTGTCAGTGTTTTCCCCAGGTTCTTGCAGCAAATGGCATCAGGAGTACTCAGAATTTCAGTTCTGGCATTTGCTTTCCAGAAACAGGTGGGGAGACCAGACTTGGGTTCTCATTCAGATGTGGGGCAAAACTTGCTGCAGTGTTGCAGCAGTACTGCAGTAAAAGATATCCAATAACCCAGTAAAAAAAAGTACGTTTAACCAAAATTCTGGGCTAATTACTGCTCCTATTCAAATGAGGTATTTCTCTAAAAAGAAAAAAAAACATATTCAGAGTTGTATTTGATGAAAACTTACCTTTTTTGCTAATAGCTCATTTTATTGTGTCACGTTTAAAGTTGGTCTCCTTTAAGACTAGAAACAAATTCATTTCTCTGTCCCACCACCCGCCCTCTCTTCCCCATTACTTTCACCTTATTTATCACCTTTATTTGTAGGGTCATGCCAGGCATTTTAAGAAAGACAAATCATCTCCCCAAACCTGTGAGTTATAAAACAGGCTCCAGGGCATTCAAAATGAGAAATCATCATAGGCAAACAATGATCCAGAATTTCAGCAGGGGAAGGGAGGACTGAGAGATGACAACCACACAAGAGCACACATGCACCAATGAAATGAAGCTGGATGGATTATGCCAATTGTTCTGTAACATTTTCTAATGTTTCTCTTATTTTGAGGCTTTGCTGATGTTTGATTCTGAATTGGAGGCCAATTCAGAATTCTTTCTAGGCTGGAGCTCCTGAAGCTACACAAGAGCGACAGAAGGAAAAGTCAGATCTCATCTTTTCAGCTTAAACTTGTTACTCTTTATAACTCTTCCTTTAAGGCCAGCATGAACAGCAAACTCCAGACTCCTTTCTTCTCTCATCCCAGAAGTTTCAGTGGGTCTATTCAAAAAGGCATCATTAAAAAAATAGTGTCTAAAAAGGCACCAAAGCTTTTTGGAAGACTCTCTAGAAAGGCCAGATGCAGAAATCAGCCCAATTTCCTAGAACTCAGTACAGGAACAGCCTGGAAATTCTGCCTGGAATGTTTCCCCAGGCAAGGTGACAGAGCCAACCTGATCACCCAATGTTATTATTCAGCAGAACATAAAGAACACCAAAAGAATTCCAAGAACTGCCTCGTGAAGTAAAAGCAGGTAATCAATTACACAGAAAGTGGTTAAAGAGAGATGAAATTAAGAGACAAGAAAGTTATCAGTAAATATGCACAGAACACAGGTGTGAAGGAGATAAAGACATAGAAAAGGCTGACAGAAAATGAATAGCAAGATTCAAATGGTAAGAAACTGCTCTACAATCAAACTATTATGGATTTATACAGTAGATGACAAAGTTCACCTACTAGAATACAAATACAGAGTGACTAGGGCAATAAAAATACAGCCAGAAAAAAAAATCTACAATAGTCAAGAAGTAATAAACCAAGAAAATAACCACAAAAACCCAAGTGTCTTGTTTCCTTTTCACTTACAGCATGGCTTTCTTGCACAAATCACCTCATGACTACTTAAAAATCCCTCTGAAAGTGCAGAATAAACTTGTTTCTTTATCTGCCTGCAAGGCATCCAACTGCAGCTGTGTATCTCTTCTACCTGGTCTTTGCTCAGCGATACCGATGCATAACAAAATTATTTTGGAGACTGACTTTAAATACTAATTTAAAAAAAGAATTCACATGGCTTCACAATTAAAGCACATCCCTGAGCTCTTGAGACTTCAGTGTTTTGTGCTCTGAGTGCTGCTGACCAAAGAGGAAGCAGAGAATATCCCTGGACAAAACAGGAAAGGTCCCAAAGGACTTTTTCCAGAGGTGACCTGGTCTTGTCAGGTTAATGACAGATACATCGTTGTAAAGCCAGATAAATCACACTTCAGGACCCAAGAGGGTAAATGGCCATAATTTAAGGAGTGAGGAGAACAACCTCCTGCCTCCCTGGCTCCCCTATTTGTCCCAGGCAGCTGTTCCATGCTCTGGAATGTCGGCCAGCCACTGGAACATCTGGCACTTGCCCGAACCGATGAACGTGTTTTCATCCACCACTAAGTGGAGCTGTTACCCTGGGAAAAGAGTTTCTCCATCTCTTCCAGCATTAAAAAAAAAAGGAGAGAAGAGGTGATTGAAAGCAGCCAGCTTTATTGTTTCTTTAGCTCTCAGTAATTTCTGTGGCGAAACTATTAGATTTGTGATTCTGGGGATACTATTTCTATATCCTCCAATCAAAGAATAAACATGTACCTACCAGTGGGTATTTGGCAGTTCATGTGAGGTGAGCTAACAGCACAACTGAGGCTCTAAAGAAGTGCCCAGGTAACAGAAGATTGCCCTGCACAGCTCAGTGTGAGGCTGAGAGCAGGAACAGCAGGCACTCTGCTGTATTCCATCTACATGGAATACACTGACATGTAAAGAAAGCAGGACACAAACTCAGTCTACATATAAAACCCTGGAAAAAAAAACATCTGCAACGTCACAGGAAATGCAGCTATACCCAGAGGGGCTGGCTGAGAAATCCACTGACATTGTTTTATCCACAGCTACTTGTGCAGTGACGATTGGGGATGGAGACTTCCCCGATTAAAATAAACTGCGTGAGAAAGAAAAGGCAACTCCAGGAAACGGTCACTAAACTGTGTTTTGTGTTAACAAGTGTCCCAAGTGAAAATAGAAACTTGACATTTTGAAACAAAAGTATAAATAAAGCACTTTGCTCTCAGCCCTTTTAAATGGTCAGTTACTGGTGAATAAAGCTTGGCTTTAGACGTTCAAATCATTTTCTGATGTTGACAAGAAAAGAGAAGCATTTTTAGGTTAAAAAAAAAAAAAGATATCATCCAAAATCCATTGCTTTTCCACTTCAGTGCTACATGGTACTACTTGGTAGAAGAGCAGTTTCTTTTTTTGTTGAAAAACAGCATAAAAATGAAATCATGTCAGTAAGAAACAGTCCATAATGAAAGGATATTAATGAGGAATCAACACTGCCTTGACACCACAATCCTTTAAAGTTTCTTTTCCAAGAAAAGCCCGGGTAAAGCAGCTTCCCCTTTTTTGAGCCCAGGCAGCCCCAGAGCGGAAACTGCTGCCCGGCACAGAGAAGGGAAAGGAAAAAAGCATTTCATTTTCAAACCTGCTGCATGCAATGTCAAGCACTGCAGCTTGGCAGAGCCTGTTGTTTGTACAGCCCTCAGGAACTCAGCTCTCTCCAGGAGGTTCTGGGAGCTCCTGGCTTGGAGGAGGCAGAGACTCACAGCAGCAGCTTTTGGGTTTTCACTGGGTGCCCAGGACGTGCAGAGGGATCCCATCCTAAATTATTCCCTTTCCATGTTAAATTATTTCCCCCACCAAAGGCAAGCAATGAACCCCAGCTCTCCCCTGGAGAGTGGCACTCAGCCCCAGAAGGGTGTGCTGCCATCGGGGACGTGCAGATGTCACCACCCGGCCCCGCTCACACACCAATAAATGTGTCACAGCCCATAAAACAGTGAGTCACGACCCAGCTCTAACTTGTTCACTCCATTGCTCACAGCAAACCAATGCAAGGCAGCCTGGTGTTTACAGGGAGGGAGTTTAGGCAGTGCAGTGCAGCACTCCCCTCTCCTGTATTTTAATTGTAACGTAACAGGTATTTTAATAAGCCTTCATTACTACACAGGTAGGATTTACGGAGGTTCAGCTGCTCAAATTTTATCCAAGACTTTTTCAGCACCTGGACACCTTTTAATCTTTTTAAATTATTAAGTGTCACATGTATAAAAAAACAGTAATAACATTCCAGCTTACGTTCTCTATGACAAACATCCATTCCTTGTCTTCAAACTCTTCAGCGTGGGGATCCTGGAAAAACAAACCAGAGAATTAAGAGTCTAAAAATAATCCAGGATGCAAGAGATTGCAACACAGCCAAGGTTTTCATACACTCCAATTTATTTTTACCCACAGAAGACGCCAGAGGGAAATATTTTAGCTGGGATGTAGGCTTTATGGGATGCCCACTGGATGATGAATAAATTGGGGTAAAATTGCCAGTGAGGATTTCATGGAGACTCCTACGGATAGAAACATGAGGTTGGTGCTCGTGAAGGCCTGTAACTCTGTTTCCTTTCATCCAGTGGGGAAAGAAAAAGGTAAATCAATCCAAAGTCACAGCACAGCACCTCCTTCCACTGCACATTTCTTAAATGCTTATCCTGAGTTCACAACATTTCTACTGTATCACATGTGAGGATCAGAAAACATTTTCACCAACAGGAAGAAAAATAACAATGAAGTCCATGTATTTGGCGCTTTTTTTAATTTAATGAGCTTTCAGTCTGCTGGAGGGGTCTGTGTTGTTGTTGTTGTTGTCTGAAAGTAAAGTAACAGTGGAGCAGACAATAAGTCATTCCTCTGAGGCCTTTATCAAGGGTCCTAGTTTAAACAAAATACTTTTTTGGTGGTTTTTTTTTTAATAATTAATCATCCAGTCCGAGTTCTGGAACAACTGCAGCAAAACTTCTACTCCTGTTGCAAAATAGATTCTCACACTGAGAGAATGTGTCTTGAGTCTTTCTTTTGACGTGAAACCTGCTTTTGCTATACCTCAGTTCTATCCTATTATTTTTTTTAACAGGAAAACACTCCATTTCTCCTCTGCCTCTGATGTTGGTATGCAATGGGTGTTTGGAGATAAATGTCACTTCCACACAATCAGCATTTCCCAGCATCATCTATGAGATCCCCATCAGCAGCTCAGTTTTCTTGTTACTTTTTGGCAGCTGCTCCTGACACTACAGCAATTCCACCTTGCTGCCCTAAATTAAAGTATCTAATCAAGATATTTTGCTCCTACCTTATATCCCTTTAGGACCATCTTCTTTTACTTTCCAGAATGGTACAAGCCTCACATTTAATCTCCCTGACTCATCTTATCTTAGGCTTTGCTTTAACCCTTGTTTCACTTCAGTTTGGCTTCAAAGTCAGGCAGTGGGGAGAGGTACTGCACCACTTTTTAATTAGTTCTCTTTGAATACACAAAATATTTTGTTTATAGCACCAACAACCAGAGAAATGGGTTTTTTTTAGAATTTTTCCAGCACACAAAAAACTTGCTAAGTGTGCTCTTAAATAAACCTCCTCTTTGATGAACTGTAATAACACTTCTAGGAGGATATTATCCCATCTCCTCCTGCACATCCTTCCTCCAAAACCCAGCCAAGTGCAGCCCACCCCTGGAAAACACTTCCAGTAAAAGAACATAAGATGTTGCTAAAAACTTATGTCAAAACTGATGATTCATTTTTATATGTGAATAAATCTTTTAAGAGGTGGGTTTTTTTAAAGTATTTAAATTTAAATACTGCAAATGAGTGTCAAAACATGCTGTACCAGTAACCATGAGGACAGAAGGGCAAGCAGATACAAACAAAATTATACTGAGGGATCTCCGTGTTCCAATTAATGTCTTGTAAATACCAGATTATGTAATTATATCTCCATCCCATTAATCAGGTCCGTGGAATTCTGCATTATGTAAACAAATCACACGATACCTGCAGGTTTGGCCTACACTACACAAATTCTAAAGTTGTAACTTTCTGTCATCCACCTATTAAATACTTAAAATTTTTAAGAGTTAACCTGGGGGCAATTACCTTTCTGTTTAATTGCTTCCTTTGATACAGCACGAAATGGCATAATGAGATTTAATGGCATCATTAACCACTTTATGTTTTAATAAGCTGCTCCATCAGAGGTGACTCAACCCTTAAATATTTCATCCCGCTCCATTTTTTCCCCCCTAACTCCCCCAAAAGCTATTAGGACAAGCTTGCAGCCTGGCCTAAAACCAAGTCAGGGTCCAATATTTTTATCCCATGTGCCCAAACAAAACATTCCTTGTTTTGTTCCTGCGAGGCAATAATCTATAAATTCAAACCAAGCTCTCCGTGAGTGGCAATAAAAGTCACACCTCTGAGGGCTACAGAACCAGGTGCTCTGCTGAGTATTTCTGATCATCTGACAGAGCAAAACAACGCTGGGTAATGCAAAGACTCCTTCATGCTCAACACACACTTGAAAGCGAGTTGTGAACACACTTTAGGAAGATAAATGCAGTGTATTGCCCCAAAACAGCCCTTAAAAGCTTCAAGGACTTCTCTAATGAACAGCCTTACCAAATGTTCAGAGAGTATGAAATATGCTGATATATGAACCCTTTGCATGTGTGGAGGGTGTTTCAGATTTAAAGGCAAATCCAGATTTATTTTTTTTTTAAGATATGTTTCTTGTTTTAAAATGTCTCCAGAAAGAGAAAACCACCCTGAATAATTTTATGAAGCTAAGCCCCAGCATTTCCTCACAACAGTGGCTTCACTCTGCCACTAAAATGCTTTTATCAGAAGCTCAAGGAGCAGCATAGACAGTCCTATTTCTAATTAACTTACACCTCTATTAGGTGGTCATGTAAACAGATATTTGTATGATTATAGTTATAACTGAGTTTCTTGGATGATTATAGTTATAACACAGTTTCTGTTGCAAACAACATGTTACATTTGGGGCCAACATTTCCTCATGTGGTCTCCCTAACAGGTGATGTTTCTATAAATCTGGCTAATCTTTCATCTTATTCTGGATTGGAATAAGCCTTCATTACTGCAGAGCCAGGATTTAGGGTGGTTCAGCTGCTCAAATTTTATTGAAAACCTTTTCAGCGTGTGGACACCAGTTAAAAAAACCACACCGGCACATCCTTCCCTCACTGGCTAATTCACATTCTCCATTATTCTCCACATAAAAACTCATGTGATGTATCTAGAAAACTATTATTTGAGGGCTGTACAGGTGACAGAACTACACTCTACCCAACACTCACTGTGGTTTCACCATCAATTGAAAACTGTTAAGAATTAGGACAAATGGATTGAACAGCTTGTTGTTCCTCCTCATTTTACTGTGTAAAAAAAGAAAAAAATCATAATTTTTTATCCCAAGACATGAGTCCCATTTTCCTGTCTCAGTTTGATGTTCCCTTTCAGCATCTTCCATGAAGTTTTAGAGCCTTTTTTCCCCTCTTTTTGTCCCATAAGATGACCTTAGTGTGCCAAAAGTAACACTCAGGTAAGAAGCTGAGAAGAAAGGTAAACTCTCTCCATAATTCAGTAATGCAGCTGAACCACCCTAAATCCTGGCTCTGCAGTAATGAAGGCTTATTCCAATCCAGAATAAGATGAAAGATTAGCCAGATTTATAGAAACATCACCTGTTAGGGAGACCACATGAGGAAATGTTGGCCCCAAATGTAACATGTTGTTTGCAACAGAAACTGTGTTATAACTATAATCATCCAAGAAACTCAGTTATAACTATAATCATACAAATATCTGTTTAGAAAACCACCTAATGGAGTTGTAAGTTAATTCAGATTTATTTCTGTATTATTATAAAGGAGATATCAGGGGACTGCTGCATTTCCATGAGTGGGTAGGGAAGATCTCCAGACTGTCAGTCCCTTCCTTCCCCAGGCCTCCTCCCTCAGCGTTCCTGGTGGTTTTTTTTGAAGCTTGTCTTTCAATTAGATCACTTCATAGCAGCCTTAATCTCCAGCCTTTCTTCTCGGGGAACAACTACTTAAGGACTGTCACAGTGAATCACATCAACTGCTGACAGGGTGTGTGATCTCCCTTCACCAGTGACCTGCAGCAGATGCTCCGGGTACTCCGGCATCTGTCCCCAGCTTTTGTACTTGCCTGCCTGGAACTGCACAAGACTCCAAATTTGACCCAATTCTTGTTGCTTTCAGCGTTGATTACAGGGGTCTGATCAGTCTGGAAAAATCACAGACAACTGTGATCAGCTTTAATTGGAGCTGCCAGAAAGCAGGGAGCTCTGAGGGGACTGGAGAAACATCCCTGTGCATCAGCACACCAAGCTCACACCTCCCTGGAAAGCCTCTGGGCTAGAAAGACAACAAAAGCATTGAACATCCATTTTTTAAAAAAAAAATCTTCTTTTTAAAATTAGTACCCCACTAATCCTTTTAAGTTTTGAATTTTTTTTGCTGTGCAAACGTGCTTGCTTCCCCAAGCTTATCATTTTTATATCTGACACACACCACCTTACCCATGGAACTGGTTTTTGCTCCTATGGAATATCTGGTGAAGCCCCTGGTCCCTCCTAAACTGAAATAAGTATGTTCTGAACCTGAACTTGGTCTTTACTTATGAGAAATGGTTTTATGAAGAGGTTTTGGGCTGATTTAGGTTCTTTTTTTTTTTTCCTCCCCTGTGATAACACACTGGCTTTGGTGCAGCCTTCCTGCTACAGCATGGCCAGTTATTATTCTATAAAATCAAAGCATGATTGACTTGGGCTTTCAAGAAGAATAACAGGGATTTTTGCTGAGTAATATGTGAGGGCAGGAACACTTTCAACTACATAAGTGTGACTTGATGATCTATTTCATTCTTATTTTACTCATAAATATTTTTTTGTGTGTTTAGAAAGCTACGCCTTTAAAAAATATCTGTTTCAAACCCTGGAATTAGGAGTTGCAATGGTACATCAGTGTGATAAACCACGTACATTACTGACAAAACAAGTGTTTTGTGTAATCCAATAAGGCAAAGTCCACGCTCGCTCCTGAAGAACAAACATTTCTGCTCGGCCTGTCACTTTGCTTTTAAGCTAGAGAACAATGATGCTGCAATTTAAATCCTCATAGTACAATTGATGTTCATTTAGCTTTACTAAAAGCACTGGGCTTGCTTGGCAGCGAAAATTTCTGGTTTAAAATCCCTCTCAGCTGATAAAGATCTGTGTTTTGTATATAAACCCACTGAAAAATACACAAGTTTTCATATGTGGTAGTTAAACTTTGCTAATACAGAGACTAAAAAATAAACTTCTGGAGCACAACTATGGTAAGAAAATAAAAAAAGAGTGGGAATTCAGCTCTGGCTTTTCTGGCAATTGTGAATTGTGACTACAAATTACGGATTTTTAAATGCACAATAGGCTTGTTGTTTCATGATGTTTCTTTCTCTTCAGTTGGGTTGAAGAACTCAAGGCATAACTAAACATCAGCGTGGAGCTCAGCAAAGGAAGAAGTTAAAAAAACTTCCAGAACAGATGGAACTTTTTCTGTAATTAGCACTTCAGTGGCTGGATGGGCAGGAGCTACAGCCAGCCAAGGGAAGCTGAATCAACACATCCATATGATGCTTTTCCCCACATGACTCCAGGGCATCGTGAAACTTTACCAGCAGCCTGGAATCAATTGACACAAACAAACAAAAAAAAAGGCTTGCATTTACTTGGAATTAAAGTTTTCTAAGTGAAGGCTGCAATCTCTTCAGTGCTTTGCTTGAGCAAGAATTATAAATATGCTGCTGTAAACAAGGTGACACCCAAAGCCGTGCAGATAACGCAGAATATCTCATCTGTTGACTGATCACTTTGCTTGGCCAGCTCTCAAGTGTCCACAGCTGACTGCTGGAGAGGAGACTCTCAACATTCTCATCAGCACTCGAAACCTTGACTTATCTCCTAATCCTACCAGCAACACGTTTCAACAGCCACTTACCAACGCGCTGCCACTACTGTGCGAATCATTTCCCTCGACACATAGCTGCCTGTCTGGAGCCCACTCCTGCCATCCCAGCAGCACCACTGCACTCCTCTGTTATCTGGGATTGCTCCACAGCTCGGTGGGAGCAGCCAGCTCCCAGCTCTGGGCTCTGCCAGCGTGGACACGGGGTGAACCTCTGAGCCTGCAAAGTGCCAAACCTTCAGTAATCAGCCTCCTTCGCAGGGGATTGCCTGCAAAAAAGGATTTCTGCAGAAATGTAAAATGAGCAGCCTCTTTTTTTTTCTGAGCTTTACTGTTTGAAATCTTTTTGCTCCCTTTCTTCCAGAGGAAGGGACAATATAAATCCTCGACCTCCAAGCCAGCTCCCAGAAAGGCGGCTGCAGTGTGTCACCACGTATTTCCCTTCCCACTGCTCCAGAGCTGCCCAGACAAGGCAGCAGCTGTGTGACAAACAGCCACTTCTTTCTGCCTGCCTTTGCCCAGAACCTGGCAGCTCCAGAAATGCCAGCTCTGGGGGCGCTGGGACATGTCACAGAGCCAACAAAGGCAGCAGGGGCCTGGGCACGGCCTGAGCTGGGCCAGCACCATCTCCTGCCTGCAATCCCCTCACAGCTCACTCAGCTCCAGCACCCCTGGGACATCTCACAGTTTGCTCAACAAACTGCTCTGTGCCACCCCTGCATTCCCCCACAGAGAACAGAGGACGTTTGGCCACTTACAGGCACTCCTGACAGGAGAGCTGGAGGATCAATTAGAGCAGATGTTACAGTAAGAGCTGCCTGACAGTGTGATGGTTCTCAACATTTCGATTATAAATCCAATGCTCATTCCCCCAGAGACCAGTGGGTACCATTTACTGAAGGCACAGCTGCTGGGGTTATTCACACTCCTGCCTCTCCTCCCAGACCAATTCTTGTGACAGGCAGCCTCATTTGTGGGGAGAGGAAGAAGTCCAGTGAACAGATCTGCCTGCAGAATCAGTAAATTAAGGTTTTGTAGTACCTGACACCTGCTCCAGAGGCCCTTCCCTCCCTCACCAGACAGTCCTGCCCTCAGTCTCAGTTACACAACCAACAAGGCTGCTGTGCTGCTCTATATAACAGAACCCTGAAGCAGCACGAGTGCACATAAAAATATGGGATGGCAAGAGAAGACACCTCCACCCCAAAGCCACAGGATCACAGAGCTGCACCCAAAAGAAACTTTATTTCTCATCCTTCACACAGCATCATAACCACAATCAAGATTTCTGTACATTTCTGCATCACTTTAAACGTTGAAAACATCAAGCAACATTTACAGTGTTGCATAACCACGTCCAGAATTGTCCAGACGTATTGCCACATAATGCTGACAAGTTTCTTAGTCCAAGCAGAGGTCCTCCAAGCTCAGGAAAGTCCCCAAGACAAAGAAATACAAATATTCCTAGTTAGAAAGAAGTATGTTACTGTTGCCCTAAGCTGCAAAGGGAGCAGCTAGAAATAAGAACAGCCAGAATGTAGATGAAGGCACCAGAGGAAAGAACGAGGAAGAACCCTGGAATGAAAATCCCAGAAATCTCCAGCCTCCTACACTGTCACACATGCAAAGCTGCATTATTTATCTTTATGCAGAAAGGGCCTTGCCCGGTGATGTTTGGGAAATAAGTTCCAGCATAATTATCACTTCCTCCTCCCGCTTCACACAAATAAGCTTTTTTTTTTTTCCCACTAGAACAAAAGCAGTTCAAAAAATACAAAATTTCCCTGTAAAATATTAAAATTCTCTGTACTACTCAACACCCACTCTTAGAGCTGGAATCACATCAGTGCTGTGATGTTTGTGCAGCATTCCAAATACTGGGAAACGAGGGGCTGGATTCTGCTGCAGCCAATAACGTGCACTGAAACTGAACAAGGAAATGCAGAAATGACTTCTGCCTTCCAGAATTAAAAGAAAACCCACCAGGCTGTAAACCCACGCCAAGCCCTCACACATGTACTACGTGCACAGTTACACACGTGCTGGACTCTGTGCCAATGCCATAATCAGCTCAGTGGGTATTTCAGTGTGGTCACTAAACCACACAAGTCAGCTTTGGCAGGGAACAGACCATCCCTCTCACCCTGATTTGAACTGAGGACATCAGGTTGTGACTATAATCTGGAATTTCCAGAATTTTTTTCATGTGTTGTTTAAGAAATAGTAAAGATCATACTTTAAAAAAAAAAAACCTACCTTGAAGAGAGTCACAGTAATTTCAACATTTTCAGGTACAGGCCACACCACCACCCCACGGTATGGGTTCTTGATTCCAGGCTGCCAGCTGTGTGCCTAAAGGAAGAAAAATACCCAGTTGCTTCAAGCCATTATAAAAGGGCCGACTTGACTCCCACAGGACCCAGGGCATGCAGGTAAAAGTAACATATCAGTGACTCCAAAAAGGTCACATTTTAAAACCCATGACTCTGCTGAACACTTCAAAGGAGACAATTAAGAATGACAGTCAGGAAACTCAGACCACTAGCAGACTCTTCCATTGAATTAAAGCTGTTCCTCACGAGGTCCTAAACTCAGCTTTTTTATTACATAGCACAGGTCAGGACACTCAGAACCTTGAAAAAATTAAGGCTGGAAGGTCAGAAGTTCTGTAGCAAGCTGAGCTTTATTTTGTGTATAACACACTGTGCAGGTCTAATCACATTTACACGTAAATGGAGCAAGAAGCCTTACTTGAGGAAAGAAAAGTGAGAACAATGATTTATAATGCTACTAAAACATTTAAATTCTTAAGAGTTAATATGCTGGGGTACTTACACCTAGAAAAGGTAACAAAAAACCCAACAGTTAAATAGACTGCCTACCTTTGAGCATCAGTTTGGGTCATTAAACCAGAGCATTTCTGCTCTGGTTTGGAATAAGGAGGACTTTCTCCAAGCTCAGCCTAATCTGTTTTGTGGTGCTGTAAGACAAATGAGGGAAGGATGCTGCTGCTGCAGAAGTAACAGTTATGGGAGCCAAGGTGTTATCAGAAACACGTGGAAGTTTTATCAGGAAAGACTGTACAACCTATTTGTAAATTGTACAACCCATTTACTGTTACCTGAAGCCAATTAACTTGGTTTTTTTAAAATTCTAGAGCATCACTCATTGCAATTTTATACTCCTTCCAATACTCAACACTCAAATACTCAGATTCTCAGGGACCCTACGGTAACCTGGGCAACTTTAAGGATGACTTTGCTGTACCAGAGTGGGAAAGACAAAGCTGGAGAAACAGTCCCATCCCTACAGAGGCAGCAGCTC